>OV656835.1:83930425-84530374 GCA_927399475.2 Acleris emargana
ACACAACAAAGTTAAATTAAATTATTATTTGTATACATCGAATGTGTTTTTCTAAAACGCCATCGTACCTATTTTGAAAGTAGCGACACAAGCTCTAAAAAATTACCCTTATTCAATGAAGTTTTAGACTCATCGTGACCTCTGAAGGGAAGTTCTTGTTGTGCTAAATGACAAACGACATCGACTAATCTTTGAAAAACGCTACTATTGTTATCAACACGCATGTTGTTTTGTAATTTCCTTTGATAATTAGCGCGATAAAGATGTCTCAATTCGCTGTTTACCAAAATCACTAAAATAAATTACCGCGTTCATGTGTTTTCGAGAATTCATGTGTCTTTTAATGGCGCCAGCTAAATTATTTAAATCGTCATAACCAGATGTATTCCACACGTTTTTGTCGTTAGAAAAGAAAATACAACACCAGCAATATAACTTATTAGAGTGCGAACAACCAACAATCCAATGAGTTTTGTACACTGACCTGTTAAACTGCCTTTTGTGCGATTTACTACTCTGAGAAATACACAAGTCAGGCGTAGGTTTTGCCGAAGAAATAAGTACCTTTTTCTCTGCAAAGTCCAAACATTTTACCTTTCCGTCGACAAGCAAAGTTTGTGCACACTTTAAAATATCACAGTCACACGGGACTTCCTCCATTGTCAATCTAATTGAATCACAACTCACAACACCACAAAAAAAAACGTATTATTGCACTGACCGCGCCGCGCTTCTCAACGCCTAAACAAAACAAAACAAACTATTCAACACGTGAATAAAAGCATTTGTCAACAAATAGCAATGGCGGCTCAACGCGCGCTCCGCGCCTGCGCGAAGCGAATTTCGCATTTACTATGGACTCGTGTACAACTTCATACGCAAGCTTGGCTTTTTACTCTCATACTATTTGCCATATTAATACACGAGCAGACGTTTTTGGGCATTTGCCGTTTCGGTGGGTAAGACAGAGAATATGAAAGCCCGATTGCAAGCCAATACGTGCGAGCGAGATACGAGCTAGCCGCGTCATGAATAGTTCGACTGGTTGCCGCACAGCGCTGAGCGCTGTGCTGCGTAGGTGGCGGCCGGCGCGGCGGTGCGCGGTAAAATTTTGTATGTATATACTACTGTTGCATGTAATTTGATTTGAAGAATTTAGTGAGAGCGCGCGGCGCGCGAATGTGAAATACCTATCTAATACATTACGTGGATTTAATGTATAGTTATTTTTGTAAGGCAAGGCAAGCCCGGCTTTTGGGCTTATATGGCAGTACCGCCACTGTCTCTGACCCGTTATCTAGTTGTATTGTTGATCGAAGTATTTACTACATATAACGGGTTGGCTTAAAGTAATGAGAATGTATTCAATTACCAATAGCAGGCAATAAAAAAATACAAAAAGGATTTTGACAGATATAATTAATAGAAAATATGTAAATTTTGTTAATAAGGCAAAAAAAGATTGACTGGTTTAATAAAAAATGTCCGCGAGGAAGTTATGACGTGAACGTGTCTATCACCTACTTGGACGGCGTGAAAAATCTGAAGTGGTCTCTCATCACAAATTTGAAAATGTACCTCCTTCTACAATTTAATGTTTGATCCAGCGGTGGTAACTTGGTATTAGGACTAAAGATTCACCAAAAACGGGAAGACCTCCCATTCTTAATGGTCGAGACCGCAAGTAGGTGGCAACGTTTGTACAAAACAAAGTGGGTCAGTCCCAGATAAGTTAGCTGTAAAATATGATGTTTTTCGTGAGCGTTTAAGGAATATTTTAGAGAAATACAATGTTGAACAGTTAAAGTGTCAAAAAATACCCAAATATTCCAACAAACAGCTTGAAGATATTCCAAAGAAGTGCAGGAAGTTGCGGAGAAAGTATCACTATGCAGGGAGCAGCCAGAATTGACTAAAAGAGCGTGACGTTCACTTCGTACCGAAGGATTCAAACCATCCGAACGTCGCTATAGCTCGTCCAATAGAGGATTATTTGGTAATTCTCAGTAGACTAGTTTACAGTGATGGGCGGGAAGCAAAATTACAGACTCAGTTGAAGCGCAAGGTACAAAAACAACGAATTAACAAAAAATGTAAAAATAGATGTTGTCCAACGTATGATGAAAACGGTAAGAAGAAAGCTACGAAAAATTTAAGATGCGGGACTTTTTGCTGTATAGGAATGATTGATTATCATATTGGTTTTAGTTCGTTTTTATGTAATAAAAAGCTATATAACCCTAACAAGTGAAAAAATAAAAATAAAATAGTAGATTGTACAACAAGTGCATAAAACGTACCATTTTACCCGAGACGTGCATATAGCCACCCGAGCCGGTACGGCGAGGGTGGATGGTCACGTCGAGGGTAAAATGGGTTTTATGCTCGAGTTTTACACTCTGCTTTTCACTTCGATTGCAAGGAAATAAAACAACGATTAAGCATATACAAGAAAAATTAATTAATTTTTATAATGTAATTAATATGTTCTATCACGCATAAAATGTAATTTCATCGACAGTTCGTCAAATTAGCTTAAAAAAACACACTCCGCAAACGTGTTAACGCTTTTTTGGTTCCTCCAAATCATAAAACTTTCGTATGTGCTGAGATAGATTTTCTTCGAATTAGGCGGCAATATCTGCTCAATTACATTTTTCACACTTCTGTCCATTAAAGTCTCAGGCGAAATCATTTTTTGATCGTCACTATCAATCACTACTTGAAGACATTGTTCAATTACTTACGAATAATTTATTGAATTTTCAACCGCAACACAACAAATTTAGTTAGTTTTTAATTTTGTTTGATGAATAATTAGCTTCCCGCTACACAATTTTTCTTAATTTTTTATTTTTATTTTCAATTATGTGACGTTTGACTATGGACACTATGGTTTAAGCCTTAATGCCAAGTTATTATAAATATTTGCGTTACTTATATTTTTTTTACGTAAATGCACGCCCGTATTAATCTTAAAGTATTAAGATAGTATTACATATGTCGTAATTATAATAAGATATAACCTAAATCTCATAAAAAATATATAAATTAAATGAAGGTGTATTGTGTATGTGGCTGTAAGGCCTTATTGCCTTAGTCTTAAAAGAAGAAATTACTTTATGCACTAGAGCATAAAATGCGATTTTATGCAGCCTATACCCAGCATAAAGAAGGACTTTACGAGCATGAGAAGTGAAAACAGTTTTTGTAATTCTCATTACTTTAAGCCAACCCGTTAAATGTTATCAATTTTTTTATATTTCTCATGTAAGTGAATTTTGTAAATTCTTTATGAGAATAAAGTTCTTAAACCATAAAACCATAAAATGTCTCTTGCTTTAAAATTTTGTATGTTTTTTCTCGATGCCAACTTTGATTGAATAAGCCCTTCACGAGATATTATTGTACATGCAGATATGGAAGCTTCTGTTGTAATTGTAACTCTTGCAGCTCTTTCTGATGCTTGTGTATGGTATAGCTGTAAAAGCAGAATTGCGATCTTTATTACTACTGTTCTGTGCAATCGCGGCAAGTTCTTCGTCAGACAATTTTCGTTGAACACGCCAAAAGTTAGGCATGTAAAAGTATTTCCTGCTACGTTAAAATTAAAGCATACTGTTTCAAACGGTGATATTGTTATTACCTGAATATAGAAACGTATCCATCTGATCTGAGCTCGTCAGTTCCTTTGAGACGTATAATTTCATGATCAAGGATCGGAAATTCGGATCGATATTTACCTAAAGTTGGCAAAATCCCGGAAAAAGATAGGCAAACATGGCGTCGGCTTCTTAAATTTTATTTTTATAATTTAAGTTCTGGGATTCTGGGATTCTACAAAACGTTAATATAATAATTACTTTACATGTAGGATAAAACATTCTGTTTTGCTCCTTTAAATTCGTTAGGTTAATAAGTTACAGGTAAATTAAATAACATTTGGTTAAACATATACATGGAAATTAACTTCAAACAGTTAATATAAATAAATAATTATGAATTAATGCCTGTGTAATTTATTTATTTTGAAATCCCGAAAATTCTATTATGAACTAGCAAATTCCTGACTTTCCCCGGTGGATTTTTCAATTTTTCTCGCCGTAAAAACCATCCTTGAAGTTCAACGAACATTAAAAAAAAAGAATTGGCCGAATTGGCCCAGGCGTTGTTGAGTTATGCGCTTACCAACACATTTTGCGATTCATTTTTATATTATAGATTATATGATTGAGTCCACCTCCATACAACTGAACAACAAAGCCGGCGCGAAAGTATAGGTAAATATCGATCCGAATTTCCGATCCCTGTTCATGATGTAGGTACTGCGAAGTTTCTTCAGTTGCTAAGGTCAAGTCAATAATTGTGCTACTTTGTCTGTTTAGTAACTTACCTCTGTTGTTGGCGGTTTTCAAGCCCCAGAGGGGGTGGTGTTCGTTGGAGTCCGAGGCCACAATCAGTTGCAGCTTGGACTCTTCACATCGGTCACGACACCAGCCTCCTCATTCCGTGAGGCGGTGGGTCCTCAGCCTTTGGCATGTAGATTGATGTAGATGTAGGACTACTTCCGGCAGGCTCGAATCTTGCGCTCCGGTCACCGTGGCCGTTTCCATCGTCTCTGGTTGTTGCTGGGCTCTTCCAGCTGTTGTGGCGTTGGTACTAGGGGGTGGGGTGCCCACGAACTTCCCCCGTGACCTCTGAAATTGGATGTACACCGACCCACATAAGAATGTAAACCGGAGTCCCCTATCCAGGATGGCCTGCACCTTCGTCTCCGGTATGCTGACGATGGCAAAGGTCTCCATCCAATGCCTGTCAAGCGCTTTGCAGACGCCACCGGTCCATCTGCACTCAGGTGTTTTGATATCGGAGCAAGTACAGTACCACGCCGTACTCCTCGTAAACTACTGGTAGTAGAATGCCGCAGTGTACTCTGCGCGGTACCTCGCTCTGGCGCTTTACCACCAGCTTATCTTCCGAGGTGATGGCTGCCACACAATGCTTCAGCCACCCAGGTCACCGCTGCTTGGTCCAAGAACCACAGCCTCAGGGTGCCGTTCACGTGTAACGCCTTAACCTGAAACTGGTACCCCTTGCTCTGCAGGTTTTGGACCGCTTCGCTAATCAGTTCATCACGCGGGCTTGGATGAGGTTTAGGGCCGCGTCAGCGAGTTCAACCGGCCAACCCGGCGATGGTTAGATACGCATTCGATACTACTTTTTGAGCTCGCCTCTTGGAGACAGAGTCTTGTTCAGGCGTACCGCTGCTGGATGACCGGGGTAACCAGCAGCGCCTCGCATCTCGCCGTTCCGGGAGCACCTGGTGGTTGGTCAGGTACCGGAGCAGCAGCTTGTTTCGCCAGTGGCCTGCGGTACTTGTGGCGCTGCTTCTAGTTTTTATGCTTCTTCTTAACGAGTTTGATCACACGGGGGTACTAGGGCGTCCCGCTTGGCGGTTTGTTCCCTTCTCCCCCGGTCAACACGGGAAGTTTCCAGCTGGGAAGCTGTAGAGGGCGTGGATAGCAGCGCGGGAGTCTGCCCCGCGTCTGTGGATTTCGCCAGAGGTGCAGACCGGACGATCTCCGGGCTGGCTGGCTTTCGGCTGAATGTGTTGAGTCCTCGTTCGGGGTTTTGAGCCCGCCGGTTTCCCAGCAGACTTCTCGCCCCTCCCAAGTGTGTGGCGGAGCACTTTCGTGCCACTTCCTTTCCGCTGTGTTTGGAGTGTGTGGGTAGCTGGCAGGTCATGCGCCCTATCGTCACCCCACTGCTACCCGGACCGGGTGTGTTGTGAGAAACTAGCACATCCTTGGGAGCACCGCTATCTTTTTGAGCTTTGGGTTTGGACCTTAGATTGTTCATATTCCGTTGTTGTTTTTTCATCTCACGAGTTTCCAACCCTCAACGGAGCCCGCTCTGGGGATGTCTTCTAGAAGAACACCAGGACGACTCGTGAGATATAGATGTGAAGCATTGGATATCACTGCGCGACATCGGGAGCTGCAGACAGCGAGCCTGGGTGGGTCGATCCGGATCCCACAGATGTTCCACATGTCCTTGCCCCGTCAGCATGGCCGACACCCCGCCCTCCCAGAGAGCCCCTACACATGTTGCCAGCGAACCGTACCCACCTCGTCCGTATGGGCGCTTGTCCATAACTTTGTAGTAGTTAGCAGACAAGGCTACCGTTTTGGGTGAAATTCGGACCAAAGAGGGCGTGTTGTCTCCCGGTAGTACTATCCCGGCTCCGTTCGACTCGAGGACTCCTGCATCCTCGCTCACGGCAATCAAGGGCTACTGCAAGTAGGCTGGATAGTCCCATCGGGCCGCCTACACACACGACGGAGCAGAGATCTCAGCCATGGCTGGCAAAGAGGGCGCAGTAAACTGCGCTTAGTCTACCAGCACTGGATGTGGAGTGTGGGTGGATGGTAGGAAACCTTGAAATCCGAACGCAATACGGATTTTTAGGTTTTCTACCATCCACCCACACTTGGAGGTGATACTCTAAACACCCTGGCACACCCCGGGCAACAGTGCTAGTAGACTAAGCGCAGTTTGCTGCGCCCTCTTTGCCAGCCATGGCATTAGGTTTCCTACCATCCACCCACACTTGGAGGTGATACTCTAAACACCCCGCCGCAATGAGTAACGCTTTGCGTCGGATTAAGCTGCAATGAGTAACGTTTTAATCCGATGCAAAGCGTGTATTAATAAGCGTGGTGGACACTTAAATCACATAATTTTTAAATACGAATGTTAAGCTTTTTTATAGTTAGTTAATCTGATTTGTTAAATATAAATAAATAAATATAAACGAAAACAGAATTATTCGACTTTTCGCACGTTTACTCAAACAAAGAAATAATTCAAAACAAAATTCACTTTTGATTAGATGTCTACTGACAAAAAAAAGCCAAGGTTGAATTTCGAATGTAGTTCAATTTTGAGTTATTTCTTAGTTTGAGTAAACGTGCGTTTTATTTTGTAGCGAGATTCGTGCCTCACCTTAGTCACCAAAGCACGTGATTTGTTATATCGTTATTTCCATATTATTTCATGTTCTCGAACGCTTTGACGACGCGCTGGCCTAGTTGGTAGTGACCCTGCCTAGGAAGCTAGCGGTCCTGGGTTCAAATCCCGGTAGGGGCGGATATTTGTATGATGAGTGCGAATATTTGTTCCTTAGTCATGGATGTTTTCTATGTATTTAAGTATATATTTATCTATATAAGTATTTATATCGTTGTCTAGTACCCATAGTACAAGCCTAGAGCTTAGTTTGGGACTAGGTCAATTGGTGTGACATTGTCCCCTGATATTTATTTATTTATTTATATAATCAAATCAGGCATTAACCAGCCAATTTGTTTGAACAAAACTCTCTACAGAAGTTAAGAGGGTTTAGTCACTTTTCAGTAATTTGGAGGACAATTTCTCCAAACAGGTTGCGATTGGGCAGCTAAAAAAACGTGTCTGTTTTAGACTACTCTCCAATAGATCTTAAAATAAGTCATATCGGATCCGGACAGTTGGGTACCTTTCCTTGTAAGTGTTCCGCGTGTCATAGAAAGCCTAGGTGACGGACGACATATATCCTATCCATCATGGCGGATTGGACATACACTAAAAGCTAAGCGAACAATCGGCAAATAGCATTGCCATAGATTCATAGAACCAGGAATAGCTGCCAAAATCCTAACCCGGGTTAGGACAGTAATTAATTCGATTTCGTGGTCTGGTTTCAGTTTTAATTTTATATTTTGTTTTAGTTGCCACCATGGAGATGTTAGAGGTGGACGTAAAGGTGTTTATTACTTGTAGACTATGTCTCGAAAAACCTGGAGTGTATCCGATAATACCAAGTATTAAGGAAGTTATCAAATATTGTTTTGATATAGAGGTAAGTACTGAGTACAAATATTTTAGTTTTCTACCTACATACTTTAAATTTGTTTAGTTTGGAATTACGTCTTAAACGACTCGTCTTTTGTCGCTTCTTTTTTGTGATTTAAGAATTTAAAAATTAGGTAAAGTCAACTTTATAGGAAAATATATCATAAAAAATGCTATAAAAAAAAAAATTATAGTTTTTATTGTGTTATTAATTATCAATATAAGATATTTTTAAATTATAGTTACTAAATGTTTTAGAAAATGGCATTTGTTCCTCGTAGATAACCAAGTTAGCTAACCAGTCAATAAGGAAGAAATTTTCTTCCCAGATAACCGGTTTTTTAACGGGAAGAATTTTTCCTGTGCGATAACCAGCTCAGGTCTGATACTGAAATATATGTTATTGTAACACTGCGGTAATGTGTCTGCGTAAATAGTATTTTGTAATTGATAGTAGGTATATTGGGAACGTCGTCATAGTACTTAATAACAAGAAATAAAAGGTGTTTCTTAAAATATTTTTTATCATAATATAATATATTTAGGTTCAAAACAAAAATTAAATAAATGGACAAGTAATCTCCAAACAATAACCGGTCGTTATTTGTCCTCCCTTTAACTGATTAATAGCTCTGCTTATAAGAGCATTGAGCTCGATCTCTTGAGACCATTTCTCTCTAAAGCAAAGTTTTCGTTTTTGTGTAAGTACATGACAGAGTTGGGCGTTATTTAGATAATTTCTCATCTAGATAATTATTTCAAATAAAATCATTTCAAATAAATTTATTCGAAGATAAATTCAATCACAAATAATGCGTTGAAAACTTTTTTATTTAGATAAATTATCTAGACGAAGATAACTGGCCTCGATTGTTGTTGAAGTAAGCTTAGATAAATAAATTTATATAGAATGTCACGTCAGGTCAAACCGTCACACTGACATTGCTCATAAAATCAGAAAATTGATTTGAGCTGGTTATCGTACAGGAAAAAAACCTTCCCATTATAAAACCGGTCAACTGGGAAGAAAGTTTTATTCTTCGTAAACCACCAGACCTGTCCCGGTTATCGTACATGAAAATATCCGTCCCATTAAAAAACCTGTTATCTGGGACGAGTGTTATTCTTCGTAAACCACCAGACCTTAGCAAGTTATCGTACCGAAAAAAATACTTCCCATAAAAACTGGTTAGCTGGGAAGAACATTAATTCCTTTGGCTGCTGGTTACCTAACTTAGTTATCTGCGAGGAACAAATGGAAAATGGCTTTTATAGCAAATGAATATTTATAGCATTGCATTTTGTCATTTGATTTTATAGCAAATATGGTAGACCCGTCCTTATCTAAGGTTATTCAGTTTCAACCATTGGACGATTTATTTTTAGTTATTTTAGTCTGATTTGTTTCCGACTCATAAGTTGTTAAATCCTTTCCGTTAATAATAACTGCTGTGTCATCCGCAAACCGGCGATAACTAAAAAAATTGAAGATGGCGGGTAGGTTTTTCTCAATCTGATAACGGATTCGATGTCGGAGCTCGGAGGTCACACGGATACGAGTACCCACATATCGATTTTTGAAGCAATCGACCGAATAACTAAATAGTTCAAGATGGTGGCAATTGTTTATCATTCCGTTAACGGATTCGTTCTTGGAGATCACACAGATCCACAGATATCGGTTTTGGAAGTAATAAGTCGAATAACTACGAGGGGCGGCTAAGCCAAAGAAAGAAAAAAATCACGATGCATTTCTTAAACTTTGTATATAATGCTTACCTTTTTTTTTTGCTATAAGAAGAAGGATTTTTTTTTTAAAAATCGTGGAATGGTGTCCTTCCGGGGGAAAAGTACATTCGTCGAACAAGGAGCTAGTGAAGGCCACCGGTGAAAATCTGTACAAAAACATTATGTTTGCACTGGTTACAAATGCACATGCAGCCGAACCGAAAGAAGTGTTGTATTTTGTAAATAAATATAATTAATTGTGTTCCAAATCAGGGCTGTACGGTACGGTGGATGACCCGTTAATTCTATATTTTGACCTTCCAAAAACAGAGTCGTTTCGCTTGATGTATGACAGCTGGCATTCAGGCATGGCAGGTCAAGGTGAAGAATGATTCTGCGTCGCTAGTTGTTTTTAAGTATTTCTTTAAATACTTCCGGCAAACGAAAGGTCTCGTACCACTCCGAATTAACCGTTTTACGATTCTCTAGTGGCACTAGGGAATGTAAACCGGTTAACCGAAAAACCGATTAACCGAAACTTTTTGATCTCGGTTAAAAACCGGTTTTTTATAACTTTCGCCGGTTATTAACCGAATTGGAACTTTTCCTTAAAAGACTGTAAATGGCCTTAAATAGATACCCCAGAATATTGTTCAGACTACAAAATGACAAATATAGCGGGGAAACGTTTTTTGTAAAAAATATGAATACATACCCAATTTTTTCGTGTAGCGAATAACAAGAAGTTTTATTAATAAAATTTCTTCATGAACGTGCTGAACGATACAATACAATACACGAGCCACATGATGACAAGGATGACATACCTAGTTTCTATTTTAGTGTCGTTATTGGGCAAAAGTACCAACTATACTGCTATTACAGTAACAGCCCTTGACCCCTCACCAGAAACGTCGCAAAGTTCAGAAAATATTGAACCTGTTCCGTCTACATCTGGTTTATCCGGAAGTTCTATGTCTGCGAAAGATTTATTAAGAGAAGAGTTGAAACAGAAATCATTGACGAGACGTGAAGCAGAAAAGACCCATATGGAAGTCCTGCAACAACAGTTGTGTCATAACGTGATGATCGTGACAGATCGAGATAGCACTGCATGAAAGTGGCGGAACCAGAGGGCGATATTTAGAAATGGCATACAGCTCAAAAAATCACCAATAGTAACCAAGAATAGTAAAACTATCGTCTAATACTTCGATTTCAAATAGTTTGCAAAAAACCGGTTTGAATCCGTCGAGGCGGTTATTAACCGGTTTTTGATTTTCACCGGTTTTTACATTCCCTAAGTGGCACATAGCCATTAATACCAAAAAAACAGCCCACCATTTGCTTCAAGGTGCTTTTTGCACGAGTTACTTTCGTAGGGTTCGGCTCATTTTGAAACACCCATACTGTTTCGGGATCATACGCATAGATCCAGGATTCGTCATCTGTTTAGATATTATAAACAGCTTTTGAGTCACCACGGTTATATTTTTTCATCATTTTGTTGCACCTTTCGACGCGAGCCTCTTTTTGATCCTTAGTTAAGTTGTGCGGGATCCAACGCGAACAATTTTTTATTACAGCTCAATGTTCATGTAATATCTTATTAATGCTCGTCATACATGTGCCCAGAGTCGCCTCTATCTCGCGATACGCAACATGACGGTCTTGCATTATAGGTTTTCGCACAGCTTCAATATTTTGTGGCATAACGACCGATTTCGGGCGACCATCCTTAACTTTGTCCGTGAGCATACTACGTTCACGATTGAACTCACTAAACCAGTGATGCACAATGGTTTTCGATGGAGCTTCATCTCCAAAAGTTGAAGTTAATTGATCTAAGCACTGTTGTTCCGTTAAAGCACGCCGAAAATCGTATTAAATCATATCACGATATTAAAAAAAGTTTGAATTTTACCATCAATCAGACGGTCAGACGTTTAAAAATGTTGGAATCGCGGATTCCGGTTATATAAGTAGCAGCGCTCGTACAATAAACTATGTGGGTGACATATCTATCGTCACCCTTTGTCTGGTCAAGAATATAATTACCCTAAATTAAATATGCCAGTTCATTACTCAGACAGGCAATGGGAATACCGTATCCCGTATTTATTTTTCTGGTTTACAGGAACATATCCGACTTTTGTAAATACATTTTGAACCAGACGTTCAATACGGTTGCAAATCTATATGAAGAACTTATTAAGACACTGTTGATCTTCGCAGCTTCTTCTGGTAAAGGTTTAAAGGATCTCGGTCGACTTAACCTGTAACCCTGTTTATACCTAAATTTATTTAACATATTGACCCGTAATAGCAATTGATTTATAATCAATATGTCATCTAATAATATGAGGAAAACCTATTAGTTCATAGAATTGTACATTTTGCCTTGCATCAAATCGGGTAGTTCTGATGTTTTAATCTAAAATGTTCTAAGTGATGAAGTGGTTATGGCAAATTCAAGTTTTCGACCTCGGATACCATTAAATTTTCAGACTTTTTTCAGTTTCTATAATTTTTTACAAACACGGACCTACTTTACGGCAAATGTCACTATGTACAGTCAGCGTCAAAAGTAACTGGTCACTTCAAGCTACTTTTGTACTTTATCGCATTAACACATTAGACAATCTTGTTTGACATTGCTTATGTGACAGTAAAGCGACAAGGTATTTAAGTGATCAGTTTCTTTTGACGCTGACTGTATACTTAAAAGAAGACTCAATTTTCAACAAAGTAGGTAGTAGTGTTAAGCACTTCTGCGTTGGTCATTTTCCGAGTCCAGCAAATTCTCTCCATCCGCCGCCAGCACAACATTTCAAAGGCTAATTTTCTAGTCGTTGTCTATCCCGTTGTGTCATTTTTTACCATACGCATACCTCCAGATGTATACTTTTATAAGCATTTTCCTCACATAGCCTGATATTCTGGCTTTAAGTTGGCATTTTTTAGCAATAAATGCTTTTTTAGCCATTGCTATTCTAGTTATCATTCTTGTGTACATCCGGAGTCATTTGCAATGTAGGTACCTAAGTATTTGAATTTCGTAACTTGTTCTATTGTACCACAGAGCACTGAATCGTCATCGCGCGCCTCTACTAGAGACGGCAGTGAAGACAATATTCGTGCTTCGCAGTTGCGCTGAGCGCAATTGATGGAGGTAAAGGCCGTCAGTGTCTATTTGGACGTTGTAGAGTGCACATGATCAAAAAAGCGATATTATGCCTCATTGTGCTGTGATATGGTGTAATAACCAAAATAAAAACGTGAATAAACAAAATTCTAGCGTATCATATCACAATGAAGTATGTAAAATCAATTTTTGGTTATTTGAAAATTGCGATTTGAGGTTATCTTGGAACACAAAAACAAAACCTCCTCTTTTTCTTCTTCTTAACGCAAAATCTCCACCGCGCCGTAAGCAGTCTCACCAGCCAGTGACGCTAGTAAATGCGTTAGTGAAGTGTAGCGATGTATGGCGTCATATCGATAGAGTGCATCGATGTCCATAAAGTATCAATGCATTTTTATTCCATTTAAAATTGTTAATTTAATATTAATTTTCCTTTACTAAGTGTTCCTTTTAGGTTTCCTAATGATGCTTACATTAAAGATAAATGGATATTAGCGACGGGAAAGTTAAACTGGTTTCCTCAGAAACATGGTACGATTTGCTCAGACCATTTCGAGGCTGGAAGTACCACGAAAAGGAGTACCAGAACATAGCTATCTTCTGATGCTATTCCAACAATGAAACTCCATCCTGTTTTTAACGAGGTAAAACTTTCACAAACTGATTCATTTCATAAACATATAATTTGGTAAACTGCTTTTTTCCGGGACTGAAAATATTTCAGGATTTTTTTCAGGACTATCGTGTCGAAACGCTTTAGGTTAGGTTAGTTTCATAGAAATCCTGAAATATGTAAGTTTCGGAAAAAAGCGGTTTGCTAAATGATGTTTGTGAAATCAATCAGTTTATTAATATGTGGAAAAATATGTGGACATCAGACTGAACTACCTTACAAAAAAACTTCGTATTAATAAATTTGAGTTGCAATTTATTAATACGAAGTTATTGTAAAAAAAAACGTTGTATTTTTGGAGAAGTGATGGCGCTCCGGTTCAAGTTTTTTATAAACTGGATTTTAATAAACAACCCCAATAAAATGATTTCTATTATTTTGGCACCTAGTTGGTAATGAATAATTTTGAATATTGCCGAAATATTGTTTTTAAAATAGTCATGTGTCCGATTTTGGCTAATTAAAATATCGATAAAAATATCGACCTCATACCGCAGCACTCTTAAGGTCTTGTGACTTTCTTGTGGCGCACAGATGGGGTTGACATCTAAGACAATACGGATATGTCATTTATGTAGTAATGCGTGCACTAGTGTGAGTAAACGGTGACGCCCACTGACACGCTTGATTTGTATGGAAAGTTTGGAGCATACCGTCTCTAGTAGGGGCACGGTTCTGTGCTCTGTGTATTGTTCTATTGTTTAATGTAATTGGTCTATGTCATAAACTCACGCCTTCATTCCCAAAGTGGGGTAGGCAGAGTTAAATAATTACCAACAAATTTAAAAACTTGATATTAATGTTAAGATATTGAAAATGGTATCCATTTGTGCAAGTAGAGCTTCCAAATCTTTTGATGTGTGTTCTAACGCGGCAATGTCGTCAGTAAATCGCACTCGGACAAACTGGATCTTATTGCCATTGGATTTAACCCCGCCTTTTCCCGACTCGACTAGTTTCCTAATGGGACACTCTATGAAGATGTTGAAAATCAGCGGCGAAAGTGGAAAACATTATTCAAATCCGTAATAATAATTCTTCTTTTCTTTTCTTTTAATTCGTGCCTTTCTTGTTTCCTCTCCTATTTCAATAATGGTTTCCTGCTTTCTATAGAGTTCATAAATTGTTCTTCCGTCTCTGTAATCTAAACCGGCTTCTTTAAAAATTACCATCATGTTTTTCCAATTAACTTAGAAGAGGTGCTTATTGGAAGCCGTTGGAAATAAAAGAGGGAAGATGCTAGGATAGCTTTTACGAGACGACGAATACATTAAGATCATAGTGGAAGGGAAAGTTCATAGATCAGATAAAAGAAAAACTAGGCGTCGAGTAGTATCAGGCCCTTAAAGAAAAGGCTCTAGAAAGAGTGTTATACCCATTGCTCCACCGACAAGAGCATAGCTCTTAAATTTAAGAAGAAGAGAGAAGGGGTAAAAGTGGTCAACTATGGACCCACTTTACGTCATAAGTCCATATACGTTATTAAAGTACACACCATCCGCAACAAAACGAGACCAATTTCGACACATGCAAGGAAAAACATTGTACTTATCTCAATTTACTGTGACTTCTAATTTCAAACGTATTTGAGCATGAATAAAATTGTATCTCAAGCTAACATAACATTTGAGATACAATGTTGTTCCTTGCATGTGTCGATTTGGTCTATTAAGACCTGATAGATCTTTAGATACAGGTGTTCCAAGTTGCTGAGGTGAGTAAACAAAATTATATGAAATGCGTCATAAAAATAAGCATTATAATTTACAAAAAACATATTAGTAATAAATAACCTCATCTTATGCAGTACTGGAAGGAAGTATTATTGCTTTTTCTTGTACATATTTGATGAATCAAGCTGATCTTCTAAATCTACATCACTCCTTTTGGGGAGAGCTTGCTTCAGTAGCATTTCTCCAGCGACCGGCTCAGGCAGCACGAAATCGTCATCTAATGGTGGGTCATTGATTCTCAATGTCGTCACGCAGCAGGTCTGGTTGGTTCTCGCACGACTGGCCGCTGCAGTGGTTGCAAACAGCCGAGCATTTGAGTCCTGCTTTTCTGCAACTACAAGTGCTAGTACAACCTTTTTTGCAGTTGCAGGAAATAATTTTTAGCAGGGGTTGAGGACCTGGTGGTTTCGTCATCAGTTGAAGAATGAGGCCTCGAGTGCTCCGCATCCAGCCCCAATTGAGGGAAGTCTTCTCGTTTCCCAGCTAAATACTTAAACAAAACCAACAACAAAAATAATATCGTAACTTTTCAATATGTTATGAATAGACCTAGAGATTTTCCTAGCACGAACGACGTGTTGTTAGGGCTTGACACAAATAAAACATCGACAATCCTGTTATCGATAACCACCTCTTCAACTTCATAGAGGAAATAATTGTACATCATTACGAGTATGATAGTTATTAAGAAAACATTCACAATGTCCTAAAACTCATTGACGTACCTAACCGGAAAAAAAATACAGTCATATGTCTTATGAATTTATGATTCATAAAACAATGTGGTGCGTTTTAAAAATTTAAATAAGAATGATTAGTTAATATCAAAACTATAAATGTATTAATAATTAATATTTTACATTAATCAGTGAAAATCGCTCTATGATATTGAAGTGGTAATTATCGATAACAGGATTGTCGATGTTTTTATTGTGTCAAGCACTAACAACACGTCGTTCGTGCTAGAAAAATATCTAGGTCTAGTTATGAATAATATCGTTTGAAGCAGGAAGGTAATTATTACTGGAAAAATAAAACAATTTTCAGCTGCTAGTATGTTCGCCAAGAGTGAAATTTTGCAGCATCCCGAGTTGGAGGCAACCTGTTCGTTGAGATTTTGGAATTCACTGTTGCCTCGATTCAGTGAAACGAGGAAGCTCTCTCCTGCGTTGGTGGCCCGTTGCAAAGCTGCAGCGTTTTGTTCGAGGCGCGGCTGTTTTTCCAGTGTCGAGAGAAATTAAATGTTTCCTTGGTCAAAAAGTGCTGGTGTTGTATCACAACCACTGAAAGCGTGAAGGAGCAGTTCGATTACGGGTTCTGTTTGGTGCGTGAAGGAATCCGTCGCGTAAGTGATCTGGGTTTTTTCATAACATGTTGAAAAGTTAAGATATTAATTTTGTGGTTGGTTTTGTTTTAGGTACAGAATATGGTTGAGAAACGAGAAGAACCCCCTCATTCCTCAACTGATGACGGAACCACCAACTGAAATAAATTTGAAAATTTAATGGATTTGACAATGTTGAGGAGGGTTTTCGAGGTTGAAAACTAGGATTTGCCATAACCATCACATAGAACTTATAAAAAATCAGAACTACCCGATTGAATGCAAGGCAACCCCTCTTTTAGGCCAGGATTTCCATGTACTATATTTCCTTTATCAAGCCACACTAAGTTCGGTATCCCGCGGCATATCCATACTAGTATAATGCAATGATTGAGATCTGTTTTCGGAACACTGGTGATAATTTACAAATTTTGATAATTATTTGTGTATTTCTTATGCGTTATTTGTAACTTAATCTGGGGCCCTAATATGGCTACGTTTATCGCGTGACAAAGTTTGGACAAGGCATCCGTCACCTTCTGTCACGTAAATAAGTACTAGAGTGACAGATGCTTTGTCCACGTTTGACACGCGATATAGACGCAGCCATATTAGGCCCGCTGGTGAACCATTAAACTTAAGCCTTTCATCAACTAGTTAGTTAAATATGATACATTCTTTTCAGATCGAACCATTTGATGGGCTTCCCCAGTTAATATGTAAAAAATGCAAACTGATCTTAGGTGAATATCATACCCTAAAAAACACCTTTTTAAAGAAGCAACAGCAGTTACGAGAAAAATGTGTAAAACAAGCTGTAAGTACCTATTTAGAAATTTACATTTGAATAAGAAACACGACACGTGTTATTGGTTGGTCAAACAAAGCCTCTAATTACATGTTTTGCTTGTGAATCTTAAATATATTGTTACTAAGGACTGATTCGAAACGGATTTACCAAATTCAAAATTATTTTTCTGGGTTTTTTTATTCAACCTATTCTGTAAAACTTTTAAAAATGATATTGTCACTGTCATTAAAATATTGTGACACAAAATATTTTCTGTACTGGTTCCCTAAAAAACAGTAGAATGAATCAAATCCAACGGCGAGAACAAATCGTTGCCAAATGGCTGTCAAATCCTAATCGTCCCAATCATTTCATCGCAAAGGAATTAAAAATCCATCGCAGAACTGTTGATAAAGTTATAAAACGCTACTTCGAGACCTTGTCCACGGCCCAGAAGCCGTGGGTTAAAGAACACGGGGGCCCTCGGGACCCCAACCTCGAAAGAAATATCACACGAACGATTCGCAAGAATCGCAGTATGTCTGAACGAGATATAGCGAAAAAAATTATACGAGTCAATCTATGGTAAGACGTGCCAAAAAACGTGCTGGTATGAAGACCAAGAAGAAGTCTAAGGTGCCCAAAACTACGGCGAAACAACAAGCAACCATCAAAACGAGGTCGCGTAAATTGTACGACTATTTAGGCACTGAAAATTTTCACTTAGTACTCGATGACGATACCTATGTCAAGGCTGAGTTTTCAACACTGCCAGGTGATCAGTATTATACAATCGCAGAAGGAGAGACTCTTCCAGATTCACAAACGCCGATCGGAATGGAAAAGTTTGGCTCCAATTATCTTGTGTGGCAAGCCATTTGTCAATGCGGTGATCGCAGCCGGGCCTTTGTCACAACAGGCACAGTCAACAAGGAAATATATATCAACGAGTGCTTAAAGAAACGAATGTTACCTTTTGTTCGAAAGCACATTTCTTCAACACTATTCTGGCCGGACCTTGCGACATCCCACTATGCCAAAGATACCCTCAGCTTCCTTGAACGTAATGCCATCCAAACAGTGCCTAAAGACATGAATCCCCCTAATTTGCCACAATGTCGCCCTATTGAGCGGTACTGGGCTCTGGTCAAGGGAGTCCTGCGTAAAACGGGTAAGTCAGCACGTGACAAGAAGGATTTCCTTGCCAAGTGGAATTCAGCCTGCAAGAAGGTGACAGATACTACTGTCGTCCGTTTAATGGGGGGTATTCCCCAAAAATTACGACAGGAGTGGGAGAGAAAGTAAAATAAAAAGAAAATACCAGAATAATAATTTAAATAATGCATTTTTTCAGTTTATTTAAAGTTAAGCCGAAATAAATGTTCATTTCTTACAAAAAAGTAGTTTCGAATTTGGTAAATCCGTTTCGAATCAGTCCTTAGATAACCATTACTTCAACAATATGATTGCGATAATGAAGAGAATGAAAAAAAATCGGGGGACGATAGTCACACAAATTGACCTAGTCCCAAACTAAGTAGGCTTGTACTATGGGTAGTAGGCAACGGTAAATACATAGAAAACACCAATGACAGGAACAAATACGTTGCTCATCACACAAATATTTGCTCCAATATTTATTTATTTATGAACCGTGGGTCCGAGTAACCCGAAAGATTTTAACAGCGTGTTCCTGAATTTATGTCGCGTTAAAAATGTCGTATCAAGTTGGTTCCAATCGGACTAGTTTATGGGATATATAATTAGGTATCTATTTTTATAAACTTAACTTGTTACGAAAACTCCGGTGCAAGCCTTTATAATTGCGACGTTGCCGCTATTACGCCAATTACGTATTGGCCGATTCTTAGACAAATCCACAAACGGTCGAAGGCGAAACTCACCCATAGGTACTTGAAAAGGGTCTATATCGAATGGCATATAATTATTAGTCCTATCGTTGTGTCGCATAACGTCTTTTGTGCTAATAACGTGTGGCATACACTTTGTTCCGCATATTTTTGATTGTCCGAAATTGTTGCTCCTATTATCGTTTGTCCTAAATATTATTTGTCCTATCGTTTGATGTGGCTAAGATTCAACTGTCGAATGATTGATGTGCATAATTGTAATATTCCTAATATTTAATGTGCTAAAATCGCCGAAATTCAGAAACTGATATGTGGAGCGCCTCTGCCTGCTAAAATACGTAAATATACCACGGCAAGTGACCGAACGAACAATGTTTTATCAAATAAAGCCATCTACATTTAAAAAATTGACTACCTGATGGCAATAGCCAATAATATTACTTTGATGTAATCCTATTAATAGTACTAATAAAAAAACCTATTTCTGATTATAAATAAAAAAATGTTTTATTTACAAACCTAACCTTGTCAAACTTGTTGGTTCTGGCGTTTCGCTCGCTCGTTAGGGTCACAGTTCTACCTAACACCTCGCTGCGCTCGTCGTCGTACCTAACCTAACCGAAATCTGACCTGCCTGAAGGTAGAATACGTATCGATTCTGACTTCACGCCTACCATAGTTTAGTATAGGTTTTTTTTTTTTTTATAGCGTGATAAGGCAAACGAGCACACAGGCCACCTGATGGTAAGTGGAAACTGTGACCCATAGACATTCGCATTCACAAGACTGCAAATGCGTTGCCAACCCTGAGGACTAAGATGGAATGCCTCTATGCTAGTCATTTCACCGGCCGTCTTATCCCCAAACCGAAACAACGATGCGAACACTGCTGCTTGGCGGTAGGTTAATGGATAAGATGGTGGTACCAACCCGGACGGACCCTGCACAAGGTCCTCCCACAAGTGCTGTAATTGTAGCCAGTTTAATAATAGGCAAAATAATTATTAGGACAATTCATGTTAGAAATATTAGGTAATAGACTTTAGAGTTATCAATATTAGGACAAACTTGCTTTAGGACGTTAAATGAGTATGCGCAACATCGACATACCAACCAATAGACACCGGGTTCCATACAGAATTCTCTCCCAACAGTGTCCTAGGGCGACCTATACAAACTTCATACTTGTATAAAAACATTGTCAAAATAAAACATCCTAATTTAAATGGTATATCATTAACGCAATGCTTAGTTTTGCATGAAACAATTTATCATCTTATGTCGCTTCGACTAGAGGCTCGTTTTTTTACCTTATGCAGCTTCTACTAGCGGAGTGCCAATGTCACCGCGAACAGAGTACAAATGGAGTAGCTTTATACTTAATATTATTTCTGTTTTGACGTCTCAGGTGGGTTTCATTTAAACAAAAACTCAACGCTATTTTTATTATTTAAGACAATATAAATAATATTGTGGGCTCGTAACCCATCATATATTTTTTTAGCAACAAAAAGTAAAAGCGTCTTCAAAAACCCTAATAGCTACTTGAAAAACTTATATCGACTGACTTATTATTTCGGTGGCAAAAATCATGTGGCATTGCTATTTGTGTAAGTATACCTACTTGACACTGGCTTGGATATAATTATAAAATATCATATATTTGATATACCTGTTAGGCAACGATAGGGAATTTCTAGGAGACCGGTCATTTATTTCACCTTATTCAGTGGGTCGAAATTATGAATGTAGAGGAAGCGAAAGTTATACTTGTATGCTTAGACCGGTGCACCTGGCATTCCGTAGTCTCTGCCTACACCACAGGGTAACAAATGTGAAGCGAGGCATAGGTATGTTTAGTGGATTTTTGAAGACTGTTTTATTTTTAAAAAGAAAAGTCGATTTTTAGTGATATTTCTCATATCATTGAGATTTTCTACAGCACATAATTATACTCGTTCATTACATTAAAAAACCTTATAGTCTAATAACAATTTCCAATGAGCCTTAACAATATTTCGCTATCCAATATGCAGGGCCGTTACTGGACGGGTACTTCACCATCAATTGCACTTCACTACATGAATTACGTGAATAAAAGTAATTTCATATTCTTAATAGAGAAATCTCATCACTGCCCGTTAAACAATTATGATTAATGATTTCCGGTGTTCATCTTAGGTCTTCATCAGTTAAAAAACTCCTGCCGTTCACTCGCGACAATATAACTCTATATCGCACAATAAAATGGATCACGGGGAATCCACAAACTAATATTTAATTTATTACTGCAATAATATAAAGTATAAAACTACTCCATTGACATACTGTTCTCCAACATCCAAATATTGACAATTGTTGGTCCGAAACTAAAATATATTTTTTTATTAGAAAGACAGCTATTTATCAATTAAGATTACGAATCGACATTTACATGCCGAAAGTATGACATTCCGTCTGAAAGATTTTTGTAAAGGTGATTATTTTTGCAGTTTCTGAAAACGCATTGAGGCATTGTGACACGTGTCACTGTTGGCGTAGTTGACAACGAACTAAATTGAAGTAAGCTCCCAATTTGAAGTGGGTATATATTCGCTGGGCCGTGTTTTTTCTCTGACCCGTTATCTAGTTGTATTGTTGATCGAAGATGCGCAATGAAAAAAATTATTAGGACAAACGAGTAGTATGCCATTCAACAGTATGCCAAACATTCTCGGCCAAACATTTTTAGGACAAAAAACGTTATGCGATACGACAGGCGCCCCTTGAAAAACTTATACAAACACAGAATCACAGATTATAATCGTCTGTGACATGTCTTGAACTTAATAGCATTTCATTTAAAACTCTTATGAGTGTCATTTATCAATGAATTCGATAAGAGTTTTATTGAAACATAATGGAAAATGAAAATACATACTCAATATCTTTTAACATGAAAAGCCGGACAATTTAAGAATAGTACCTATAACCTGCAAGTTCTAAAGTTACCCATAGTGACAGTTTTTTTGAGATTATCGCAGTGAAAACATTAAATCCTCTTGTTCAGAAAAGGAAGAAAAGGAATTAAACCTCCTTCGTAATTATCTTTGCTTTTCACGAGAATATTTTTCTTATTTATATCATAGATTTTCTCTTTCTTTCACTTAACTCTTTTAACATTACAAGTAAGAAAGGTACAAATTACTCACATTTATAACTTTTAAAGGGATTTTTCGTAAAGACGTGCAAGGACAAGAAAAGCGTTTGCCAGCTCGTCCTTAGAAATTGTTTCCTGGAGAAGCGAAAATATTCCATTTAACTTGTATGAAAAAAGTTAACAAAGGCGAATCGGAATTTTGTTAGCATAACATTTTTAACTCCATATAACCTCAGGAATGCGCCGTTAAAATCTTTCGGGTTACTCGGGCCCACGGTGTATAAAATATCCGGGGAAATCGTATCTGAAAGTTTTCGGTTATTAGTCATTTGTAATAAATATTACTTATTAAATTACTTGTTTCTGATAATATTGTACTATTTTAGGTCGACGCCACTACTAAACCTTTACCTGACATTGTAACCTGCAAGAAAACAGATGACAGTAGGGAAACAAAGAGTACTTCGTCCGTAGCACCTGTGACACCAGTGGCAGCAGTTGCATCTAAGACATCTCCCGCGCCCGGTGTCCCTGACCCCAAACAAGTCCATGTCTTATTGGAGAAAGATTATGATGAACACTTTGTTTGCAAGATTTGCAACAAAAGTTTCGTAAAGCTGGCCTTTATCAAAAAACATCTATCTAACTCCCACAAAAAGATATTTAACAAATATAAAAAAATATTCAAAAAATCCTGCACTGTCCAACTTAATAGAATTGATGGTAAGGAGAACTGCACGGGTCAGTCAAATGTCGTGGTTTATAACAAAGAAAAGATAATTACCAACAGGAGCAATAGTCAATACCACTCAATCTACTTGAAGAAAGATATCAGAAGTGAATGTGAATCTGTTCCAAAAGACAGTAAATCCAAGCCTGTTAAAAGGTCGGGGGTATTATTAGACTCTTCTGAAGATGAAATCCGCTCAGGTCAGAAAAGAAAATCACGTCGCCTTTTTTCATGCAGTTCCACGCGAACAACAGTTCTTGAAGAAAATAATGCAGGCGGCGGTGATACATCGAACATTGTTGATTCTGGTGCTGTACACGACCCTAAAGACGCGGCGGTGGGTGCAACTGAATGTATAAATATTGATGACACGTCTTCAGATGCTCCGTCTAATGACAAGTTAGAGCCAAAAAAAACAATGGTGCTACAGCAAAAGCTAGACAAACCTAAAATTGCCGATAAAAAAGCCATTAAAACTATTGCTAAAATGTGCCACAAAAAATACATGAAAAAAGTTCAATCAGATAACGCCACATTGGATAAAAATACATTTTCCGAACCTTCACTCACACACAAAGTTTTAAGCTTAGGCAGAAAAGTCATACATAGACAAGGTTTCGGATGTACAGGATTATTAAGATATATGGAACATAAAGACCTAGAAATTATATGGCAGCCCACACCCTATGCAAATCAAAATAAAGGTTCTGACTGTGTTAGGATCATGCCTAGGTTAAAACCACGTGAAGTTTCGGATAATGATGATTCAGGCTGGATAGACTTGCATGAAATTTCATTTGGTAACATTCTGACCAAAAGCGACTTTGCAAATAAAAGAAATCTTCTTAAAAAAAAATGTGAAACAATAACTACTGAAACTGTTAGTGAAGACAATTTAGCTCTACCTGCTCAAGAAGAGCCAGTTCAATTAGATTGTGTACTTGGTACCGACAGTGCTCTAACTGATCAAATTATTGAAAAGGAAATGCTGAATGAACCCCCAGTAGCAGATCCAAAGCAGCTTCCTAAAAATAATAACGTGTCTGAAAATAATCCTGCCAACGTCCAGGAAAACGATGTTGATACAGAAGTAACACAACAATATCAAGAGAGTACCCAATTAATAAATGCAAACGTGGAAGACGCAGAAATGCCCATGCCTGTTATCACTGAAACGCTGCCAATGGCGACCGCTAGTGAAAAAGACAAGCCAAGCGACATTGTCATCAACAATCAAGTACCAAGAATTAAAGTAAAACCAGCCTCTGAGCTAATGTCTGAAAGTGCTTACAACAATCAAGTCGCGTCGGACGACATTTGGGCATTTAATAAAAGTAATATTGGTTTGCCTTACCGTTCACCAAGTCCTGTACCTGGTTGTTCGCAGGCAGACCCCCAGCCAAGCGACGCCCCCGAGACTGTAGTTTCAGGAGCATCCACAAGCGCTGACGTCCCATCAGCAGCTGAGACAAACCGCAGAACTGCTCGGGATAAACACCTTGAGTACGTGACGTTGAATACGTCGGAGTTACCCAATACCAAAACCAAAGCCCCATTCCAATATTTTAAAACACTTCTACTATATCACGGGCTCTTTTTATTAGATTTGAACGAAGAATTGCCTGAGAATTTTAACTGTTTGGTTAAATTTAAGCTCTTGCTCAAACAAAATACTAAACAACCGCTCGGAGTAGTGTTATCTTTATATTGTTCGGAGAATAATTTCTGTTTTACTTTTAAGGATTGTCTTTTGAGAAATTTTGATCCAAATCAATTACCCGCATTTTGGCAATGGGAGCTGCTCAAAATATACAAAAGCGAAGTAGTGGAGAAAATTTTGCAGAATGCTGCAACCATTGGGAAATCCATTTGTGACCATACAAAAAACTTTTTATGCCTTCTCAAGTCTATTGAGTGTATTAAAGAAACTAACTCTTAAGTGACAGTTCACAAGCCACACCCCTTTTTCAATCTTACATACAAATGTGTATAATTATTAATAGATTTCATGTTAGGAACATGTATCCCTTATTCTGGTTAATCATTTTCCTTAGATTACACGATTGCACTTGTAGTCATTGAGTATCGTTTATAGTTATTATGTAAGTGGTAGAAATAGATCAAGGCAATGATGTTTGCGCGTGCAGAAACTTTCTGGGTTAAGTAGGGCGGTATTCTCAACAATTTTGACGGAATTTACTATTATACAAAACCGTATATTTTTGTAATAAGTACATATTCAAGTTTTAATTTGTTTAACAAAAATTCGATTTCATACATCAAGATCCGCCATTTGTAAGTACTTTATTGTATTTAGTGCAAAGACGTTTAAATGAATAAATAAATAAGATCCACAGCTGTAGCCTTAAGCCAGGGATACACTAGGGGACAAATTAATATCCTACTACATATTGTGTCTGCGACATGTCAAGGGAAGCCGGCCGATTTATCCTGACATATCTGTCGACATCGCGCGACTTATGTCATTACTAGAATTGGTGTTGCTAGGTATATTACTAGAATTCTACCATAACTGAAAGTTTCTGCATTCTCACACCAAACGACCTGTATTAAGGAACAAGTTAACGACCATTTTCCTTCATCTATTTATAAGTCTGTAACAAAAATACAATAAGATGAGTATTTTCAAAGTATCATACCAAACATAATAAATAAACTAAAACAGCCCTTACTTACAAAAAATACAGGTGTTTTATCTTTTAAAAGCGGGTCAGACATACTTGTAGTGGTAATGCTTATATACTCTCGCTCTGGGGCGTATTGCAAAATGAATAACATGCTAATAGTATTAGTGTTTTGTTTCATTCTGTAGTTTAATTTACGGTATTTACTGTAGGTTTTTTTTTATTTCATTGCATATGTTTTGAAAAGCACAATACATACCTCGCCGCGAAAAGGGGTTGCCAGCTCCTTAACTATATATATCAATCGGCTGGCAACCCTCTGCTTCCCGGGGTCTATAGTAATGTTCTTTTGTTGTATAATGTAATACTCATAAGTGCATCGGAGCCGAGATATTTAAATATTCATAAATGGGCGTACTTTTAGTACCAAAAACTGAATACTATTTTTTTTAATATCACCTCTCCGACATTATTTAACTCCATTATATATATATATATATCTATGTATATTTTAGTTGTCTTCTAAATAACTCTAATAATCATACGTGGCTGCTGAAAAAAAAAGTCAATTTTCTTCATACAAACTTACCCAATGCCCTTTTTGATAGAGAAACCCATTTTTTATTTATATTAGGGTTCCGTACCCATCGTCTGTCTGTTCGTCGGTCGCAACTAATTTGCTCTGAAACTACTCGACCAATTAAATTGTTTTTTATACACATGAGCATACCTGGGATAACTCGGGGCATCTGTACGAAAGTGATGTAGCAAAATATTTTATCGACATAAAATATATCGATGTTACTGCCAACATCTAAATGTTATTTGACATAAATAAAAATTACTTATTTTCTCCTCATTTTTAGATAAAAAATAACCAAATTAACACGTGTATTTATAATTATGTTTATTTTTTAACAGTTTTCATAATACCTATATAATCAATATTTTTTCCATATTCGTCGGTATTAATGATTGCCGTCTAGATGAAAATATCCACTTTAAACTACTAAACGTACGAATATGAATGGTACTGACAGTAAATTATCATTTTGATTGAAATGACATTCGCATACTTTTATTATCTTAAGAGGCTCGATATCAGATATGACATCGAACCTCTTTACAGTAATCGAGAATGTTCAATGTGCACATGTATTAATTTAATTATATCGACATCATTTTTATCGATATCAAATCCCTAGAACTTGCCCCGAGTTATCCCAGGTATGCACATGAGTGTATGTCTGTGACCAAGACATGAGAGTTTAAAAGCGGTTATTGTGGGGGTTTCTGGTTCAAGGGTCGTTAAAGAGAATAGATGAAAAATCAGGGTAAGTCGAGATATAAGAACTGATAATATAACACTCATAATATATACGCTCACTTTGTATAAACACGTTTAGTATAACGTTCACTGGATATAATGAACGGAAGATATAATTTCAAAATATCTATTTCCATACAGTATAACGTTATTAATATATAATATCAATTTATATAACTATTATAAAACGTATAACGTTCATAACACCTAAGATTTAAAAGATATATTAATCAAATTATCTAACATCAAAAAACATAATACACGTAAAATATAAATACATGCATATGCTATTTGAAATTAAATTCTATTTTCAGTATTAAGTGGCCTTCTTTATTAACAATCAACCTTACCTTACTAACTTTACTGGCAGCAGTCTGAATTTTCTGGGCAAAAAAAAAATAACCTCGAGCTTGCTCCCGCCTAGGCCTTCTAACCTAACCTAACCGAGTCGGTTCTGCCCAGAGAAGTCTTGCTCGCTCGCTTCGCTCGCTCACATTTATATCATACGATATTATATCTTGTAACACTTATACTAAAAGATAATATGTATTATGATCGCTATATGTCATGTATGTTATACGAACTGAAATTAGTCATTGTGGGTGTTATATTAAAAAATATTATATAAAATGAATATTATATGACTTGACCGTTATTCCTTATAAAAATATTGATTTTGTTATTATAGCTAACGTTCATTATATCTCGTAAACGTTAGTAACATGAAAATAGTTATTATGTAGTTATATCGCGTGGGACGCACCCGAAAAATCAACATTCCCTCATTATATACGATACTATCAAAAAAATTGGTACAGTAGCGGTACATGCACCCGTCTTTGGTTTTCAATTACGAGTGAATGGCAATGGGCGTCGTGCATAAAAAATAGTGTTGAGCGTCGCTAAGAACGCGAGCGCATACTTAGTGCGTGGATTTTATCTTTACGTGCGGAAAACTTTCCACGCGACATGACGTCGCACTGGCCCGGGTTTTTTTTTAAATTGTTTTTATAGCCACAGAGTTTGAGGAAGAGGACAATTTTACCTTTTTAGGGTTCCGTACCTCAAAAGGAAAAAACGGAACCCTTATAGGATCACTTTGTTGTCCGTCTGTCTGTCTGTCAAGACCCTTTATCACGGGAACGCGAGGAGGTATCGAGTTGAAATTAAAACCATATACTCCGGTCTACAGCCCCGTGAAACTGTGAAAAAATCAAGCTCCTACGTTAACGTAAAAAAAAGATACGGCCGTTTATGCCGCAAAAAACGTGTATTTCGACACTGTCGAGGGAATCAAAATGTATAGGGTATTTCCCGATGACTTAGAACTATGAAATTTCGCAAGTAGCACCGTCTTATACTACAAGTATAGGAAAAAGTCTGAAATTTGTAAATTTTAGTTAAATAACCAAAAAATCAGGGCCTTTATGCAGGAAACGACGTGTGATCAATGAAGTATTAGCTACTCGCTAGCAGATGGCGTTAGTAATCGTAAATAGAACTTTGAAATTTGGTAAGTAATACCGTCATGAACTACAAGTATAGGAAAAATCTGAAAACTGTACTTTTTTAATTAAATCACAAAGAAAGGGTCTTAATGCGAGGAACGGTGAAAAAAATTTGGTGTAATAAATGAAGTGTTAGCTACTCGCTAGCAGATGGCGATAGTAATCGTAAATGATAGTAATTTTGAATGTTACTTCTACAAAAGAAAACCAAGTTCTCAATAGATGTCGCTGTTACTTGATTGACTTGATTCCTACATCGCGCTGACAAGATTTCCCCAGTGAATAACACAAGGCTCGGGAACTTTCAAGAAACGCGTTAATGACAAATTTCGTATTATGCTCCTATATTAAAATATAAATTATGTAGTTCATTATAATAGATCCTAATACTAATATAATAATAATAACTAACTATAACTAAGAAATAAACGTTAACGCAACGCAGTTCTAGATTCAATTACTTTGTTTGTATGATTAAACACCGAAAATTACAAATTAAATTACTGCATATCCAGGTAGTAGGTACACCACAGAACACAAAAAACAGTAGAAGTGGGATGTGGGCGTGGCACGTGTGCCATAATTATGCGGAATTCCGCATAACCTAGCTCTGTTTGACGCGATGGCTTGTGCGTGACAGTTGTGTCAATAATTTATCTAGAAAATTAAATAAACCACAAAACATGCCTTATTGTGCTATTTTGGAGTGTAAAAACGATAGCCGCACCAAATACATCTCCCATGGTGGCGTGTCGTATCATCGGTAAGTATTATTTTATTTATTTTCTTATATTTCTCATTTCATGTTTTCCGCAAGACATTATGATTTGTGTACCAACCAAAAATGAACTTTACAACAAAAGAATAAGGTCGATTTGTATCTTTGACAGAATACGGTAATATTCTAGAATGTTCCACGCTACTCGGACCGAACGCGCTGCGCTGAGTAGAGAGAGGGTGATGTCGATAAAGTTATCGATATTTTATTTGTACAATGTTCATATTTGAATTATTATTTTGATTGGAAAAAATGTGTATATAGTCTAACTACATTTTATATATATGTATATATATATATTCAATTTATGTACGCGTATAACTAACGAACGACTGCACCAAAGGTACCTCAACCACTTTTCAGATTCCCGAAAGATCCTTCTCAGAAACTTAAATGGATTGATGCGACTGGAAGACAATATTGGATGCCAATAACAACAAGCACGATATGCTCGGTACATTTCCAGCAGTATGACTTTCTTATTTCAAAAAATGGCTATAGATATTTGAATAGCACGGCTGTACCAACACAACGTGTTGTCACCGTAGTGAATGTACGTATATACAGTTTTTTCAGCAACGATCTTTTTATTTAAAATAAAACCATACTTTAATTGACTAGATATAATTCCGTTAACCGATGTGTAGTTAAAATTTAATTTTTAGTTACAGGAGACTAATACGACCAGTGAAATGAGTCCTTTTAAGGAATGGAAGTCCGATTCCACCAATAATTCTTTGTCCGAACCGTGTACAGAAAAAGCTTCTGGACCTAATATAGATACATCGAGTAGAGATCTCATTGATGAAGTTAGGCCTGGCACTTCAAGAAAACGAACTTTGCATGAGATGGACGACTCTAAAGGTGGAGTTATAGTAGAAAAGAAACCACGACTGGACGAAGAAAATGCCATAAATAAACAAAATCAGACAGCTGAAACTGCACCAAAAGTTTCAACCAAAAGGGCTGCAGAGAAATATGTAGACTTAATCCCACAAAAAAGAAATCGAATCATTGGCTCGCCAAAAATATTAAAAAAACGAGCGTCGGATGCGCTTCTGGAAGCTGATTCAGTAATAATAAAAAAGTTTCGTAGAGATGTACGAGGTTCTGCACAAAAACGATTGGGTGATATTACCGCGTATTTTGATTTAAGTCCAAAGAAACCACGAAAACATGAAAATTTTCAACCTGGATCTACTGACTCATCTCCACGGAAGCAAAAACTTAGTGGTATGTTACGTTGGGCTGAAAATAAATTAGAAGCACAAAAACTAAAAATCAAAAGATTGCAAACTCAAGGCCGTAGACTAAAAAGAAAGCTTGTTAATGTAGAAGAAGTTTTGAACGAATTAAAAGAAAAGTTTGCTTTGACAAGTGAGAACCTGGCAAGTTTACAAAATCTTAATGTGCAGGTTTGTATTTCTTATACTTACTTTTGCAAACATACAATTTTCTTTGTTTGTGATAGTAAAAGTAGGGTGTTTTTTAAGTCGCGCGTATTACCTGATATGAAGTTATAATAAAATTTCAATTAATTTTAGGTGCAAGATCTCATTGTGCGGGAAATTTCTAACGTTGAAGCTAACGTTATATCAAAAAAGAAATACTCACCGGCCCTCCGTAGTTTCGCGCTTACTTTAAATTACTACTCGCCAAAAGCTTATGAATATGTCCGAAGAGTATTTAACACGAGTTTGCCCCATCCGAGGACCTTGAAAAAATGGTACTCGAAGATTGGTGGAGATCCAGGTTTCACAAAAGAAGCTTTCGTAGCTTTAAAATGTAAAGCGGACTCTTTGGAATCACCCTTAGTTGCCACGTTAGTTATAGACGAGATGAGTATTCGTCGCCGCGTCGAATGGGATGGGCAAAAGTTGCACGGATACGTCGACATGGGCACTGGATTAGAGGGAGATCATTTAGCCGAGGCAAAAAAAGCGTTGGTATTTTTAATAACGGCAATTAATAGTAATTTCAAAGTACCTGTGGGTTTTTTCCTCGTGGACGGTGTCACTGGACTACAACGTGCAGAACTTGTTAAACAATGCTTGCAAATGGCTGATAGCGCTGGTATAAAGGTCGTTGCTTTGACCTTTGATGGCTGCGCTGCAAATGTTTCAATGGCTGGCCATCTTGGATGCAGCATTCAAGATTTTAAAATTAAATTTGATCATCCTGTTACGCATGAGCCAATCGTTGCAGTACTAGACCCATGCCATATGATAAAATTGATCAGAAATTCTTTTGAACATATTAGGACCTTTATAGACGCGGAAGGTAAAAAAATAGAATGGAAATATTTAGAACAACTAAATAACTTGCAATACGCGGAAACATTCCATTTAGCAAATAAATTAAAGGACCGACATATATATTTTAAAAACGAGAGGATGAAGGTAAAACTGGCAACGCAGATCTTTAGCCTTAGCGTTGCAGAAGCTTTAAAATTCTGCAGACAAAATTTGAATTTAGAAAATTTTCGGCTCACCGAGCCTACAGAGAAGTTTTTAGTCATTTTTAATAATCTTTTTGATGTTTTCAACTCCAAAAACTTGCATCAGTATGGTTTTAAAAAGGCACTGAACGAAAACAACGCCAAAGATGTGTTTGAGTTTTTGAACATGGCATCGCAGTATACAGGGTGTCTGGAAAACCTTCTGAGAAATTTTAACTGTAGATAGGGTGGATGATTTGAATCATCCCTATATTGGTAACTTTTGTTTAAGTTAATATTTGACTGAGTTACAGACAGATTTATCATCGACTTTCCTGACGATGCTCTCAGTGTGCCCCATCTTAACTGATTCATTCATAATATCGTCGGTGACTGCAAAACCGCGTAAGTAACAAATTTATGATAGAGCAAAATAAACCTTACGGTCTTATTAAAAAGGTGCATTTTGCTCCTTATTTAAAATGTCACTCACGCGGTTTTGCAGTTTCACCGACGATATGTGTCACAACGTAATGTAAATAAACAAGTTGTTCCTTATGAACAATGTTTCCAATCATGGTCAAAAGCTCCATGAAGTTTAGAAAACTGACACATTATCCTGTAATGTGAATGAAAAGACGGTGTCTGATAAGGGCTATTATGTGAAATAATCTAAAACTGAAACTTACGATTATGATTTTTACTCACACTTTTCTCACACTCACACGGCTAAAATAGCACTTGCACTCGTAGGCACATTACTTCTTTTACGAGATCATGAATCATGGCTGTATTTCATTGATTTGTACCACTATCAGGGCTTCCGACGAATAAAAAACACAATAATTAAAACGAATCATTAAATTGTGATTGTTTTTTGACAATTTGACATAATATTATCTTTTTAAATCTTGGACCATTCAAACTCTTTATGAAAAGAGTTTTAGGTTTCATTTGTAAACAAAAAATCCTACCTACACGTTACGTTTTATCAAAATTACATTTAAAGCTGGCATCATACATGTTGTTGCTAGATATTCGTATCATAGAAGAAAAAGAAAAATAGGATCGCTTTGTAAGAAGAGGTCGACGTGATTACACTCTGTGGTAAAAACCCTTAAAAGAAAAAGGCCACTAAGGATGTTGATATGACCTGTTTTGTATGATATTTAAATTCAGTATTTTATTACACAATATTTAGGGATTTTATACAAAAATATTTTTAATTATTATGTATGGATTCGATCAATATACGGAAACAGACTCATAATCTCATACTGAGGTTTTATCATAAACTCGCCAACTTTTTTTTGAAATGGAACAAGTTAAACTATGATTTGCTAATACATAATAATAAGGATAAAGATGTATGTTCTGGAAGTAGCCCCCTCGGGCACTTTTACACGTCAATTTCTACCACGCTTCAAGGAGATACCACAGTGAATAAGGCATCAACGTCGTAGTAAAATCATTAAATACTTACACCAAAAAAGATAATTGCTTGCTTTTACAATTTTATTCGAAGGAATAGCCTTTTCTAAGGAGTCTTATTTGAAGCAATAATATGAAGATAATTTACGGTATTTTCGTATTTATGTAAAGCTGTGAGCTAACAAGCTCGAATCATGGTAGAATTCGTTTTCGTGAAATACCTATTATATCTTTAGTTATAAGTTCTAAAGCTTGACTGATACCAATAATCGTTAATCATTGGGCTTTAGGGGCGTTCATTGCGATCTGAAAGACCTGTTTATGATACAGAGCATACGTTCCAGGGGGAAGATTCAAATTAATTATTTTTGTTGGTTTTGAGTAAAAACTGGATCATGCTGCCAATTTCACTCCAAGCTGCTATTTATTTATGTAAAAAGGTTTTAATTAACTTTTTTCGAACGGTGACTCGGTAGTGCTACAATGTCTTTGAGAAGTATCAAACTTATAAATGTCAGACTGTCAAATATCAGCAGTTTTTTTGAAAAATCCGTTGATGTTAAAGATAACTGTAATTAAAGAATAACGTGAAATATATTGAAAGTTAATGTTTGGTGACTAAATATTCTCGTGCAAGCTTCATACGAGCTATATTAACCGAAATCTTAAAACTACTTAGTAAGTATTTCTGCCTGGTGGTACGACTGATTTTTCTTTACAGATATGATGATTCCACGGAAAAAGGATACATTTCACCCATCAAAATCGATATTTAAGAAGTGGAAAATTAAACACTAGCTTTAGTACTCTTATGTGGATGCGTTTTATAAAGTTCTACTCGAGTGCGAGCTAGAAATATCCTTGAGTCCAATGAATAACGTTGCGGTGCGTTGAAATGAGTTCCCACCCACATATAGCCGCAAAATTGTATAAAAATTAAATGATTTGCTATAAAAACATTTACCTTACGTATGTGTGTCTGCTGAATGTGAGTAGCACAGGACCGATCGCGATTGATTGAGATCTTTAGGAAAGGCATGTCCAGCTGTGGACGTGTTTTGGCTAACACGATCATGATTGTTGTATAATATTAAAATTTGTTACGATTTGTATAATTCGTTTGGGATTTTTCTGGGATTATTTATGGATATTTCAAATAGATTTTGCATATAAATACTATGATATTCACGCGGAGTTTCGTACGGCAAGATTGAAACATAATATAATATACCTACTATGATATTACCGCGGCGTTTCTTACGGCAACATTGAAATATGTTTAGTGTCCGTCCGGTGATTCCATTTTTAGGGTTCCGTACCTAAAGGATAAAAGGTAAAAGGGTCTGTCTGTCTGTCTGTCTGTCCGTCCGTCCGTCCGTCCGTCCGTCCGTCTTTCCGTCTGTCCGTCTAAAAACAATAAAATAAATATTTAAGGAGGGCTCCCATACAACAAACGTGTTTTTTTTTGCCGTTTTTTGCTCGATATTAATAACGGCAACATTAACAGGTAAAGGCTTTGATATTTAGAACACACAGAATATTTTGATCATTGCGATTATCTCAATTAGTACGTCAACGGTTTGAATAACTATTTCAACATTGTTTCTGATGGATACTTTCAGGTTTAAGTATAGACACACAATAAACAATGGATTTTATATGGTGTTGCGGCATGCCTAAAACGCGGAATTTAAGACAGATTTTACTTAATTGTGTGTATGTTTGTGCTGAATGCGAGTAGCTTAGGACCGGTTACGGTGAAGATTTTATTAATCATGAATAACGCAAACGAGCACTCAGCCCAACTGATAGTAAGTGGGATCTGTGACGGTCTGTGACCAATAGGTACCTATACATTTATATTCTCAAGAGTACAATCTGAAGACTGCAATCCTAATGAAAATGCTGCAAATGCGTTGCAAATCCTATGGACTAACAAAAAATGCCTCTAAGCTAGTAATTATATCGGTAGTAGGTTTATCGTCACACCGGAACACAACAATGCAAACACTGCTGCTTGGCGGTAGGTTAATGGATAAGATGGTGGTACCAACCGCTTGTTCCATCTAGTCATACACTTAGTTCTACATGTATGACTAATAAGAAAAAAAAAACCGCTTAGTTCTACATCCATGTATGACTTCTTTGAACACGTAAAATGGTACTTTTTTGTTCTGTCTAGTCATACACCTACACGATGTGTACAAAACGAGTTGTTTAAAATGAGGTAGGTTTAGGTTATGTTAGTTTTGCAGCAGGCCCGGAGGGCCAAACCACCCAGAAATAGGAGCTCCGCGTCAGCGAAATCATTGGACTGAAAATTATAATAAGTTCAATTCTTTTCTTATTTCAATAAGACCGTGTCGACGGAGCTCCGCTGACGCGGAACTCCTATTTCTAGGTGGATTGGCCCTCCTGGCCTGCTGCAAAACTAACATAACCTAAACCTAATATTTAAAGTTGAAAAAAATGGAGAAATTAGTTCAACTGGTTGAACTTCTAGTTGAACTTAATGGAATACCGGTTGCCAAGTCACCCTAAACACGGGTGACAAAGAAATCACGTCACATAAGGAAGCTGCTTTAGCGTTTGAATATATCGCACCTTTGCGACAAAACTGTGCTATCTCCAAAGTTGCGATTTTACAGGAGAGCATTTGTAGATAATAGAGTTTGAAATGGCGGTTTTGATTATCCAATAATAAAAAAAAAGTGATTTTCCCAGATGTCACAGTTTTGTCGCAAAGGTGGAGTTTGAAATGGCGGTTTTGATTATGCAATAATAAAAAAAAGTGATTTTCCCAGATGTCACAGTTTTGTCGCAAAGGTGCGATTTTTTGACCATAGCCATAAATACAACGAAATGTCTAAAATCATCTGCGGTTGAAGCTCAAATATTACTTCGTACTAATATCAGTAAATGTTATGTAAACTTTGGATTTACGCTTAGTAGATATTATTATTATTATAATATTATTTCTGTCGAATTTCCGACCAAAGCGAATAGCAGTGGTATGACAATCTGGTGTGACCACGAGTCTGCCCCATAATACAAGCCTAGAGCTTAAATTGGGACTAGGTCAATTGGTGTGACATTGTCCCCTGAAATTTATTTATTATTATTATTATTATTATTTGTATGTCTTTATTATTAAGGTATTTAATAGCTCAGTTTCAGACTACCATCTATAACCTAACCAAACCGTGAAAACAGTTCCATAATGAGCGATGACATGGGAATTACGGTTCTTTTATAATTATTATAGCATTGTTATAACCATGCTTACACGCCTGAACAATGACAGTGATACTGTATGGTGATCAACTGCTATTTCAACGTTTATATTATACTTGTATTCGCGTATTCTACAGATCGCCATACGATTAAATAAATACTTGTCAAAAACTGTTTATACTTACACTTAATTAAAGTGATAAGTGTAATTACGTGCTAATATTTTTGTATTTTGACTGTACAGTCAAGGAAATGCACTGTGTGTAGGTACCTATTTATAGCGGGGCCTAATAAACCGGTTTTATTCCACACCGTATATTAGCCGTCAAATTATAACCGATATAAAAGGAATAGGTACCTAAATTCAATTACAGTTATTAATTGACATTTCAATCATAATGTTTCAAACAATGAGTGCTAAAAATAAAGCACAAATAAATTTACAAATGAAAGCAACTTATACTATATCCTTAAAAAAGGTATATTTTGTGTTGCAGATCCGTTATTCGAGACAACTAAGAATTCATAAATTTATCCAGACTTTGATAACCATATATCAATGATCTAATAAAAGAAAGCAGAATCTTTTTGGAAAACTTTTATACATATACCGTAACCTCGGGTAACTATAGCTCTAAATAAAGCAGGTAAAAGCTGAGCTTGGGAACTAAGTAAAAAAAGTTTCATACGAGTAAAATGAAATTCCTGAAGATGTGCTTAAAATGTTGGGGGTTATTATGTAAGTGTTCGAGATTGAAGCATAACGCCTCAGTGAGAGAGATGACATAGGTAACTAAAGAACGTTTCTCTTGATAAAAAAATAAAAACCACAAGCACAATGGGTTTCGTACCATTATCTATACAAAATTAGCAAGCGTTAGCGTTTGTTGTATGGGAGCCCTAACTTCTCTTATTAAAGTCTCTAAATAATTTGGTAAACCCCTTACCGCTCATTCCCAAAATCCAATTTGAAAATACCATATGACACTTCATACCAGATTCCCGAATCACTAGATTCAAAATAAAGATTAATTTATCATACTTACACAAAATTTCGAATCTGGTGATTTGGGAATCTGGTTTAAAGTGCAATTTGGTATTTTGCAAATTGTGGTATCATCCCAAAATACCATAATTTGAAAATACCATAATGACACTTAATCCAATTGTCCGGCTCCGATTGCCATAATTATTTTATAACCATGATAGAGAGTAGTCCAAAATAACAGACACATATTTCATACTTTAATAAGAGAAGCCTGCATTTTTTTTATTAAACTCCAGTAAGTACTTAAGCATATAACCTTTTTCGCCCATGTTTACCTTTAGAAGTTCGCATACTTAGGGTGAAACACGGGCGAGTAAGGTTAATATTTATTATTACAGAATGTTGATTTAGCATAAATATGGTATTCTCTTACTGCAATGAAATAAGGTTGTTGTTGTTTCATAACATGTCTCAGATGCTTTTAATTTATTTAAGTTTACTCCTGTAAGTACTTACCTATGTATGTATGTAAATAATTAAACAAGAAATACTGATTGGTTTTTTATTTAATGATTTTATTGTATGTAATGTTCAGCAGCTGATCAGGCCCAAACCAGACAGAATAATTTAAATTACAGCTTGTAAAATCGGATATATGTTGGTTTTCCAGAAAATTTATAATTTTGGTATTAATTTATTTACATACTCACTATCATATGTCACTAAGATAATATCTACATTATTTGTTTCCTCAAAGTTGCAATCAGCAACACAAAAATAGCACTTTTTTAAACCGGTTGCATACATTTGCAGTTGCACTTGGGCCTTAAATTTTTCAGTGATGACACCATAGCTTAAATTTTCCCTGTAGCTCAAGAAAATTAATTAAAATAGGGGAAATAATTCGTGTAGTTTTGAAAATTGGTACATTTATACCTTGCAGTATCCAGATGAACATAATAAAAGTCCTCATGTGTAGGGGGTGTGCTGAGGGTGTAGGGGGGGGGTTGAAGGTACCTTTTTTCAGATTTTTGCTCATATCTCTAATACCTGTACGAATAGCATTATGATTACTTTTGACAAAAGTTTCTACATAAAATTTCCTACAAATTTGGTCATATTTATTTTTGCTCTACGACCAATATTTTAGGAGCTACAGGGTGTGTAAGTTTTAACAAAGAGATAAAAATAGAGGATTTAAGAAAACGGCGTCATTTTTTCGTCATTGTTCATCATCACTTTCATTTTTAGTTTAGAATAAGCCAGCTTAGTCATCTGCCGACCGAGATGTCGATCTATTGAAAATTCTAAAAATAAAAAAGGCAATAATGTAAACAAGGGCCGAGCGTGCGAGATACCGTGAGTCCTTACTACGCGGCGCGGACCGCCGCATACCACTGAGCTACTCTTTGCCACTGAGGTTGAATTAAAACCCTTAGAATAATAATATTCTAAGTTAAAACAAGTCCCGACTCATTGAACTTCTCACAGAAAAAATGCAGGCTGAGGGAATCGAAACACGAGTGGCTCCTAGAGATGCTGACTGTATAATTATAAGAACTGCCATTGAGAAAGCAGCAAACCATCCCGTAGTTGCTGTTGTTGGGGAAGATGTGGATTTAGTAGTTCTTTTAATGACTCTATCACCACCAGAGAAACAAATATTTTTTGTCAAGCCAGGAAAAGGAAAAGTGGAAACCAAGATATTTTCGTCACAAAAACTCCAAAAACTCTCCTTTTGTTGTGCTGTTCTTTTCCTACATAGCTTTAGCGGCTGCGACACAACCTCAGCAATTTACAGGATAGGCAAACTGTCAATTGTAAAGCTGTTTGAGAAAAAACCAATAATCAAGGATATATCAGCCATTTTCTATGACCCAACATCAACATCGGAAGCCATAACAAAATCAGGAGAAACGATGTTTTTGACGATATATCGTGCGCCCACTACTCAGCTTGATCTTAACAGCCACAGATACTCGCTTTTTGTTAAATCCAGCACCAAGTCCAAAGCTGATCTCTCCTCTCTCCCCCCTACTAAAGGGTCAGCAAAATATCACGCATTACGAGTATTCCACCAAGTACAAGAGTGGCTGGGTAACGAAATGCCTCCTGAAATGTGGGGTTGGAAGCGAGGAGCTGATGGAACCCTCGAACCAATTACTACCACTGATCCTCCAGCTCCTGACACCGTGCTGACTTCAATTTTTTGTCGCTGCAAAAGTGGTTGCACTGGAAAATGCGGATGTCGAAAAGCCGGTATTTCATGCAGTCGAGTATGCTTCGGCTGCATGGGTTCATGTACAAACGGTGTACCTGTAGATATCATCGATGGAGAAGACGAAGATGTCGATTTAGAAGATGATGAGTGACATAATTAAGAGAAACTGATTTGCTTTTTCTATTTTTAATAAACAATTTAACACTTATTTCGTTTTTACTTCTTAAATCGTCTATATTTTAGCTCCGTGTTAACTTACACACCCTGTAGCTCCTAAAATACTGGTCGTACAGCAAAAATAAATATAACCAAATCTGTAGGAAATTTTATGTAGAAACTTTTGTCAGAAGTAATCATAATGCTATTCGTACAGGTATTAGAGATATGAGCAAAAATCTGAAAAAAGGTACCTTCAACCCCCCCCCTACACCCTCAGCACACCCCCTACCCATGAGGACTTTTAGTATGTTCATCTGGATACCGCAAGGTATAAATGTACCAATTTTCAAAACTACACGAATTATTTCCCCTATTTGTCCATATTTGGCTCAATTTGATCAGGCTACTGGTTTTTGCTTTGGTAGGGCATTTCATTTCAATAACGGCATCTTTGACTAAGCCATCAGGAGACGCTACAATAAAGGGATTATCTTGGCAAACATAAAGCCCACATGAAGTGATTTTTTTTTTCAATTTCTTACCAACTGCCTCTCGGACAGAAGTTTCCAAATTTCGTCCTCTTTTCATTGCAGCTGTATCAGGTATTTTTGCGCCCATAATAGTTGCCACCAAGGAACCATCCGGTGTATGACAAACACTTACTTCATGTGCCTTTGAAGCTGTGATGTGGCCATATCGCATCTCATACCATAAACTACTCTTATTCTGCCTTCTTGTTGCTTTTTCAATGGTCTTTGTTACAGCTTCAGTGAATGTTGCTTTCATCAGGTCCACAAACTTTTCTACATCTGTTATTAATTCTGGGGATTGGTCTATTATAAAACTGTGCAATGAATACTGTTTGACATCACTATGTTTAAATTCATGTTGATATTTTAGCAACTCACAGTTGTTAATTTTTCTTTTATTGGCTTCTGAAATAAATTCAGTATAAAGTGCTGATGTACTTGGTCTATCACATACTTTTTTTTTAGTCATCTGCTGCGCAGTGATGTACTTTAGGGTAGTCCCTACTCTGGACAAAGTTGACTTTTTCCAATACCACTCTATGGAAGTACATGCAGGTTCCTCGGTGCGACGATGGACCCACATCAAAAATGCAACAGCATGCTTGCATCCTCCGGCTGAAGCAGCACAGTCATGGCACTCACAGCTAATAATTTCGCTGTCATTTTCGTTTACAATCAGCGTCACATTGTATGCCTTGCTTCTTACTTTATGCTCTGGGCACATTTTAGACTTAACTGTGCAAATACCATGCTCCCTGTGTAGTTGCACATAGCCAATAGCATCGTCTCCGTAGGAATCCCTTGCAGATCTGTAAAAACGAAGCAATGACTTTTACAAAGAGAATTTACATAAAATCTATTAGTATCGACATAAACTAAAATTAGATTTCACAGTACTTCTGAATGAGGTTTAAAAATGAATAATTTCTACGTGATACTTACACTGCTGTTTTCACATTTTTAAGTTCCGCAGCGTAATAATCAGCGTTATTTTTGAAGAAACGTGCAACCATAAATGCGTCGATCTTAGGCAGGTTGCTGCTATCAGCTCGCACAAAATTTGACTCCAGTATAGAGACAGACTTGACAGAGTTATAAGATTATTAACGAATATAATATAACACCCAGAAAATATAAAACGTGGACTACAATACAACCACAATCAGTCAAGGAAGCGATGTCACAAGCGAAGCGATGTTTGGTTTGGGGTTTGTTTTGTTTACTTGCATGTGTCTTCACATCACAGGTTATAAAGTATTTCTAACATCACATAGCGTTTTTGCCACAGATTAAATTTCAAAAAAAAATCCTTATTGTTTCGTGTAATTTCCAAAAAAATAGACATAATTTACATACATACATACAGTTAGGTGCAAAACTGAGTCGATATGGCAATCAATGTACGTTTAGGTGATATAAAAATGGAATGCAAATCATTAACGTAATCAAATGTATTTATTCTTAAACACAATTCATCCTTCCTTAAATGTATGTTAAGCAGATACAGAAAAACTCAACAGAAAAAAAAAAATTGGTTCTAACTTATGATTCATTTTTGCTCCAACGCTTAAAACTCAAAAGATGTACGTGTCTTTTTAAGTTATTATTTTGTCCAAAGACCCTTTGCTTGTTTAACAGCTTGAAGACGCTTTGGTAGACTGTTTGTCAAAGATTCGCAATATTCTGGAGATATTTTATACCACTGTTCCTGTACTCGATCCCATAACACATTGAGTGATGATGGTGGCGACTCATACTCATTGACAAGTCTCCTTTTTAAGTGAGCCCATGCATTTTCTATTGGGTTGCAATCTGGGCTTTGCGAGGGCCATGATAAAACCTTAAAACCTTGTTTGGACAACCAATTTGGACTGTTTTGGCAGTGTGTTTTGGGTCATTGTCATGTTGGAACACAACTTCATGTTCAGGGTAAGGCATATTTTCGACTGCATCGAGTAAATGTTGTTGCAGGATTTGTTGATACATGACTTTGTTCATGATACCGTCAATTTTATGGATTGGACCGACTCCAAATGGAGTTATACACCCCCACACCTTAATATTACCGCCGCCATGTTTTATCGTCAAAATATAGTCATCCATTTGAACAGGTTCGCCTTCTCGTTTCCACTTCCATTGTCGTCCATCTGTCGAATATCTGTTTATTTTCGACTCATCTGACCAAATAACCTTTTTCCAATCTTCTACACCCCAGTGTTCATACTTTTCAACAAAGATTTGTCTCTGTTTTATGTTCTTCTTAGATAACATTGGTTTATTTTTCTTTTCAATAGCTCTAAAGTTTGCTTTTTTTAAGGCTCTGGCCACCGTCCATTTGCTCACTGCTTTCCCGACATCCCTTTTAAGAATTCCAGCTGCCATAGGAGCAGTTGTTGCTTCGCCAGTAGCAACACAACGAGTTGAGCGTCTCGTATCATGATCGGTCAAAAGTCTTGGTCGACCTCCTACATTGCTTTTTATTGGTAATCTGCACTTATTTTTTATTCTCTGTACCTTAGATTGCGTAACATTCAAGATGCAAGCTATATTTCGTGTTGATTTTCCTTGTAAAAGTAACTCTTCTACCTTTTTATTAAGAGGCAGTGATGGAGGTGACATGGTGAAACCGATATTCCGTAAAATAATGATGATCTATGAGTTTAATGTTAAAGACGAGTATAGGAGCTGTTCAGGCGAGCTGTTAGCTGTGCTCTAACTTATTATAAACTCTTGACCTTTCGTATAACTGATAATATTACTGCACACAAAAGCTAGTGCAAAACTGAATCAACAACATAGAGCAAAACTGAGTCACGGAAGTGTACTTTGTATTACAAAATAATATTTTTAAACGATATTATACTAATGTTGACGTAATTTAAATTGTCTGTCAATGATGACAACACATCATTTATTTTCAAATTAAAAACTATTTAGATGTAAACGAAAAAGTTGATCATGTTTCCTAAACGTCGACTCAGTTATGCACCTAACTGTACCTTCACGCCTTTATTCCCAGAGTGGGGTAGGCAGAGCTACAGAATTACCAACAACTCCAAAAACTTGTTGATAACTCTGTAACCACAATTTGCACAATTAGGCATAATTTAATGTGAAATAAAGTGAAATACGTTATTTTACGCTAGTATCAGATAGGATGACCACAATTTGTAGTATATTTTCAATGTTGTCAAATAGCCTATTATAATCAATTATGCGACGACCTTTATATCCATCGACAAAATGTTTTGCACTTGGACTTTTGGCTACTTCCACAAATACCATGCGGATCAAAAGGAAAGAACCAGCAGCCAGCAGCGCTTTCTCCCCGTCTGGTTGCCCTGCAAATCAGCGCGTGCAGCGTCACGGCATGTCTGACACTATGATGCTGAGTAGCACCCAATTTGGTGCATTATTATTTTATAAAATAGTTTTAAGGTTTTGTTTTAAATTATTTTCTCACTGTATTTAATTTGATTATTATTTTTCTGTGGTTTGCACCAATAAACGATTTTCTTTTTCTCCTTTTTTTTCTTCAATACGGAGAGCAATAATCGGATCGTTCAATCCGTCTATTTGAACTTTGAGAAGTCTATGAATTTATGGCTGTCATTAGATGTCAGTGTTAAATTATGTTATTTTCAATATTCACGTCTTCAATATTTTTGCTGTAAATCAGTTATATGGGCTACTTTAGAGCAGAAAACAATGGTAAATGGTTAGATCTCGACAGTAAAAGACGGACGATATGATCAGTCTCGGCAAAACATGAACAAGAGACCTAGTGATTTCACATTTAAAACCAATTAGTGTTCAAATTGCAAAAACGAAAATACAGTAAGTTGCACTAAAATTACTCATTTATTTTTATTATAATGCTACCTTGATTTTTGTTTACATGGAGCGAACTGTTTGTTTACATGGAGCGAACTGTTTGTTTACATACCATGTGACAACGTATGGTCTCAGGTCATTGACCTCGGACATTGAATTTTGACGTAAGATACTACGAACTGTTGGAGTAGTATACTATCAACGTCAAAATGTCAAGGTCGAGATATCGGCTGCGATACATCAAGTAACAAAATGAATATAATTAATCCTTTTTTTTTTTTACATTAACAGAAACAAAAATGAACCATACCCCCGTGATCAGAATCGTGCCAACTATTACCCCCCCAAATTTCTCCGAAGGTTTTCCAGACACCCTGTATATCTAATCTAAAACTTGAAAACGGGACTCTTGTAATTAAAAGTTTAAGAAAAACTGGTTTCCTTGGATTCATGAATTGCATCGAAGCATTAAAAAACTTGTACGCGAGCTTGATTCAAAGTAAAATTTTGATTTATTTACCTTTTTACAAATTGAGCCAGGATCATCTTGAGCTTTTATTTTGTAATATAAGGTCTCATGGAGGATCCAATAACAATCCCACAGCGAGGCAATTCATATCTGCCTACAAAAAAATGTTAGTTCATGTTGAACTTAAAGACTCAGACAGAGGAAACTGCACGGCATTGGAACAGTTATCCATTTTAAACTGTTCATCTGCAGAAGAACGCATCAACAGGACATCTGGTCTAAATACTTAAGAGGATGGAAACAATGCCGGAGAATATGAAGATTATTCAGATCTTGATGAATCTGATTTTCATGTATCAGAATTTACTCAACATGCCATAGTCCACATTGCTGGTTATATCGTTAAAAAAATGATCAAGGCAATAAATTGTGATACCTGTGTAAAAGCGCTCGTAACGTCGAAAGATCAGAATCTTCATAAATTAATAATTACGAAAGATAAAGGAGGTTTGCAGTATCCCTCAAAGGATGTTATTCGAATATGCCAAATGGCAGAGAAGTTTATCAAAGACTTGAATGGCAATAATATAAAAAAAGATGTATTAATGGCAAAAATCATGAGACAGTTCGTTGGCACAAACATCTTTGATGGCATTATAAGTCATCAGTTAGGAGAGTTTCCTGCCTCTAATCATGTAACGGATTTAATTAAAGCTGTGATTATACGTTACCTTAACGTTCGCATACATCATCTATTGAAATTAAAATTGAGAATATCTAAAAGGCAACTGTTGAATAAATATGTATTATTTCAGGGACAGTAAAAAAACATTTATTTGTCTTATATATCTTGTTTCATTGCAAAGTTCCTATGACCGACTGCATCATCAGACCAGCTCCATGGTACCATATTATTGCATTGTCACCGAAGTTACGTTTGCTTTAGCCACAATGTAATAATTTTTTTAATCATATTTCCTGCTAGGAGTCAATGTTGTATGAAGATCAATGCAGGAGTGCCTTGTCCGTAATAAATACCTTAAGAATCAACTTAAAAAAACGATCGATATAAAAGTAGATTCTACAACAAGAGTATAAGGGTCTCCCCAGACCTATCGACGCGGAATCGGCTTGAGCCGGTAAGAAAAAGTTTCATGTCCATGTAATAAGAGCGAAAACGACGTCGTTCCGGTCGCAACACCGAATCGAATCGAGCCGAGCCAAGCGACGTCGTTTTCGCTCTTATTGCATGGACATAACACTTTTTCTAACCGGCTCAAGTAAATTCCGCGTCGATACGTCTGGGGAGACCCTAAAACGAGCCATTTTACGGTACGACGAGGGTGGATAGTCACGTCGAGGGCAAAAAGGGTCTTATACTCGTGTTTTACACTCTGCTTTTGACTTCGATTGCAAGGAAATAAAACAGTGATAATATAAAAAAAACTTACATGAATGAGAATGTCTGACTTGTTTCGCTTCTCCAGACGAGCGGATAAATTACGTAGAATCTAGGATGTTTTAACCTAACCACAGGCAACGCCAGGTGAAAGTGAAAGCCATAGTGTAAATAATTATCTAAACCATCTTAGAAGTACGTTCACCTTGTTTTCTTAAGTCGATCCTCGTGTTTTTATACCTCTTATTATATGTAGTATCCGGAAGACCGAGCGTCGCTCGGGTTGAAAACAAAATTTTCCGAAGATGACATCTTGACAGATCAATTTTTCGCCCCAGTAAACCCCTATATTTTAAATTTCATCGAAATCTTTGGAGTCGTTTCCGAGATTCAGATTATAATATATACATATATACAAGAATTGCTCGTTTAAAGGTATTAGATACTTGTCGCATAGTATTTTCCATCTTACGGATAATTAATATTCATATCATAAAATTCATAAGAATTATAACATGAAAAATGTAATTCTAATGATTTTATCGACAAACAACTGCAAAGAGCTACGTGCAACACTAGGTTTTGACAAAGAAAGTGTCTGTCTCGCTCTCTCACAAAAACAAACGTTATCGTTCCGCTACTCAACACTAGATAGCAGCACTTTGTAAACAAATTTGTGGTTTTATATCTGTTAGTCATAAGTCGTAAAAATGCGTTCTATAATTTAAACTATGCTGCATGGAATTAACGTTTAAATTACGTTAACGGATTATGGTGCATATTCTTTTATGATTTAAAATCCTTCGACCAATCATTTTCAAGATTTCTTAGTGGTCGTTGTTATGATAGTGTGAGTATTGGCACAGACACAGTATATAAATAAACCAGTAAAGAAACTAGGCCTACTTTTCAAGATAAATACCTACGCTCCAATTGAGCGTAAGGGTTGTCCACTGACATTTTGTAAAATTGAAAAAAAAACTTGTTTATTGTATTTCAGCTAGTTAGTGCAAAATCGATACGTGTGATCTGCGACAACAAATCCGTTGCAGATTGAGAAAAAGTAGCCGCCATCTTGAACTTATTAGTTATTCAACCGATTGCTTCCAAAATCGATATATGGGGATGTGTATGGTCTCCGAAAACTTATCTGTTGACAGATTGAGAAAAAGTAGAGGCCATATTTATTTATTTATTTATTCAACCGATTGCTTCCAAAATCGATATCGGGGGATGTGCGTGGTCTCCGACAACGAATTTGTTGGCAGAATGAGAAAAAGTAGCCGCCATCTTGAACTTTTTTATTATTCGACAGGCTAATTCAAGTGTCGATTTCGAGAGTTAGGACCACACAGATCTCCAGATATTGATTTTGGAAGCAGCCTGTCGAATAATAAAAAAAAACAAGATGGCGGCTACTTTTTCTCATTTCGCCAACAGATTAGTTGTCGGAGACCATACACATCCCCAGATATCGATTTTGGAAGCAATCGGTAGAACAACACAAAGTGTAACATAGCGGCGGTTTCTTTTTTTTCTAAATTCGAGAGGAAGTATGCTTATTTGACATATTTCATAACCTAATAAACAAAATGTCAGACGTGTTGCAAAAGTTCCCGATTCATCGGGAGATCTACCGATTTCGGCTCTTCCCTCCCGATATCACGATTTAGCGACCCCGTTTCCCGAATTTCTACATTTCGAACCAAAGTAACAAATTAAAACAGTATTTTTAAAACGACAACACCAAAGGTAGACACTCAAAGAAGGACCTATCCACGGTCGAGAAAAATATTTTAAAAAAAACACTCAATGTTCAAATATTGCAGAGATGTTTATTATTTTATATCGTTTAATAATTTAATAGTTTGTAAATTAAAGTAATTAGTGTTAAATAGAGTTGTTTTATTTCGACTAAAATCTCCCGAGTTCTCTCGAATTTTCGCTGGGAAATTAAACGATTTTTATATTTTTACTTTTGCAACACGTCATCGTATTATAAAAAGCATTTTATTTAAAAATATTTTATTTATTCTTACCTTTCAACACCAGCAGAGAGTTTAAAAAATTACAGTTCCGGGTTTGAAGAAGCCGAATTCAAACAACCGTATATACCACGCAATTCTTTTGTGGCATCTTTCTCAAGAACGAACGTAAAATGCGAAGGAGCCCATTCGTCTAGACGCGACACACGCGGCTGACAGCACCGCCAAATCCTCTTAGCGGTCTCGTAGAGGCGTGCGTCTGTGTGAGTGCGTCGTTTCGAGCGTTTGTTCGTAGCTTCTTTACTGGTTTATTTATATACTGTGGCACAGATAACAGAATACAAGTACAGATACCCAATCTCATAGAGCAAAAGCGTGCCGTCCTAATGTAGACAATTCGGTAGGCAATTTTAGTCCCGTAGTTACACCAGTAGATGCCGTATCTGAGCCACCACTGGATGCTGGCAGCCTACCTAATAGTTTTAGTAACGTATCACCAGATGGCATTGACTTCAAGAATGAGACGTCAAGAAAATTGTTGACATAAAATTAATATGTAATAATGGCTATAATCCTACCGGTGACATTGTGGTAGCGTTTTATTAATTCATAGGAACATCTGCCCTGATTAATTATGTCCAGGACAAAATAGGAATATTTTAATGACATGTTTGGGAAGTTTTTTGCTGACAATAAATAAAAGCAATAGGTAAAAATAACTGGTTTATTAGGTTTAAAGAATTTATTTTCTCATAAGAATTTTACAATTCACTTACATGAGAATTAAGAATAAGTTAAAAATAGTTTGGTGAGCGTATTTAAGCGTGCGTATTTACATAAAAAGGAAATATCGCCTTCAACTTCAACTTTATCCGAATCCAACGAAACAAAGTTATACACTCGGCGTCAAAAAAATCGCACCTTTTGGTATGTTGACTTCAAGCAGCTATAAACCCTATTTAATCTAAGATTAGGTATGAGTGTGGGGCCTCATTTTAAAGGTTATTAAATCCTTTAATTAATAAAAATGTGATAATGATTACTAAGCTTGAAAAAAAATAGTTTTTCATGAAAATATGAAAAACATTTAGGTATTCACGCCAAAATTACACAATCTAAAAACATAACAAAATTAAAAAATACAGTAAAACACTTTCTTAAAACTAAACTTAAAACCTAGTGTTCCCTCCCCTAGCCCAAATTACAGCCTCCATGCGATCCTTCATTGACCTCACCAACGTCACGATGCGTTCTTGAGGAATGTCACTCCACTCCTCGACGACGGCGTCCCGAAGCTGTTCAAGGGTGGCAGGGGCAGTATCACGAGACCGCACCCGGCGTTTCAGATCATCCCAAAGGTGCTCTATGAGGTTCAGGTCAGGACTTCTCGCTGGCCACTGCATCACGGGGATCCCAACCTGATCCAGGTAGTCCCGAACAATCAACGCCGTATGAGAGCGGGCGTTGTCGTGCATGAATGTGAATTCAGGCCCGCCAAAACCAGCATACGGGACCACGTGGTCCTCCAGGATCTCTGTGATGTACCGATGAGCAGTCAGGGACCCCTGGCCACGTCCACTTCCAGTGCGGGAGACGCACACAAGGTCGGTTTTGCCCGATTTTAAAGTTTATTAACTATGCTTTCAAATGATACTAATATTGGTAGGGTACAATAAATAAGTTAAGAGTTTATTCGCTTGAAATCAAAATTTCAAAAGGTGCCATTTTTTTGACGCCGAGTGTAGTTTAAATGTTTGTACACAAACTGTCAGCGCGTTTTGATACTTCAATGGTTAAAGATAGCACGTTGTTCGTTCCGTGTTTGTACACACATTTTAATACACCGAAACCTCCAAAACAGTATTTTGTAATATTCATTTATATTCGTCAAGACATTATTTTCTCTATTGTTTTTTTGTTTTTAATATAAAAGAAGTATTTTCAGTATTGATTTTACGCATCAAACAAGAATTTGTAAAAACGAAACGCTTGGGGTCTGTGAGTGCATAGTAGTTTCGCGATCCGTGATGGCACCATCTAGTGACAGTACCTAATAAGGCGTAGCAAGCTTGAAAGCTTATAAGTTTTTAATGAGTTAGATGGAGTTAATATAAAATTTATTGCATTTATTAAACTTATAAAATATACCCTACTTTATGTAGAGAAGGATGTTTTTGATGTAATTAAGGTACGTTGAATTTATTAAGGTGCAAAAATCATTCAATCTTCACGATTACTGATTCAAATGTTTCGCTCGATACCTGTGACGCCATCTATGAGTTTATTAAAGTAATAATTATACGTTGTTCGAGTTGGGAGGCCATGGTATTGGCGACAACGGTTCTCATAGTTAGCGAAGCTTATGCCACTTCCACTGTTTTTTCAATTCCGTGAGGTACACATTAGCAGCGGAAATATTTAAAATTGACTGAGTATCAGCTAAGTGTCTACCTTCTGTAAAAACCAAATCTTCCTCTTTATAATAATAATAATATACCTAATAGGTAGTTAGAGTAGAGATAAATAATATTAAACATAATAAGTAGGTGAATCTCGTTATTATTATACGGACTTTATCATCTACCCTACGCCTACGTCGAGGCAAGACCGCGCAATTCGCGGCGGAGTGGGCGAGAGGGACCTTCGCGCGGCGACGGCTGCTGGTAGAGGCCCGTGAACGTAACGCACAAGCGCCTGGATAATTCGCACGTATACCAAAATACTTACAATATCGTCATAATTTTGCGACAATTTCGATACGTATAACTGGTAATCTTTTTCCTTAATTTTGCGATAATTATCAATAATTTTCTGTAAAACTAACTTAGTGTTTGCATTAATTTTCAAAAATTTCCATATATTTGTAAATAACATGGCTACAGTTAATTTAAAAGTTAACGACACTACGATCTTACATAATGTAGTATCTATGCCCCCCGATGGCAGTTGTTTATTTCATGCAATAGTATTATATATGTACCTACGAATTTGTGCGGAACCCTCGGTGCACGAGTCCGACTCGCACTTGACCGGTTTTTTTTAATATACTGCTGCTGGAATAATGATGGAATTAATTTATTTATTTATTTATTGGAAAACAAACAGCTTAAATATTACTAAAAAATATAAAATAATCTGGATAATACACGAGCCAAAACAGTTTTCACTACTAGATAGCACAATTTATGCTCAGAGGAGATAAATGCGTGATAAGCAGAATCTTATTTAATAATAACATTTAGGAATTTAACAATTAAATGGCAACTCATTATTAAGAGTTCTAAATAGACTTTTACGTGTCAGACATAAAAGCCAAATGGAGTGTTAAGTAACTAACGTTCTTGCAAACATAGAAAGGAACTTAAAGTATTTATATTATTTGGCTTCATTTACTAGTCTATTAATTTAGAAAACTAATAGATCGTGGCATAATTAGAGTGCACAAATAGCGCAAGATGTAGTTTGAGCCGTTGCCACTTTCAAGTTTTTCTTAAATTACCGATCAGTGTAACCCGCATTGTTTTTTCGTTTTCTTTTACGGGAGTATGTATTTTTGGTTTCCTATTTTTATAATAGTGTTAGGGTCTCCTCAGACCTATCGACGCGGAATTTGCTTGAGCGAAAATGACTTCGCCGCCGAATCGAGCCGAGCCGAGCCACACCTTTTTCACTCTTACTGCACGGACATAAAACTTTTTCTTACCGGTTTAAGCCGATTCCGCGTCGATAGGTCTGGGGAGACCCTTATCCTACCTTAGTATCGGTGTTTCCATGTTTCCATTAGTGGTAGTGAGAATATGGTTAAAGTTTTATGTCCGTGCAGGGTTCTCCTATTGTAGCCCGAAAAACTTTAACCATATTCTCACTACCACTACTTTCAGTAGCCCTAAAATCAAAAAACCAAATTTTGCATTTTCCTAACTATCATTAGTCCTAATTTTTGCTTCCCGAATTTACGTTGTACCTAACTTTACTAGCCCTAATTTCAATATTGCAAAATATCTATTATCCTAACTGTCGTTAGCCCTAGTTTTAGCATTCCGAATATACGTTATACCTATTTTTATGTGTCTGATACGGATCTAAACAACCGTAATTAATGTTGACGGAGCTCCGCCGCGCGGAGCTCCCGTTCCGCGTAGGTATGGCGCTTCGCGCCTTGTCACAACTCTAACCTAACCTAACCTATATGGGTACATTTACCTAATTGAGTATTTGTTTTTCATGTAGACATTAAGGTATATAACTGTAGGTCTAATCATTAGGAATAACAATATTAGTTTCAGTAATATTAGAGCATTTAGTGTTTAGTACAAGTAATCTTTAGGGTATATAACTTTAGGTCTAGTAATCAATTAGCACTAGCTGTCATGACAGGGCAAATTAGCTTTTATGACATTAGGTCTAAGGTCTGATTTTTATTCCCACAGAAAAAATGTAAACAAAGTTACGTCACTGTCAAAGTGACATTTCAGGGGATCTTAAAGTTTGGACAGGCAAGAAATATAATATTACGTTATCATTTCGCTCGAACCGTGATATAAAAATTAATTTGAAAAAGAATTGAAATTAAAATTGCACAATTGAGTCAATGGAAAGCGATTACGACACGGGAGCACGAATTGTGAAGCGAAGCGAGTGAAGTGACGTCTCACAGTCTCACATTATTCAAGCGGCCCTCAACTTGTTGGCACAGGTGTATCGAGTTAATGATGCCAGTGCAATAAATAAATTATGCATACAAAAACAGCTTTCTCGTTTTAAATTAATACAACAAATCTTAAATATCTATCTTCATTACTTACTTGTAGAAGACTCCATATTCCTAATTATAATAAGTAAAACCATTGTTACTCCAAAACTTTATTTCATACTTCAAACACAAGAAAACGAAGACCGGACAATCAACAGAACAACGTTACCTAGGTTGCAAACCAAAGACAATAACTTATAATTAAAACCTCATCACCCCTCCTCAATTCTAATTCACCACAGAATAAGAATTGTCATAACATAGAAATCAATTAAATAATTATATGTAAAGTATGTTTTCATTTAACAAGTCCTATCCCCCCCCTTCAATTTCAAGAACTTACCATCTTCGATTACTTTAACACAATTACAGTAACAAGTAATTATTATAACTCATTATAGCAATATTATATAGCTACACACAATCATACAAAATAACCATTCAATTAAAGCCCAGTTTTTGTACAAAGTAGTTATGCTTCAGTTTTCCTAAAGCCTTTGTCAAAACATCTGCTATATTTTCATTCGTACTTACATATTTTACAATTATATCTCCTTTACTAACCAAATCCTTGATGAAATGGTATTTGATATCAATGTGTTTTGACCTCTTACCATTTTCATTTGACTCCATTAACTTAATTGCACTTTGGTTATCTACAAGTAACATTGAATTCGAAGGACAATTAAAATCTTCTAACAAACCCTTTAAAGAAATTAATTCTGCGGAAGCTAAAGCCGCAGCTACATATTCAGCTTCGGCTGTTGATAAGGCGACAACGTTTTGTTTCTTACAAAACCAGGCCACTAAATTATTGCCAAAGAAAACTACAGAACCACTCACGCTTTTCCTGTCCTTTTTGTCACCAGCCCAGTCAGCATCGGTATAGGCAACTAAGTTACACCCGCTATCCCGTTTATATACGAGAGATATTGATTTCGTTTCTTTTAGATACCGTAAAACACGCTTCGCTGCTTTCCACAGTGACAAAGTGGGCTCATCCAAAAATCTACTTAAAAAGGATACTGCGAAACAAATATCAGGTCTACTCGAAGTAGCTAAGTATAGAAGACTACCTATAAGCTCACGATATGGTATATCCAAGGTAATGTTTTCATTGTCTTCTGTTGTGAAATTTACTTCCATCGGTGTCTCCGCTCCTTTGCAATCTGTCATGTTAAATTTATCAAGCAATCTGTTTATTGCTGATTCTTGAGAAATTGAAATTGATTCTTGCGTTCTCACAATATCTAATCCCAAATAAGCACTCACCTCTCCTAGGTCCTTAACATTGAATTCAGTTTTTAAAAACTCATGTGACTTATTTAAGTTTATTTCGCTTTTTGACATTAGAATAATATCATCGACATAAACTAATAGAAATACATCTTCTAAAACATATAAACAGAAATCATGTTTTGATTGTACAAAACCTTTTTTCATTAGAAAACAATGAAGTCTTTCGTTCCAACATTTAGGTGCCTGTTTTAACCCATAGAGGGATCTTTTTAGTTTTAAAACAATACCCTTTTCAACTTTTACTCCTAAAGGTGGTTTTATATAGACATCTTCCTTTAAATAACCATTTAAAAAGGCCGTTGGAACATCTAATTGTTTTAAATACATGTCATTTTGTACTGCTTGGCTCAGCATCAAACGAATTGTAGGCATACGAGCTACTGGTGAATATACGTTAAATAGTGTTTCTTCTTGAAATCCTTTCGCCACTAATCTGGCCTTTTTTGTACCATCCTTCTTAGTAGTGAATACCCATTTGGTATCTATAGCCTTTTTATCTGTAGGCAATTTCGATTCTACCCAGGTTCCCAAACATTTAAGGGAATTTAATTCTTTATCTATAGCATCTTGCCACTCTTGACCTCTTTCAACAGCATCTTTGTAAGAACTTGGATCACCCGTACATAAACAGTAGGCCACATGTGTTTCATAATCTTCTAATCTTTTCGGAGGCTTAACAATTCGTCCACTTCTTGTTCTTATTACATGTTCATTTGCGTCGATTCTCTCACTAAAGTTTTCTTCCAGACAATCTTCAAACATTTCTTCATCAACATTTGTATTATCAATGACAACCTCTTCTCTATCTTGATTATCTTGTTCAGATTGTGTAATATTATTATTACTTTCAGAATTGACCTCTGACATACTTACTCTTTGCCACTCTTGTTCGCTATCAGTTTGATTACTCTCTTTATATATAATATTGTTTTCGTCGAATCTCACATCTCGTGACACAATTATTTTATTGTTTTTAGGATCCCATAAATTATACCCAGTCCTGTTATACCCTACCATTCTGCAATCACGTGCTCTTTCTGAAAGTTTATCAGATTTAGGTAAAATGTATGCCCACGCCTTTGCACCAAACGCTCGTAGTTTGTTTAAGTCTCTTGTCCCATATAAAACTTCACAAGGAGTCTTGTAATTAATAGCCACAGAGGTACAACGGTTTAATTGATAAGCTGCACATTTTATAGCTTCACCCCACAAACTTTTCGGTAGCTGCGTTTCAACAAGCATAGTTCTTGCTTTGTTATATAAACTGCGATTCATTCGCTCTGCAACGCCATTGCTAGATGGTGAATATGGTAAACTATATTCCAAAGCTATACCTTTCAAATCACAGAATTGACGTAATTTATTACAGGTATATTCTCCTCCATTATCACACCTATCTAAATTTCCAATTATGAAAATTGTTTCCATCTTCTAACCGACAAACCTTTTGTATTTTCGACTGAGCCATATTTCGCTCTTTTATACCTTTTACTCCAACAGGAAACTCTAGTTAACGTGCTTTATTACAATTTTATATTATTTATTAAATTGTCAAAAAATTATATGACCGTAAATTTATTTATAATTTTTTATATCCGAATTACTGAAAATTAGGAATATGGGGCGGCCCATAACCTCTTAAATATCTATCTTCATTACTTACTTGTAGAAGACTCCATATTCCTAATTATAATAAGTAAAACCATTGTTACTCCAAAACTTTATTTCATACTTCAAACACAAGAAAACGAAGACCGGACAATCAACAGAACAACGTTACCTAGGTTGCAAACCAAAGACAATAACTTATAATTAAAACCTCATCAACAAAGAGTTAATAACAAAGTAAAGTTTGCCATCAACAAATTAAATTCATCAATCTTGATTACAATGTATAGATATTTTATAGAAAGTCGATTTCTTTTAAATGTGGAAAGTATAAAAACTTGGAATACCGCAAATGTTTTTCGTTAACGGCGACACCTTTGTTTACATTTTTTCTGTGGGAATAAAAATCAGACCTTAGTGAGGGTGAACCCATGGTGATCCCTTCTTTCAGAGCTGATATCTCTTACACGGCCCAAGCGATTTAAGAACCACCCCTCATTTTGCGTCGGGGGTTTTCAAAAGTCGCCTGAGTGTAACATCAGCTCCACATAAATTTTCCGAGCCACATTTCCACATTTTGAATCTGAATATGGGTACAAGATGCATGTTAATTTTGAGAATATCAAATAGTGATATCAGCTCTAAAAGGTAGGGTCGCCATTTTATGGCGGGTTTTTACGTATTTAATAGTTGTGCTTCGTACTAACAAGTTTATCCTCACTTGTGTTACTAGCCTATGAAATCTATGTAATACTGGTTTGTAAAATTATATGTTTGCCGAGCATAGTTTTTCTCAAATCATCGGATATGGACTACCTTTATCTTTATTTATTTACTGCATTATGTACAAAAGAAACTTAATTTTAAGTACAACCCTGTTAGGGTATATTGCAACGCGTAATTTAAATATCATTACATTTCTCTGTTATAAAACAACTAATATGTATACCTAAATTAAGGCAATAACTAAGACAAAATAAGATCTCTGTATATATAGTTTTTAACAAATTAAACATTCGCTATGGGTACTTTCAATTTCTCTGAGCACCGAAATCTGTGGAAACTATTTTGTGATGATATACTTATATATTTATGAGCTATTTGTATTATTTTATTTATTATTTATTTTAGATTGACAGTCATAAATTATTCAACAGTGTAGTAACATTTTTTGATGAGAAAATCTTTTAGTTTTTTTATAAATAAATGAGATTTTTCTTCAATTTTAATTTTATCAGGTATTTCGTTATGTATAATTATATATAGGGTGTCCCTGGATAAAGTCGACAAACGAATAGGGATGAAAGTAGATGCAATTTCACCGACAAAAAAATTAATAAAAAAAAATTGGTCATTCTTTTTTTTTGAGATTTTTAAAAATAAAAATTGTTTGCTGTGCATTCTATCGGAACAAAGAAAATATCTCGCCTCATATGAGTTCTATTCAGATGAAATAAACGGTTTTTTAATCCCAGGCCATTACCTGTGTCAAACAGGTAAAAAAAAACACAAAAAAAATGCCGAACTTAAAAAAAAACAGGTTTTTATTCAAAAAAATGTGTTTATTTATTGTAAATTCCTGATAATCCTAAAATTGCTTAAAAATATGCCCATATTACCTTATGTTATTATTAGCTATAATTATTTGTTAACTCATTGTCTTTAATTAAAAAAAAGAATTACTTGTCTAATGCAAACACGACATTTTTGATGAGCGGTCAAAAATATTGTGTCGTTTAGTACTAATGTGTAAAACAGACTATATGGCCCGAAATTAAATGGAAATATATTCAATCTTATGTGAACATCAGACATTTTGGTCCGGGGATATTCGATCATACATATCAAATTCAATCCTATGTTAAGTCGGATATAAACATCCGACGTTCCGTTCTAAGAAAAATATAAAACCAATATGTCTTATGTGAACATCAGACCTACTTTTAAAGCTATACATTAAGATTACTAGAGGCAAAAAATCATATTTGAACATCAGATGTTTTTCTTCTAAGGTACCTACTCTGGACATCCGACCTGTTTTAGTAAATTTAACTTCGTTAATAAAAGAGCTAGCGATATAAAGGTTACATGGTCTGAAAGAGGACAAAAAATTAAGTATGATTCTAAAAAAAAGTGATTTTGGTAAAGAATGGACATCCGACCAGTCTCTGATGTCCAGAATTCTGACCTAGGTATACGTAAATGGTACATTTTGATGCCAGTGCGGAGTGTATGTCATTTTACACGAGTCCCGAGTTGACAAGACCGGACCGTAGAGGGAGAATAGAACAGTGGGCATTGGACTAGTACCAGGTGGGAAGTCTGTGATGCGTTTATACATAACTAGCGACTCCGTCCGCGTAGAAGTCTTTTATCGCTGCGCCCTCGGGACTCCCAATTTTCCGGGATAAAAACTATCCCATGACCTATTCCAGGACCTAACGAATATGTGTGCCAAGTTTCATTTCAACCCGTTCAGTGTTTAAAGCGTGAAAGACGGACAAACATACAGACTTTCACATTTATAATATTATACAGGGTGGGCCATAAATTTTTGCAAATAGCAACACTGATTTTTTCGGACTCTGTTAGAGTGAGCGGCGGGAAATTGGTGGGAAACTATAGGTCACTTCGTGCAATTTTATTTATAAAGGAGCGTTTCACGGGAAAGCAACGGGGATTTTGTATTAAACAGTTTTATAAAAACAACGATTTGTATCTTTCTGTACGACGCCTACTTAGAATTGAATAAGGATAACGCCAAGTGAGTGAGTGTCCAAGTGTTAGTTTAATTAAATCTTAGGTCAAAAACTTCAAGCAAACTGGTTCGACACTGAATATCAAACAAACAGGGCGTCCACGTTTAACAAGAAATGATGAGAACATACGGCAGGTTAAAGTTTCTGTAGAGAACGATCCAGAATTATCTACGCGTAAACGTTCAGCAGCTCTAGCAATACCAAGAACTAGTCTACGGCGAATTTTACATCTAGATCTGAAACTGCACCCACTGCATGAATTTGAAGGTGACCAAAACATGGATGCAACAAGATGGAACAACATGCCATACGTCAAACATGAGTTTACCGGTGGTGAAAGAAATGTTTCCGAAAAAGTTGATTTCTCGCAGAGGTGACATCCCAATTCCCATGGCTGCCAAGGAGCCCGGACCTAACACCTTGCGATGTTTTCAGGTGGAGATATTTAAAGAGTCGAGTGTACCTTAATAATCCGATGACAATACCCCAGTTAAAACAAAACATTCAGAATGAGATAGCTGCGATCCCTCGCAGCATGCGTCAGCGAGTTTTCCAAAGTGTTTGTGTAGTCGACTGCAGGAGTGCAACGACGAGACGGAAGAGATCTGGATGACGTTATTTTACAAAAATAAATTGCATTTATCTGTTACTAGGTTAAATAAATAAAATATAAAAAAACATGAAAAGTTAAATTTTTATCGATGTTTTAAAAGTGCAAAAATTTTTGGCCCACCCTGTAGTATGGATGGATAACGATAACTTAATTTTTTGTCCTCTTTCAGACCATCTAAACGTTATATCGCTAGCTCTTTTACTAACGAAGTTAGATTTACTAAAAAAGGCCGGATGTCCAGAGTACCTAAGAAGAAAAACATCTGATGTTCAAATATGAGTTTTTGCCTCTAGTAATCTTAATGTATGGCTTTAAAAGTAGGTCTGATGTTCACATAAGACATAATTGGTTTTATATTTTTCTTAGAACGGAGCGTTGGATGTTTATATCCGACCTAACATAGGATTTAATTTAATATGTATGATCGAATATCACCGGACCAAAATGGCTGATGTTCACATAAGATTGAATATATTTCCATTTAATTTCGGGCCATATAGTCTGTTTTACACATTAGTACTAAACGACACAATATTTTCGACCGCTCATCAAAAATGTCGTGTTTGCATTAGACACGTAATTCTTTTTTTTTATTAAAGACAATGAGTTAACAAATAATTATAGCTAATAATAACATAAGGTAATATGGGCATATTTTTAAGCAATTTTAGGAATTATCAGGAATTTACAATAAATAAACACATATTTTTGAATAAAAACCTGTTTTTTTTTAAGTTCGGCGTTTTTTTTGTGTTTTTTTTTACCTTTTTGACACAGGTAATGTCCTGGGATTAAAAAACCGTTTATTTCATCTGAATAGACCTCATATGAGGCGAGATATTTCTCTTTGTTCCGATAGAGTGCACAGCAAACAATGTTTCTTTTTAAAAATCTCAAAAAAAAAGAATGACACCAGTTTTTTTTATTAATTTTTTTGTCGGTGAAATTGCATCTACTTTCGTCCCTATTCGTTTGTCGACTTTATCCAGGGACACCCTGTATAAGAACGGGCTATCCTTATAAATACTAAGTTTTGGTTCCGGTAGGGCCTGTTTATTATTGCGACGTGTGCTTTTAAAGAAAGTTTAAAGATGTACACTCACGAGCAAAAAAATCGACTCAAGCTGCACGTTTGGGTTCTCCGCCCAGTATATCTTGACCTATTCAGAATATCTTAAAAAAAAGGGGATCAAATGAAAGCTGATAATGTAACGATTTAAAAAATAATAATTTTCAGTCATGCCATTTTCCACAAGTGACAGGAGCCAGGTTTTGCAGAGATGCATGAAAAAAACAAAAAGAAAAGAAAAGGAAAATCGTAAAATAAAAGGCATTTTAAGGAAAATAAGGTTTTATTTATTCATTAATACTTCGTTTTTCCACCCCTGGCCCTTATTACAGCATTCAGGCGGTTTTTCATGGATCTTATCAGCTTTTTGATAAGCTCCTGGGGATGGCATCCCACACCTCCTGCAGAGCTGTCCTCAGCTCCGTAACATTTGAAGGAGCTGGATCCCTCCTCCGAATCTGCCTTTTCAGGTAGTCCCAGAGATGTTCAATGGGATTCAGGTCCGGGCTGACGGCTGGCCAGTTCATGGTGGGAATGCCGACCTCGGCAAGGTAGGCCCGAGTGATCCTTGCGGTATGACAAGGGGCATTATCCTGCACCAGGACGAACCCCTCGTCATAAAAACGGGCGTAAGGAACAACATGCTCCTCAAGGATGTCAGTGATGTACCTGGCAGCGGTCAAACCACCGCCACGGCCCCCACCAGGTACGAAAACGAGCTCTGTACGCCCTTCGATGGAAATGCCCGCCCACACACTGACGAAACCTCCGCCATAGGCAACTGTTTCCTTGAAACAGCATTGTGCATACCGTTTTCCTGGCCTCCTGTAGACTCTTCCTCGTCTGTCACAGCCATTCAAGCACACCCTGGACTCATCACAAAAAAGAACTCGGGTCCATTGCTCAATGGTCCAATTTTCGTGTTGACGAGCAAATTCCAGGCGTGCTTGGCGGTGACGCGGGAGCAGTCTGGGGCCCGTGGCGGGCCGATTTGGGGTCAGGTTAGCTTCCTCGAGTCTTCGTCTTACTATCCACTCACTGGCAGTAACCCCTCGTACATCCCGAAGATGCTGATTGACAGTAACGGCGGTCTGGTGCCGATTTCTGAGAGAGGAAGTGACGATAAAGCGGTCATCCCTCTCAGATGTGCACCTCCGGCGGCCAGAACCTGGTCTTCGTGTCAAGGCCCCAGTCTCCCGAAACCGTCGGTAAACTCGGGTTACTGCTAACTGGCTTCAATTCAGCTGGTCAGCCACGAAGCGTTGGTTGTGTCCCTCTTCCAGCAAGGCCACGACTTGGGCGGCTTCAGTCATGGTGGTATCCATTTTCTTCAGGGTTCCCGAGTAAGGTCGTTAGCAGAGATGTGTACCGGTCAACTTCTGATAAGTGACTGATGACATTTCCCCCTCCTACCCATATTTATAGGGGTCAAAAGGGGCACACCTTGTACGTTTCGGAACGAGTAAATGATCCACATATCGGGAAATGAGACATAACTTGGAAAATCCGGGGCGGATTCCCAAGGTTCTTGTTTTTTTAAATAGTTACATTATCAGCTTTCGTTTGGTATCATTTTTTTAAAGATATTCTGAATAGGTCAAGAGATACTGGGCGGAGAACCCAAACGTGCAGCTTGAGTCGATTTTTTTGCTCGCGAGTGTATATGTTTCCTAACGAATGTTGCTGTTTCTAGTATGTATATTGTGAGAGTCAGAATGGCGGGTGTACCATCACAAATCCTTTATTCCCAGGTCTTCACTTTCCCAATTTTGCACATGCCCCATTTATCACATTCCCAGCTTTCACTTTCCCAATTTTTCACATTCCCAGATCATCACTTTCCCAATTTATCACATTTCCAGATCATCACATTGCCAAATTTTCACATGCTCAGTTCTCCACATGCCCAATTCTTCACATGCTCAGTTCTCCACATGCCCAATTCTTCACATGCTCAGTTCTCCACTTGCCCAATTCTTCACATGCTCAGTTTTTCACAGTCTCAGTTCTTCACACTCTTTGTTTTTCACAAGCCCAATTCTTCACAATGACAATATGTCACGCAAAGTAAAGTCAGAGAAATATACTACTGACCAAAAAATAATAAAACAAAGTCATTTTAAGTTCGACGAATTTATTATCAGTAAAAAAAATAGTTTTTTCATAGAACATTGAAGTAACCAACTCCTTACTCAATGATAAGAAGACAATGATTTTTATTTAAGTTATCATTGAGTAAGGAGTTGGTTACTTCAATGTTCTATGAAAAAACTATTTTTTTTACTGATAATAAATTCGTCGAACTTAAAATGACTTTGTTTTATTATTTTTTGGTCAGTAGTATATTTCTCTGACTTTACTTTGCGTGACATATTGTCATTGTGAAGAATTGGGCTTGTGAAAAACAAAGAGTGTGAAGAACTGAGACTGTGAAAAACTGAGCATGTGAAGAATTGGGCAAGTGGAGAACTGAGCATGTGAAGAATTGGGCATGTGGAGAACTGAGCATGTGAAGAATTGGGCATGTGGAGAACTGAGCAAACAAACAAACAAAATCAGTAAAATATTGTTCTTAGTTATATCATTATTACTTACACCTGCACGCTACATACATACATAAACTCACGCCTTCATTCCCAGAGTGGGATAGGCAGAGCTAAAGAATTACCAACAAGTCTTAAAACTTCTTGATAATTCTGTAACCACATTTTGCACAAGTAGGCTAAGATGTTTCCCAGTGTATTAGTGACAGGTGGCAAGCCCATCGCCTAACAGTACTGCAAGCCTTTATTCCCTTAGTCGCCTCTTACGACATCCACGGGAAGACAGGGAGTGGCACTATTCTATCACGGCAACCACACGGCAAACAACCACACGGCAAACCTGCACGCTATTGAGTAGGTAATTTAATTAAGCGATCTAAACAGTCGAGAACTTCTATTTTTCCAATTCTGCAGTCATTTACAATATTTTTAATTTGGTTCTTTATGTTCACAATGCTTTTTTTACGTTTTTTCCCCGAGCAATGCAATTGACTTTGCCGAATACGAAAATCCTGATATTTGCTTTCTTTTCTTAGTAGACTGACAAAGAGCAAAATTGCCGGGCGTTTTGGTATTCATCCTGTTATGCCAACCTTCTATTGAGTTTGTCGTCCGGACATTTTCATTAAAACATGTGAATATGTCACCAGTTATTTTTTGTAACCAAAAGCTCAAAAAGTAATCATGAAAATTTTGAAAATTTTCTTCAATTGGCATTTTTTCTTGAACTGACAAATATGCTTCGGGTATTAAATGAGGGGGCAAGTGAGCCAACACACAACATAATTTGGTAATCATGTACCCATTTTGCCATAGGTACAATTGCAGTTAATATCCATTTTATCTAAACTTTGGTGACACAAAATATTGATACCGTGATTTTTAATCACAATATACACGTTAGTTAAAATGAACGTTATCATTTTGCCATTTGTCGAGACTGTACTTGTCATTTGTTGGGGTGTTGAAGAATTGGAAAATTGAGGAACTGGGCATTTGATAAATTGGGACTGTGAAAAACTGAAAATGTGAAGAATTGAAAATGTGAAGAATTGGGCATGTGAATAACTGAGCATGTGAAGAATTGGGCATGTGGAGAACTGAGCATGTGAAGAATTGGGCATGTGGAGAACTGAGCATGTGAAAATTTGGCAATGTGATGATCTGGAAATGTGAAAAATTGGGAAAGTGATGATCTGGGAATGTGAAAAATTGGGAAAGTGAAGATCTGGGAATGTGAAAAATGAGGCATGTGCAAAATTGGGAAAGTGAAGACCTGGGAATAAAGGTCACAAATATATAAAATATTTATACTAAAAAAATGTACTCAAAATGTACTATTTAGTACCTACTTTAAAAAAAATTGTACCGCTCGACAAATAAAGTTATTACAATGTGGAGGTACACCCGCCATTCTGACAGTCAGGACAGCGGGTGTACCCCAATTATTGCAAGTTCACAATGACCTGATAGACTATTGACTAATGTTATTGCTCCAGAAAAATGTACTAAATTTGTACTTTAATATGCAGTTAAAACTACAGCAATCAGATTCGTAATCTGATAATTTAAAGGAGAACATTCATCCTTCATACATTTTTGGGCCTTTTTTTTAAAGTGCCGGCCAAAAAAAATTTTTGGTATAAATCGCTAGAATTATTTATGTTGAACAATTTTTATTATGGCACGAAAACTGTCGTATCAGTGCCTGACTTTTTATAGAGGTTCGAAAGATCGACTTTTCCATAGCACAGACAGTTGATCCAGCAGTTGGTGGACGACAAGCTATAGCACATTATTACTGCACCTGCCCTATTGGGAAACGCACAATGACCATTGCATGGTATATGGGCTTCGCACGGCATGAGCCCATTATTACCCCCCAGCAGCAAGTTTGGAGGACGTTATAGTTACTTAAGAAGAATCCTAATCGTCGAATCTTATCCTGTCCTAATAAAAAAATGATCAATATAACCTATTCTAACAGCGAATAGCATTATTTTTGTACCATATTATTATACCATTTTTAATAAATGTTTTTTTTTTTTTGCCCCCGCGGCGACTTGAACAGCTACTACCGCAGGGATATGGCTTCCACGTGAAGTGATTTCGCCAGTGTCAAGGTTTATATGAGTATAAAACACAATCCAATCTTCTCTAGGAAGATTGGGGGCAACGTTGTACGGTGATTTGTAGGTCAGAGGTCAAGATAGTTTTAACCTCTGCACCACTGCGAGTCCACTTGAAACGAGAAGAAAGATGCCAGATACACGAAATAAGTCCAAGTCTTCAATCACTGTGCGACACTAAGGCATAAAAAGTACAAATCACTATCAGAAAAGAACTTTGAACACCTAATTACCCAAAAATTAAAGTCTAAAACAAATTACACGTCCGCCATCTTTTAACGTTGCAAATGGCCTTAATAAATGTTAATAGGTACTATAGAAAAGTCCATCTTTCGAAACTCGGTAAAAAGTCAGGGAATGACCCAACAGCTGTCATGCCATAGTAAAAGTTGCTCAATATTATCAATTCTAGCGACCTATTCCAAAATTTATGTTTGGCCGGCACTTTCGAAAAAGGCCCAATATGAATGACCTCCTTTAAATAAATAACACATTTAAATTTTTCTCTATTAAAAATGAGTCGTTAAGTGCCGTTTTACTATGAGGTATCGATTATTGACACTCGATTATTACTTTAGAAAAAATTACAAAATTTGTACAGCCTGTGAGCACTTAGAAGAGGCGCCGGCTTAGTACTTCTCTCTCACTCGCTCTCATACGATCTTATTAGGAGCGAGTCGGAGAGAAGTACTAAACCGAAGCCTCTTCTAAGTGCTCACAGGCTGTACTTATATATGCAATTAAAATTTGAGCAATGTTATTTATGGCGATTACGTAATACACATTTATAATTTTTCTACTTAAAATATATGGGTAAGCGTACCGTTCCCTACATTTACATTTTAATAATAATATTTTTATTTAAATCATTTTGCGATTGAAAATACTGTGTATACCTATTTCACAAAAACTTTATTTTGTTCTTCTAATTCAACCACACATTTATTTCTGCGTTTCATGGTCGATTTCCATATTACCGTATAAAACAATTGTGCGAATTAATAAATTGTTTACTTTAGAAACAAAACGATCTATTATATTTTTCGATCGATCTATTTTATTTCTCAGGATATTTAACTGAAACCACATTTTCCATACTTTAGGTCCGGGGTCCTTTAGTACATTTTTCTGGAGCAATAACATTAGTCAATAGTCTATCAGGTCATTGTGAACTTGCAATAATTGGGGTACACCCGCCGTCCTGACTGTCAGAATGGCGGGTGTACCTCCACATTGTAATAACTTTATTTGTGGAGCGGTACAATTTTTTTAAAAGTAGGTACAAAATAGTACATTTTGAGTACATTTTTTTAGTATAAATATTTTATATATTTGTGAAGGTACACCCGCCATTCTGACTCTCACTGTATATTGACGTAAGGTTTAGCATTTTAATTTGGATAAAATGGGGTCAGCAGCTATTTCTTTGATTAACGTTTACAATTATACGTAAGAACTTCTTTTGCACAGCAAATAAGTGTTGCGCTTCCGTGCTCTCACCCCACAGTAGTACTCTGTACCTGAATCAGGAATGGGTGGGTATTGGTTTTAAGGATGGCAAGCGCATAAATGAATTGTGCTAATTTTGATTTTACTTAAGCTATATGTTATTTTCAGTTCGATTCAACTTCTTCTACATTAAACGATTTTTTTTATGTTGTTAAGGTCTAATTGTTGTCTTTGGTGTGGTCTAAATTGTATTATTTTTGTTTTACCGGAGTTTATTTCAAGATCATGTTAGGATAACCAGGTTATAACATTGTTAAATGTTTCTTTAATGCAGTTAAGACCATTATTACTATTGGAACATTTGAATAATAGGACACGTCGTCTGCAGACAGAACATTGATATACATCCTATTATACTTCCCTGTGGCATTGCCCATTATTTCCGTGTAATAACAAATCACTCCACGTGCATACTACGCTGCTTTTGACCTGTTTTTTTCTACTTTCTCTGACTAAAATATTTCTAAAATGCTGAAATTAGCAGATCTTCTATAAAGTGTTAAGAGGGCATAAATCACCATAAGTCTGATTATCAGTCTGATCGGATTTTACAGTGCAATACGGGGTGAATGCCCTCAAACATTAAGCTAACATGGATATGTCTTGGGATTCCAGGACTAATGTTGTTGAAAGAGGGCGATGTTTCAAATTTTATCGTATCAGGGCATTTTTTTTCAAAGTTGTACCAACAGATTTGTGATGATTTTTTTTCGAACTTATTAATTGTTGAACTTTAAGGGTGTTGAAGCATTTTTAGTAGTCTTAGGTATCTTAATTTAGCAATGGTTTTGTAAAACATACGGAAATTAAATTTATACAGCGATTTCAAAGTGGCTGGGGCTCATATTTGTTTCCCTTCCGTTACCATATACATTTATTGATATAAATTGAAAGAAAGTAAAATGGGGATAAACAAATGCTTTACTTACTTGAAAATATAGTAAGTTATGAAAATAAGTTTTATTTTTAAAACATTATGAACTAATTTGAAAGAAATTACGATTATTGTAACTATTTCGTTACCAGACGACCAAAACTACTTACAATTTTCTTTACCAGTTGGACGTTATGAGGTTTACCCGACAAATTTATTTATACGTGGATATTTTAGTAAAAAGTTTATCCATATAATACACAAATTGCAATGTTTATCAATTGGGGATTTAATAATAAATATAAAATGTTAATTATTTTCAAAGGACGGTAACGAAAATAATGGTAACGAAATCATAAGGCTGCAGTTATACCAAGATCACAAATCCACAAAAGCTTTATTAACCCAACTGACCAAAGCAAAATGAGGGTTATGGTTATCGCATATTTATAGTGGTTACATTTTAGACTTTCCTGACCAATACTGATTATTATTGAGAGACAAATTATGAGCAACTGCAATGGTATTAGGTAGGTACTGTAACAGATACAAAGTTTGGGGTTGTATCTGTAAATAATAAGAACTGGTTTTGCTAGTTTGAAGTATATCTTTTATTCAGTTTTCTGTTATATTTATATTCAATAATACATAGCCGTGCGCACTCGGCGCCAGGTAACATGCGACTCCCAAAAATTATACAAAATAAACAGTCGCTGTTCTATCGAACCATTTGCTTTTCAAATTGAATAATTAAAAGCAAATGAGACATTGCATACAATGAACAATACAATAAGGTTTATTTTAAGGGTTACAACCTTGTTGTATTACATCCCTCGTTATTTTGTATAATTTTTGGGAGTCGCATGTTACCTGGCGCCGAGTGCGCACGGCTATGTATTATTGAATATAAATATAACAGAAAACTGAATAAAAGATATACTTCAAACTAGCAAAACCAGTTCTTATTATTTACAGATACAACCCCAAACTTTGTATCTATTACATGGTGGAGTAAGCGGGGGTTCCGCTAATTTATATCGCAAGCTAGCGAGTGCTCGAACACGAGAGACGGGGATAAGCCTAGCGTAAGGCAGGTCCTAAGAGGAAAGAGTATTAATACGGTAAAACGGTATCGAAAGGGTAATCTATTTGTTATTTTGTGTGTCTTCCCCTGCGTAAGGTTAGCTCGGCGAAGATGGCTGCGAAGAAATTCAATGGGTTATCGGATGTGGAAGATTTTATTATGCAGTTCGACGCCATCGGGATCATAAAGTCCTGGACGGACGAACAGAAAAAATATGCAATTGCCGCATATTTGGACGGATCAGCATTGCTGTGGTATAAGACCAACTACACTTCGTTCACAACGTATGAGGTCCTCGTCACCAAATTGAAGGCACAATTCACCTCGCAGACCGATTTCGCACAGAAATTTTACTACAGAAAGCAACAACGGCAAGAGACTCTCATTGAGTACTTCTATGCATTAGAGAGTTTAGCGGCGAAAGCGGAGATCAAGGATGACTCTAAATTCATCAAACATTATATTAACTCCGTTAGTGATCGCTACCAGTGGTTACTTGCCTCAAAATTGTTTGCGTCTAAAGAAGAACTAAGAAAAACACTACTGCAAGTGGAGGATGTGTATAATTATGAAAACACGTATGCACAGAAAGTGGAATTGCCAATCTTCAATCCGGAGGTGAGCTTCGAAGACATCAGAAGTCGTGGAGACCAATCGATGCACACGCCGCAGTCGGAGTATGTGACACCGTACAGACCGCCGGGAACGGTTACGACGCCGCGTAGGGTGCATTTTGAACCGCAATCGCCACCGTCACATAATTTGCGTCCACGTCCATGGAGTCAGCAACAAACTTCACGAAGGCAGCAGGATGCAAAGCCTTCTTCTTCGAGGCAGCACCCAAACTACAGTCCCCGTCGCCAGTGAACCGGATTGCGACGAGGTGGAGAAATAGTCCGGTTATGCAGCAGCAGGATGATGTAGATAGTTCTAGGGATGTTTTTGTACCCATTATTTCTGTACAGTTAAATAATGTTGATTGCGAGGCACTCATAGATTCAGGAGCGTCCGTCTCATGTATATCGGTATCGCGTTTGGAGACCTTGAAATATATATCCTACGTAGAGTCTCCTCAGGTAGGGGAGACCGGGGACAATTGAAACACGTCATGACTGAAACAAGTCAAATTTCTCAAAAACTATAATACCTACGAGTATGACGCAACACTCAGGACTCCGCCGGCCATATCTTAATCTATGGTCAGTAGAGCGCGAGCGACCGAGCAACGCAGCGGTGTCACGGAGCGATTTAATTTTTTCGCGGTCAAAAGTAAGTATTTCTCATCTTGTATATTTGTTAATAACTTTGTTTGTTCTTGTATTTTAACTGATTTAACTATTTTAGCGTGATTGTGATAAATTAACGAATGTTTATTATTGCCAATTATCAGTGTTCGAGTTGTTTTTGCGTTTAATATTTGACCTTGAATTAAAAACTGTGATTTGGGGATGGTAGGAACAACTTGCGTGTGGACGATTGAAACGTTTCATTCGTCCTGGCGTTTTAATCGTCCCCAAATATAGTCGCCTTTAAATATGAGGTGGTTCTGTATTTGACGCATGTTTTTATTTAATAAATGTGAAAATGAATTTGCGCAAATGGCTTCTTTTTTATAATGATTTCTTTCATGGTCAATAATTATTATACCTACACTAACTTTTGCCCGTGATTTGGATAAATAAACCACTAGACAGAGTTACTTTATTCATATTAATATTATAGAAGTATAGATATAGGTGCCACTTTTGGTATTAGTCCGGTATGTGTACCTACTACTTACTATCATTCTGACGAATAGGTGAAAAACTTAAGTAACGCTCCTCTTGCATGAAGTTGTGTACAAAACTAGAATGGAATTTATGTCAAATTTCAAATATAGAATGTCGAACAGTCTATACAGCTGATGTGTTACAACTACATGCAAGAGGAATTACGTTTTTGATTTTATTTTAATTCGGCATATAAGTAGCCGTGGTATTATTTTTATTGTAACTGTTTTTGTTTTATAATAAAACGATCTTAACCGATTATATTGTGTATATTATTTAAAATCCCGACGTTTCAAGTTTATCCATTCATTAAGTTATGATTGAAACACTGTTATGATTGAAACAAGCATTTTTATATGTAGTATAATTATGTATTTTTAACACAATTCCATATCATTATAGCTTATTATAACATTCAAACTATTTTCTATTAAGCTTTATGTATAAGGTAGCCAGCAACAAAGAAAGCTACAAGTCATTTTTTTTTTTTTATCTGCGTTTGATGATCGAGATTTTCTGATGCTTATAAATGACGATATGTTTATGTTATGCTTGTGAACTTTTGATGGTCGTATTATATACCAATATAGCGATGAAAACGAGTAGGACTGATAACATTACTTTCATTGTGTCAAAGATATTACGGTGTTTCAATTGACCTTACATAGTGTTTCAATTAACAACGGTGTGAGGTCAATTGAACCACATTCCCCCATTCTCTTTATTACATTATTGTAAAATAACTATTAATGATAGACTTACCAAATATACTTTATTTAGGAACCAGATAACTAACCTTGAAATAATTATGGCAAACATCTTTCTAACTTTAAAAATAAAACGGCAACAGGCAGTCAAAGTCAAATCGTTTCAATTGTCCCCGGTCTCCCCTACCGTTGAGAGCTGTAGGTGGCCATGCCACAGTATATAAATAAACCAGTAAAGAAACTAGGCCTACTTTTCAAGATAAATACCTACGCTCCAATTGAGCGTAAGGGTTGTCCACTGACATTTTGTAAAATTGAAAAAAAAACTTGTTTATTGTATTTCAGCTAGTTAGTGCAAAATCGATACGTGTGATCTGCGACAACAAATCCGTTGCAGATTGAGAAAAAGTAGCCGCCATCTTGAACTTATTAGTTATTCAACCGATTGCTTCCAAAATCGATATATGGGGATGTGTATGGTCTCCGAAAACTTATCTGTTGACAGATTGAGAAAAAGTAGAGGCCATATTTATTTATTTATTTATTCAACCGATTGCTTCCAAAATCGATATCGGGGGATGTGCGTGGTCTCCGACAACGAATTTGTTGGCAGAATGAGAAAAAGTAGCCGCCATCTTGAACTTTTTTATTATTCGACAGGCTAATTCAAGTGTCGATTTCGAGAGTTAGGACCACACAGATCTCCAGATATTGATTTTGGAAGCAGCCTGTCGAATAATAAAAAAAAACAAGATGGCGGCTACTTTTTCTCATTTCGCCAACAGATTAGTTGTCGGAGACCATACACATCCCCAGATATCGATTTTGGAAGCAATCGGTAGAACAACACAAAGTGTAACATAGCGGCGGTTTCTTTTTTTTCTAAATTCGAGAGGAAGTATGCTTATTTGACATATTTCATAACCTAATAAACAAAATGTCAGACGTGTTGCAAAAGTTCCCGATTCATCGGGAGATCTACCGATTTCGGCTCTTCCCTCCCGATATCACGATTTAGCGACCCCGTTTCCCGAATTTCTACATTTCGAACCAAAGTAACAAATTAAAACAGTATTTTTAAAACGACAACACCAAAGGTAGACACTCAAAGAAGGACCTATCCACGGTCGAGAAAAATATTTTAAAAAAAACACTCAATGTTCAAATATTGCAGAGATGTTTATTATTTTATATCGTTTAATAATTTAATAGTTTGTAAATTAAAGTAATTAGTGTTAAATAGAGTTGTTTTATTTCGACTAAAATCTCCCGAGTTCTCTCGAATTTTCGCTGGGAAATTAAACGATTTTTATATTTTTACTTTTGCAACACGTCATCGTATTATAAAAAGCATTTTATTTAAAAATATTTTATTTATTCTTACCTTTCAACACCAGCAGAGAGTTTAAAAAATTACAGTTCCGGGTTTGAAGAAGCCGAATTCAAACAACCGTATATACCACGCAATTCTTTTGTGGCATCTTTCTCAAGAACGAACGTAAAATGCGAAGGAGCCCATTCGTCTAGACGCGACACACGCGGCTGACAGCACCGCCAAATCCTCTTAGCGGTCTCGTAGAGGCGTGCGTCTGTGTGAGTGCGTCGTTTCGAGCGTTTGTTCGTAGCTTCTTTACTGGTTTATTTATATACTGTGGCCATGCCATCAATGTGGTAGGCAGCATAGATACTAGCTTCTTAGTCAATAACGGATATTTTCGCCATAAGTTATTGGTTATTTCCGATCCCGCAGAACTTTTCATATTAGGGCAAGATTTTCTACGCGACAACAAGGCCATTATTGATTTTAAAAATGGTGAATTAATATTGAAGGAAAGGATTGCAGTACCTTTCAAGTCAATGTCAAGCCAAGATGATGAAAAAAACAAATTTCTCTATACAAACCAAGGAGTTTGTGCATGACGCTTATTTGAGCAAAACTGATTATGTTTATTTTACAGATTTGGTGCGGCAGAATGAGAACTATTTGTTGAATCTTTCGGAAACAAAACCGGTTGTTTTTGACATAAACGATGAATTGGACAAGCAGAAGTCGCAACTGGATAGTTTATTAAAAGGGTTCCGCAGAACGTTTTCCTTTGCAACTCAAGAATTGGGCTGTTATAGGGATTCTTTAATCGCAGTGAAAACGTCAGACGATGAACCAGTGCATAAGGCACCCTATCGAGTGTCGGAGAGGCAAAGACGAATTATCGATGAGCAGGTGCACGAGATGCTTGAAAATGGTATCATTCAAGAATCAAGAAGCCCATATGCTTCACCGGTTGTTTTGGTGGATAAGCCAGAAGGTCCGCCAAGATTTTGTATTGATTTTAGAGCATTAAATAAAAAAATCAGAATGGATTCATACCCCATACCAAGAACAGAGGATTTATTGGGATGTTTGCAGGGGGCAAAGTATTTCGCCGACCTTGACATGAATTCTGGATATTGGCAGCTGGCGTTGGGTGAAGGCAAAGATAAGACGGCCTTCGTGACGCATTCCGGATTATTTGAATTTAATGTTTTGCCGTTTGGTCTGAAAACGAGTCAAGCAATGTTCCAACGAGTGATGGATAAGGTGCTCGCCGGAATAAAATATAAGAAGGTTATAGTTTACGTCGATAATATATTGGTATATGGAGAAACTTTTGAAGAATTTATGTCGGCTTTGGAAGACGTTTTGTCACGATTGAAATGTGCCAATTTAACCCTAAAACCATCCAAGTGCAAGTTTGGGTATCAGAAGGTGACAGTTTTGGGACATGAAGTATCCGCAATGGGAATTGGAACGGATGCTAAGAAGGTGGAAGCTATGAAGAAAATACAACCTCCAAAGAATGTAAAGGAAGTAAGATCCGTGTTGGGGCTGTATTCATATTACAGGAAGTTTATAGACAACTTCGCTGAAGTAGCGTTTCCCATAACAAATTTAACGAAGAAAAATAAGAAGTTTGTTTGGTCGAATGAGGAACAGAAAGCGTTTGAGGAATTAAGGAATAGAATATGTGAAGCTCCAGTTTTGGCATACTTCTCAGCCGATAAGGAAGTAACAACAAGATTGTATATCGATAGCTCAGACAAGGCTTTGGGAAGTTGCTTGTGTCAAGGTATGGAAGAAATGAAACCTGTCGCATACGCGTCGAGGAAGTTAAGTGCGGCCGAACAAAGATATTCGGTGACTGAAAAGGAATGCCTTGGTTTGATATGGGCTCTGCAATACTTCAAGCATTATTTGTGGGGGCTTAAATTTCAAGTCGTCACAGACCATAGAGCATTAGTCTGGTTAAGGAGCAAGCGTGACATGAATGGCAGACTTGCAAGATGGGCTTTATCGGTACAGTCGTGGGATTTTGATATTGTGTACTGCTGTGGAAGAGACAACGTAGTAGCAGATTTTTTGAGCAGAAATCCCTTGATTGAGAATCCAGATGCAGAACGCATAGAGAGAGTTCCAGAACAAGAGGACGGATTTGTCTTATATGCTCTGAATAACTTAGATGTGAAAACAGCGCAGCAGTCAGATGCGTTTTGCTGTGATATTCTAAACCGGATGCGGCAAAATAATGCTCAAGTATATCAAAATTACTTTCTACAGGGAGACTTATTGTATAAAAGAAGGAATATCGGTCAAGAATCAAAGGAGTTACTGGTATTGCCGAGGGAGTGCTTTGCCGATTGCATGAACGAGCTTCATGACGATCCTGTGACTGGAGGTCATTTCGGACTCTTTAAAACTTATGCGAAGTTTAATGACAGATACTTCATAGATAAAGCAGAGAAGAAAGTCAGTGATTATGCCAAGTCCTGTCATCGCTGTCAAGAGAGAAACGTAAACAAAGTAGTTGCCCCGTTGCACAGTGGTCCCAGTAGAAGACAATATTAAAAAAAGTCGCTTAACTATAAAACCTTTTTTTTTACCAAGGAGGGTAGCTAAATACATGTAGGTTTAGAAAACATAAATTATTTCACATGTGTCGGAACAAAAATGTCCACTTATATTCATCCGAAGTTGTCATACCGCACGCACTCGAACCGTGTTATCACAAAACAGTAAAAACATTGATTTGTTTACGGATGATTTTCACTACTATTTTGTTTAAAAGTGTCTTTAAATTTTATAATGGAGATTCAAGGAGGTATGTTTAGTATTTTCTTAAAGGTGATGTTTGATTATTATGCTTCGTTTTATTGTTATAATTGATTTACGCAACACGTCGGAATAACCTATGAAAATTTCAATTTAGGAAATATATCGAAGCTTTTACTGTAGATACCCCGTGAACCCCCTGATGATTTATATGTCATTTTGAAGCAAAAAGTATGAACTTTAATATTCTTATGACAAATTTACCGAACACTTCCGAAGGTCTTGGTGATAGTCATTTTACGTCATTATAGTTTTACGGTGAAAATACTTCATGTTTTGTTTAATTTGTTTTAGACCAAGAAATCAATTATTCGTTGTCACGTATGTTTGTATTTGAACAATGGATAGGTGCTACCAAAGATAATAATGCTGAAAAATGCAAATACGTCATCCAGCAATTATCTAAGCCGTTTTTAGAAAATAATATTAATACCCAAAATTTAGAGAAAAGATGTCGCTATCTGTGCAAAAAACTAATGGAGTACTACAAAAAAGCGTCTCAGAACAAGAAAGTATTATTAAATAGACATTCGGACTGGCTTAACGTAAGAGAACGAAAGAGAAGTCTTGTGGGAGGACCTTGTGCAGGGTCCGTCCGGGTTGGTACCACCATCTTATCCATTAACCTACCGCCAAGCAGCAGTGTTCATATTGTTGTGTTCCGGTTTGGGGATAAGATAGCCGGTGAAATGACTAGCATAGAGGCATTCCATCTTAGTCCTCGAGGTTGGCAACACATTTGCAGTCTTGTGAATGCGAATGTCTATGGGTCTCAGTTTCCACCTACCATCAGGTGGCCTGTGTGCTCGTTTGCCTTCCTGTGCCATAAAAAAAAATGCTGTCTACTTTGCATACTTGGATACGTTTTTATGAATATTTTTTACACGTGTCCTACCGGCTACCTGTCAAAAAATGCCAAATGAGATCTCAAGAGGAGAAATTTTGTTTTTTGGAAAGAAAAAAGCTGCGTCGAACACTTTTTAGACAAAAACTGGGTCTTATTGTCGACAAACCACAAAGTGGAGGTAGTGGTTCCACAAATGACGGAAACACGGCACGTGCATTCTTTGACAATCCTAGAATAACTGCGGAAATAACAGGACTAAACGAAGATTGGATATACAGATGTTCTGTGATATTAAAAGTTTTAGCTTCTGGCCATAGGATTAATACAAAAAAAATCGAAGAATATGCCATAGAAACAGCGAAACGCCTCGTGACGAAATATCCGTGGTACTACCTTCCTGCTTCAGTGCATAAGGTTTTAATTCATGGGTCAGAAGTGATAGAATATGCTCTTTTACCTATAGGCGAGATGTCAGAAGAGGCTGCAGAAGCAAAAAATAAAGATGTGAAATACATTAGGCAACATAACACCAGAAAACAATCTAGGGTGACGAGCAACACTGATTTACTGAATCGACTACTATTAACATCCGATCCTTTCATCACTGGCCTGCGAAGTTTGCCCCAAAAAACGAAAGGATCACTACCGAAAGACTGTGTTTCTCTAATTTTAGAACAAACATAACGTAATGAAGCGTTTAACACTATCTATCATATTTTTATTGCAACTTGTTTATTTTCGTCCGCTGTTGTATGAACGCGGGACCACTGTGCGTTGGTTTCGATTTGTGTTTCAGATTTGTATCAGAAAGTTGGAATAGATGTGCTCGGCCCGATGCAGACCTCTGATAAAAGGAATAAATATATCATCGTGGCAGTGGAATATTTATCGAAATATGCCATATGTAAAGCGGTACCCAGAGTCACGGCGGAAACAATAAATGAGTTTTTAATTACAGAAATATTGTGCCGGTTTGGAGGCGTGCAGCAGTTAATAACAGACAGGGGTTCAGTCTTCACGTCCAACACAGTTAAGGAAACGGCCCGATATTTTAATGTGACGTTGTCGCATGCAACGACATTCCATCCACAAACAATTGGATTAGTGGAACGTTTTAATAGAACACTCTTAGGTATGTTGTCGAAGTATGTTTCGGATGGTCAGCGGAACTGGTGTACTTATTTACCTTATGTGTGTTTTGCGTATAATAGTGCGAAGCAATCCAGTACGGGGGTGTCGCCGTATATGGTAATCTACGGAAGAGAGCCACAATACAGATCTGATGTGGAATTGGGAATTAATAGGATTAATGTTTCAGAAAATTTGGCGAATAAGGTGACACAGATGTCTTTATTAGTGTCTAAAGTTGGCGAAAGTATCCGTGAGGCGCAACAGAAGCAAAAAGCTTATTATGATGAGAAAGCCAAAAACATAATATATAATAATGGCGACCTCGTGATGCTCTATTCCCCCAAAAGGAGGACTGGCATGAGTTTTAAGCTCTCCAAACGTTATAAGGGGCCTTTCGAGGTGGTGGCCAGACTTAATAATGAGAATTATAAAATAATACAACTCAGTAGGCCCTCGAAAACCCTTATTGTTCATAGAAATAGATTAAAAATATTTTATTCTAGGTTTTGGATATAGCTTGTATAGGAAGTTTAGGTTAGATATTTTAGGAGTTAAGGTGTGAATAGTTTTTATGTACTTATTTATTTATTTTTTTGTTCTTCTGTTTTAGGAAGTTGTGGACAAGCATGAACAACCATGGAAAGAAAATTGGCAAAAGAACATGATGTGGTCATATCTCTATGGGTCCAGGGTGCCTGGGGTTGTGAGATTTCCTTTAAGCCTGTAAGGTTGGAAGAAACTTGTTTGGTTTCACCTCACATATCCCATGGTGCACGGGTACCTTCATGGCAGATGTGTCATGCATTCCATGTTAAGGCGTGATAGTTGGGATAGTTGGATGCTTGTTCATGCTTATTAATTGCAGGTTGTATTGACTGTCTGTAACTTGTTTTATTGTGTGACTTTCTTATATTTCATGAACGATGCTGAGCTGTGAAGTCAGAAGTCTGCGCAATCTAAGATTGTGCCAGGCAATTCGATGATGCTGCGATCACCTGATGGATGATCAGGAAGAAATGCAGTTCATCATCATTCAGCGAAGACGATGTGTCCATATCTCAGGCCGAGATATGTGACAGTCTTGACTGAAGCAAATTTATTTAAATGCAATGTAAATAAATTTAAGTAGACTAAGCTTAAATAAAAAAAAAATTAGGTAGGATTAATAAAATTAATTTACAGCTACTTGAGTCCGAGAGTGACGTGACAAAGGTCAAATCGCTGACGGATGAAAGAGGACGCAGGTCCAAAATTTAGAACATTAGATTCAGCGGAAGATTCTGAGAGTGACTTGACTGGTATATGTCAAATCACCCAGATCCGCATTTTCTTAGTTTCCTTGATTAACATTGAGAATGTAAGGCAATCCCGCATCTTCAATGCAGGGATTGTCATAAGTTGGTTTGTAGGGTTAGGCAGGTAGGAATCTTTTTCGTGCCTGCCGCCCCACGTTTAGCGGGGTTTTTGGTGGGCGGAAGCTCGCTGTGAGTTCACCGATAATTGAGTAATAATTAAATTTAAACAAATGAATCTCACGGCAAGCTACTCCTAACAAAGGGGCTGGCAAATGTCCTGTAACTTTTCCCCGCTTAGGTAGGCAGTAGGGATAGGTAGGATTCATTCCTTGTTCCCAGAGGGACGAGGGATGTAATACAACAAGGTTGTACCTAACCCTTAAAATAAACCTTATTGTATTGTTCATTGTATGCAATGTCTCATTTGCTTTTAATTATTCAATTTGAAAAGCAAATAGTTCGATAGAACAGCGACTGTTTATTTTGTATAATTTTTGGGAGTCGCATGTTACCTGGCGCCGAGTGCGCACGGCTATGTATTATTGAATATAAATATAACAGAAAACTGAATAAAAGATATACTTCAAACTAGCAAAACCAGTTCTTATTATTTACAGATACAACCCCAAACTTTGTATCTATTACAGTACCTATTCTTTGGTGGATGCTTAATTTTTCGGGATAGTTTGGTAGTTGCAATTTTTCTTGCCTTTATATTTTTTTTTATTCTCGCCACGTCCTTTTTTCTTTGGATTTCATATTTAATAGGGTCATTTTTAATCCTTTCCCGATACCGTTTTTGTTTTTCGGCAGCGATGAGAGGAGCCATTTCTATAACAAATGTAGGTAGTTTAGTCGTATTATTTAAATTTAATTGAGATATCTGCGGTTAATGTTATTGCAACTACGCAGCAGATTAAAAATAACACGTTGCATTATTCTAAAGATAATTTTGCAAACCGTATAAGATGATTTACTTTTGTGGTACAAATAAATTTACCTATGTAAATACTATAATTTATTCAAATGTGATCTCAGTGTAATCATAACTTTATGTTTCCATTCCGTTACTTTTTAGATTCCCCTTATACATGACTGCCGACATGGCAACGAAAGGGGAAGTAACGGGAGTAATGTTTTGCACTTTGAAATACATATTAAATATGCATTCGATCTTGATTGTAAAGATATTTTAGTGAAATTGAATTTAGATATAAACAATTATTTAGGTAAATGTATCACAACAACATAAAGATAAAGATTTTACCTTCAAATCTTGGTAACGGAGTGGTGGAACCCATTTTGAACCACGCAAAGCACGACACTTCAACACACAATTTTTTCGTTTACTGACCGTTTGAAGACAAATATTGTGCTGCTACGTGAAAACAAAAGTTTCTAGATGAAAATAAAGATATATTTTGGTAATAAAAATGATACCTTAAGCCTAATATACGGTAACGGAAAGGGGGAATTCCCCTTATGTCGAATGTGGTGGACACGATTTAAACTAGTTTTTTGTTAAATATTAACTCTAAAGGAGACAAATTAAGGGCGTTTTTAGTAAATTCACATATTAGACTCCCAAAAACAAGTGTTCTCATGTACGACAAAAGTTTCCAAACTTGTTTATTTGAAGTTCGAAAATGTAACACCAGGCCTGGACGCGGAAAAAATTGGGGGTCTTAGGGAACAAAAATAACAAAAAAACTGTAAATTTAACGTTATTGAATACTTCTAGTAGCATCATTTTAAACGTAAGAGTATTGTTTATCTGGTAATTTAGCTACAAGTCAAAGTTTTTAACATAATCATGTAAAAAAGATTGAATGAAGTTGTCGGACACGTGAAAAACGCTAGGTACACTAGAAAAAAAAAATGCCCATCATCAATTCCTTCAAATTTTGACGTTTGGGTTTGGAATAGTACATTGTTGCCTAGGCGGGGAAAGTAAGGGTTTTCCTGACGAGGTGGTTAGCAGGCCGAGCAACAGCGAGGCCTGCTAAAATACGAGTCAGGAAATCCTCGTTTCCGCCGAGGCATACATAATGCTTTTCTCAAACATGTGAGGAAATAATACAACTACATTTCTAAAAAGCAAGTAATTTAATTTTCATTTTTGTTTGCCCTCTACAGCATAAATTGGTCATAAGTTCGGATATTTTTACTTAGATTTAGCGGGAAGCAGGTTTTGCCTAACCGAGGCAGCTTCAGATTTTAATATAGGCGGTGTGGTACCTATTTCGTTGCTTTCGTCGCTTGAGCTCATTTTTTATAGTAAGTATTTCACACAACAAATAGTTTAATATTCGGTTTCACAATTATATTATGCAGAATGAACGAATTTTACCGACTGTCAATTGTTTTTAAATACTAACCATAGAAATTGGAATGCAAATTCAAAAAGAAACACACGCACTGTGCTAAAAAAGCGAGCAGTTACCTTGGCTGTTTGGAATTTTTGTCTTGGTCCTTTTGATTTTGTATGCAAATTGACAGCATTTTTAAGAAATATATGGACATGGACGGAAAGTGTTTTCATATAGTTTTTTTACTCCTAGGAGTAAAATGACGCTCTTTCCGTCCTTGTCTTTCAATCGGAATACCGTTTTTTCCGAGCATGTTTGAGAAATAAATATTTTCACTGTACCAATATGTTTTTTTTAAATTACTCAGTTTAAAACTGGTCTACCAATTAGGCTGGTGAATATAAATTAAAAATATATAATACGGCACGCATGATCAATTTACAACACTACACTCAAATATTATATATTATTAGTTTGTATGATGAAATTGAAATAGTGTACAATTATTTTCCCAATTTTTTCAATCGATTTCTTTACACGTTTAAAATCCTATCCTAATGCCCTTTTTTAAAGTAATTAGGTATAAAGGTAAAAAAAAGATAAAAAGATAAAAGACATTTATCCAGTAAGTAGGCCACACGGACACTTTCACACGTCAAGAATCTACCAGCGCTTCACAAGAGGAGACCACTGCTGAGAAGAAACGCCGCAAGAAACTCGGCAGTCAGTCATTTTTTAAATATATTTAATGTTACAATGGTATATTTAGTCTAGCATTATACAACGTGTTACAAAATACCCCGTAAAAAATATAATAAATTATCAAAGCCAAAAATATCGTCAACCCTAGTAAGCTGTCATGTCAGGGAACCGGAGTTAGCATAGATTATTTATAGGGTTAGGACTTTTGGTGGCATATCGTGGTTCTAGAATCCATAGAGTCGTTATTTCCTAATTATTATAACACGTGACACTTTGATTTTGACCTTCAGCATGGTCATATTTCAAAATGAACTAAATATATTTTTAGTTCAGTTTATAAATCCATACCTACTAATATTTGCTTGTTTGTAAGGCTTTCACAGAGCAAAGATATCCTCCGTACCAAAATTAATTTAAATTGGCTTAGCGGTTCAATAAAAAAATGAATTTTGAAATATTAAAAACCGAAGGTCAAAATCAAAGTGGTATGTATTTTAATAATTAGGAAATAGCGACTCCATGGATTCTAGAACCACGATATGCCACCAAAAGTCCTAACCCTAATTATTTAACAGAGAGGCCTACCTACCAATTTTTATAATTATCAACTTTAATGGTTTTTTTATTTTTCATCTACAAAGGTTCAATACTATGATGTCATTATGCTTAAAGTACTGGCTTCAAAGACGGATAAAAAAAAATGTAGTCAATTTCAAATCTATCGATATCCTACAATTATTGTTCCATGTTTTTCCATATTTTTTTATCGGAGCTCGGAGGTTGTACATTGAGCTAGGCGGAGCTCAATTTGAGCCATTCCTGTAAATTTGACGTTCATTACGAAAAAGTAAGTGTTAGTTTAGGCTTCTTCGTTTAAAATCTTCCAAAACTCGACTTGTAATATCTATCTAATCGAATTCTGTTCATTTTGTTTATATCTCTTTACCGTTTCGCGAATTTGGTAAAAATGTACATAAACATTCTGCGTAGTTTACTCTTTAATTTTACTGAAATAGGGTTTGCACATAAATGCAAAAAAAAATGTTTTTTTTTTTGGCGGTAAGTCAAACAGTGATGGTACGGTTCTCAAATATTGTAAATAGACTTGTTATAAGGCACCATTTAACCCCCTTTCGGCTTTACGGGTATTTTTGTAACACCTGTATAAATCTATAAATATTAAATTAAAAAATATATTAAATAAGCTGCGTAGTTTCAGCAGGAAAACACATCAAAATCTTGCGAGAGAGATAGAGGGAGAAGAATTAAAATAAAAAAACCTACCTAGGTGTAAGTATATAAGACGGTGCAAGACGACCATATAAGATTGATATGTTTTCCTACATCAACGGTTTCCCCTAGACAAGATAAAGCTACTGAATTTGAAAAAAAATATATATATATATATTAAGTTTCGGGTTTAGGCCAAGCATTTTTGTCTATTAGAGTCCTCGATCCTATAATATTGGCACAGCTCCGCTCCGCTCCTCTCGTCTCTGCCTCAGTGGAGCCGCACCCTAACGACTTTTTCAAGTAATTTTTAAGTGTTGGAAAGGGTAGCTTTAAAGCTATGTCAGGTAATTTATTATAGAAATGAATGCATTGACCAAAAAATTATTTATATACTTTACGGACGCGGAATTTTCGAATAGCGATTTTATTTTTATTTCTAATATTGAAATTATGTACCTACATCAGATTTTTTTGTGAAAGAATCAAAATTTTTAATAACATAAATAATATTCTCATAAATAAATTGAGATGCTACAGTTAAGATATTAATTTCCTTAAAAAGTTCTCTCAATACAACAATAGTACAATCGTAATTACCAAATTTGACCCCATGAACAATTCTCACAAAATAGTGAGGGCTGAAAATGGACTACACTACCACCACCACCATAAACCATAATCACACTGACTTACAAATAATATAATGTGACAGAATACATAATTGTGATTAAAACCAATTTGAGATGCAAACACCTTGTACAAATAACACAAGTACTTACTTAAAAAATCGTACGAGTAATTCATAGTACTTAACATATTATAATAACAGAAACAGTTAAAACAACATTTTTTATTTTATTTTTTTGCCCCCGCGGCGACTTGAACAGCTACTACCGCAGGGATATTATGGCGTTTCCACGTGAAGTGATTTCGCCAGTGTCAAGGTTTATATGAGTATAAATCAATAAAGCAATAAAACACAATCCAATCTTCTCTAGGAAGATTGGGGGCAACGTTGTACGGTGATTTGTAGGTCAGAGGTCAAGATAGTTTTAACCTCTGCACCACTGCGAGTCCACTTGAAACGAGAAGAAAGATGCCAGATACACGAAATAAGTCCAAGTCTTCAATCACTGTGCGACACAAAGGCATAAAAAGTACAAATCACTATCAGAAAAGAACTTTGAACACCTAATTAGGTACCCAAAAATTAAAGTCTAAAACAAATTACACGTCCGCCATCTTTTAACGTTGCAAATGGCCCCCAAAAACAACATTTAAAAATAGTAAAAAGTTAAATAAGACAGAGAGAGTTGTCAACAGCATAACGAGGACGCATATTTATAAATATCACAACAATTGCATTTTCTTTTCGAACTAGATCCCGGGATTTTGGTCATATCCATATAAAGATTTCTACTCTATATCCCGCCGTGTTGAACCGTGAACTTACTTAAAAATTCGTACGAGTAATTCATAGTACTTAACATATTATAATAACAGAAACAGTTAAAACAAAAATTTTTTTTATTTTTTTTTGCCCCCGCGGCGACTTGAACTGCTACTACCGCAGGGATATTATGGCGTTTCCACGTGAAGTGATTTCGCCAGTGTCAAGGTTTATATGAGTATAAATCAATAAAGCAATAAAACACAATCCAATCTTCTCTAGGAAGATTGGGGGCAACGTTGTACGGTGATTTGTAGGTCAGAGGTCAAGATAGTTTTAACCTCTGCACCACTGCGAGTCCACTTGAAACGAGAAGAAAGATGCCAGATACACGAAATAAGTCCAAGTCTTCAATCACTGTGCGACACAAAGGCATAAAAAGTACAAATCACTATCAGAAAAGAACTTTGAACACCTAATTAGGTACCCAAAAATTAAAGTCTAAAACAAATTACACGTCCGCCATCTTTTAACGTTGCAAATGGCCCCCAAAAACAACATTTAAAAATAGTAAAAAGTTAAATAAGACAGAGAGAGTTGTCAACAGCATAACGAGGACGCATATTTATAAATATCACAACAATTGCATTTTCTTTTCGAACTAGATCCCGGGATTTTGGTCATATCCATATAAAGATTTCTACTCTATATCCCGCCGTGTTGAACCGTGAAATCCGATCACTGCTGATAATGTTAATTGATTTATAAGGTTCCATTATTTTCACTTTAAATTGTCTCAGACTGCTGTTTTTTTTAGTATTTTAAGTATTCAATTCTGTCAAAGGCATATTTCAATGTCTTTGTAGCTTTATTGTAATTCAAATTATACATTTCATGGCAGTTTGCTTGTAAGGAAATTATGTGAAAATGTTTTCGTATATTTAATTATAAAGAAATGTTTTAAGTACAACCCGCCGTATCGTTCTTATAAGTCTGGCGTACGTTGCAGAAATCAAGCATGTATACTATAATATAAATGTTAAGTTAAGTGGAATAGGATCGTGAAAAAAATACCTCTGTAAAGCCAACCCGCATACTGCGCAAATGACATATAATAATTATGTCATTTGTAGTTGTATTTATAATGCTTTAAATTCAGTAAATAAACTGTTAATGCGCTTTGGGCTTTACAAGGATAGCGTAGGTACGTTACGGCAGCACAAAGGAAATGTTGAGCACTTTAGGGCCATGTGTATCTAACTCCAAATTAGACAAGCACTTTTCAGCCAATGACTTTTTAACTAACAAAGTTTATAAGCAAGCCAGCATGATCAACATTTCCATTGGCCGAATGTATTTCGTAAAGTAAGTTTTGATATTTGAGTAGGTTTCTTTGTTAACACGTTGGCTGCCCACCCTACTACACCTACAGTATTGCTCCCACGCCCCATACAAATTTATTGATCCCACCGGTGATGCTCAAAGCATCGCTCTATTACTGAGGTGCCATGAGCATCACCGGTGGGATCACGTAATCTTCTCTGTGTGGCCATGAGCATCACCGGGGGGATTAGAAGTTCATTTTTCAGGGTATTGTTTTGCGGATATTTTTGGGGGTCAGAGTCAAACTTTGAATGCTATTTTGTAGAGGATACCCTCAGTTGACACAGTATTCTTGAATAAAATACCTGTGGCCTGTTTCACGAAGCTACAAGTTACAAATTACAAGTTCACAAGTAACAAGAGCAAAAAGTTACAATTTACAAGTACAAGTGTTTCTCGAACGCGGCCTTCCATGGTAGAATAATAGGATCGTATGGTAATCTCGATTACAAGTGAATGACATCTCGATTTAACAAGTCCCTATTAAAAGAAAGTTTGTTGATGTTTTAACGTTTCTAAATGTCAAATCTTGAAATATTTATATTTATAATCTGTAAATCCGATGATGTCTCCACTACTCCAGTCTCGCGGAGTCTTCGGAGTTGTCTCTCGTTATCGTTAAAATTTGAAAGTAGGTACGGGAGTTATTTTAGTTATTATGGAAAGCAACCTGGAATTTTTGATTGAATTTTTTTGCTTAAGAAAAAAGAACTTTGTGGAGCATTTTCGGCAACCACGACAAAACAGTTTAATAATTCTTCCATCTTAGATGAGGTCATCCGAAACCTTTCGTTAAATTCGTAGTCCTTTCGAAACTGTATTTATTCTCATTCGGAATATTCTTGGTAACCGCTGGCTACCTCGGGCATCATCTTCGTCTTCCGAATCAGACTCCCACGAATTCCACATTCCACAAGCTTATGGAACTTCACTTAATATTTACTGACAAAATAACAATAACAACAAACTTTAACAGCGAATTAAACTCAACAACTAACAATAACACAATATACAATAACAAAATAACAATAACAAAAAACTTTAACAGAAAATTAAACTCAACGACGGTACGACATGAGAGTGACGTTTTAAAACAAACCAGGTAGGTACAGTCAACAGCATAAATAAGTGACCATTTATGTACCTTGTCGCTTTCAATCGTTTCACAATTTTGTATAATATTTCAAACACAACTGTAAAGTGACAAGGTACATAAATGATCACTTATTTATGATGTTGACTGTACTATAGTATGAATGATTTGACAACGACTCTAACAAATTACAAGTTTACTTAGCTCGGAAGCTAGGTAGTTTTTTTTACTAAGTGACAAGTACAAGTTGACAATGTAACAAAATTTTCGAGAAACGTTAGTTCGATTGAAGCAATTTCTAACAATAAAATAAAAAATAATGTCTATGGTTCAAATTTTACACTTGTAACTGGAATTTTACAAATTGTAGAAAAGTAGCTTCGTGAAACGCTGGTAGTACCTTTTATCACCAATGTTGCCAGTTTACACTTGTAAAATTGTAACTTGTAGCTTCGTGAAACGGGCCACTGCTAGTTTAGATATAAAATGATTTAATTGAAATCAAAAGGCCTTTTTGCCTGAGAAAATAATAAAAAAATATGGATTACTTTTGATGGAAAAACATTTGATGAAGTAGGTTACCCACTTACATGATGGTATAAAGTAATGATGGTCTACTAATTTTAGGAGCCCCTCAGAAGCTAGGTATTTAAAAATTCGAAAAAGTCAAGCTATAGTAAGTAAATATAGAGTATCCTCTACAAAATAGCATTCAAAGTTCGACTTTAGCCCCCAAAAATATCCGCAAAACAATACCCTGAAAAATTAGCTTGTGATCCCACCGGTGATGCTCATGGCCACACAGAGAAGATTACGTGATCCCACCGGTGATGCTCATAGCAGCCAACGTGTTAAAGGAATTGACGCTTGCAGTACGCTTTTCGTAGACAAATCAAGCTTTTTGTAGATTTTACTGTTAAGCTTTTGAATGGTATGTGTACCTATTACAAAAGTATCACCTCACACGGGGCCTATGACGCTGAAATGTAGCAAGGAGTTTAAACATTGCGGCTATTGGTATTATTTGTTTAATATAAATAAATGGACATTCATAGTAGGTATAAACATACTAATTTCCCATTATTGAGTATGAGGATTTTCCCATTATTGAGTATGAGGATTTTTAGGTCCTGTTCCGATCTAGGTATCTTGACCATGCTGTCTTCAAAATCCTTTTGGTGCAATTTTTAAGTTGAACCACCAGTGGCGCGTTTCACGAAGCTACAAGTTCCAAATTACAAGTTCACAAGTAACAAGAGCAAAAAGTTACAATTTACAAGTACAAGTGTTTCTCGAACGCGGCCTTCCATGGTAGAATAATAGGATCGTATGGTAATCTCGATTACAAGTGAATGACATCTCGATTTAACAAGTCCCTATTAAAAAAAAGTTTGTTGATGTTTTGACGTTTCTAAATGTCAAATCTTGAAATATTTATATTTACAATCTGTAAATCCGATGATGTCCACTCCAGTCTCGCGGAGTCTTCGGAGTTGTCTCTCGTTATCGTTAAAATTTGAAAGTAGGTACGGGAGTTATTTTATTTATTAAGTTATTATGGAAAGCAACCGAAAAATTTTGAAGGCAACACTTCTAAAAGAAGTGTTGCTTAAGAAATAAGAACTTTTTGGAGCATTTTCGGCAACCAAGACCGATGCGTGGAAAGTCATACACGAAAAGGCACTGGCTTTAGGACTTGTGCCAAATTCAAGGGATTTTTCATATACCCGTGATGTATAGTCAACAGCATAAATAAATGATCATTTATGTACCTTGTCACTTTAACGTTGTGTTTGAAATGTTATACAAATTTGTGAAACGATTGAAAGCGACAAGGTACATAAATGATCACTTATTTATGCTGTTGACTGTACTTCCACATTCCACAAGCTTATGAAACTTCACTTAATATTTACAGACAAAATAACAATAACAACAAACTTTAGCAGATAATTAAACTCAACAACTAACAATAACAAAATATACAATAACAATAACAACAAACTTTTTAACAGAAAATTAAACTCAACGACGGTACGACATGAGAGTGACGTTTAAAAACAAACGAGGTAGGTACTATAGTCTGAATGATTTGACAGCGACTCTAACAAATTACAAGTTTACTTAGCTCGGAAGCTAGACCCCTTTATTCGGTTAAGATCAGATTCTGTTTACGACAGATTCGGTTAAAGACAGATTCGGTTTACGACAGATTCTGTTTACGACAGATTCTTTATATGGCAGAATTTGTATCGCCGAGTACAGTCGACAGTTTTGAAGTTAGAATCTTTAAATATTGTATTTAGGTAGACGATAGATAGGTCCGAGGTATAAATCACGGCACTCCACTACATATTATTTGTAAACATGTGTAGGTAAACTTTATCGCATTGTGGAAAACTCTTTGATTTATCTATAAAACTGGCCACTTGTAAGTGAAGTACCTGTTATAGTGATTTATTTAAAACTGAAATTGATGTCAATACGAGATTTCCTTCTGAATTGTTTGCGTTGCCAATCATTACGATAAAGTATTAATTAATAAGTTTTTAAATAATAATGGATTTGCCGGGTCCTAGTAGTGGAAACGTTTCGTTAAAATTTATTAAAAGTAAAAAAGGTAAGCCGGTTCTTTTGCATGCTGGATATCGTTATAATCTGGTTAAGTCATATGATAATGGTTTAACAAATTGGAGATGCTTCAATAGGAACGAATGCAATACGTCGATTTCGTTAAATAAGCAGAACCACATTGTAAAAGAAGGCAGGCATACTTGTATTCCTGATGTAAAGAGAAATTTAGTTGATGGCCTACTTGACGACTGTAAAAAAGTTGTGTGCACGAATCTTGGACCAATTCCGAAGATTTTTGAAGATTTCATGGATACTGTTGACTGTCTAGAACCGGATGAAAAACCTTGTTTTCAAGGAAAAAAAGATATTTTGTATAAGGCTCGGAAAGATTACCTAAATTTGGACAAAACGACTGGCAAACATCTAAAGGAATTGAAATTGCCGCAAAAACTCGTCGATGACTTTTTTTTGTATGACGAAGGATTTGAAGATAAAATATTGATCTTTGGTACGCCACTGGCTAAGAAATACCTAACGAAATTCAAGTGTTATTACGGTGATGGTACATTTAAAGTTGCTTGTAGACTCTTTTACCAATTATACAGCCTACATGTCAGTTTATCAAAGGACGACAAAACTGTGAATTTTGTACCTTTACTCTACAGGGTGCCTCTGACCTTGGGGCTTTAATTGCATAGATCATTTCTACTCCTGAAACTAAACTTCTTTTGTTCTGTAAGTTGTTAAAAATATGTTCAGTTTAAATTTATTTTTTATCATACAAGTTAAATCTAATTTTCAATGTACGCGATCCAATTCTCCATTTTCCTTTAGCCCTCGTACCAAGGTAATGTCGCCCCCGTACCATGAGATAGTGATTACATGGCCAGTATGTAATACACTGATTTTACAATTAGACTTTAACATCAATTAGTTATCTAAATTTAAGTTATTTTTTCATGTTGCAGAACAAAAGTAGTTCAGTTTAGCGAGTAGAATCGATCGTTGAATTTAAAGCCCCAAGGTCGGAGACACACTGTATATACTCCTGCCGAATAAAACCCAAGTTACTTACGAACGATTATTCTATATTTTACGTGACCAGTTTTCTGTCGTAATAGAACAATACAGGTGTGATTTCGAAATTGCAGTAAGTAATCCAAGCCATAAAAGCTGTTTACCCGAAAGTCAAAATTACAGGCTGCTACTATCATTATTGGAAAGCCATATCCAAAAACAGCAAAAAATTTGGTCTATACAAAGTAGAAGGTGGAAACTACATAACAAAATTGTATATGCAACTTGCTTTGCTTCCACCTACTCGTATTTTGATCCCTGAAGGTATACTATCTATACAAGACTTTGCGTGTGATTGTGAGGAATTTACCAATTTCGATAACTATTTTACATAACAATGGGTAAATTTAATTACGCGAGAAATATTTAGCTGCTACAACCACAGTTTCAGAACAAACAATGCTGTTGAAGGGTGGCATGGTCGTCTCAGAAAGAGATTTCCGCTTCGACCGGCAATTTTTCATTTTATACAATTATTAAAAAAAGAAGCCAATTACCAAGACAGAAAATTGTTAAGATCTGAAACAATTTTGCTCCAAAAAGACGCAAAAATAAAAACAATTATTGAGCGTGCACTACAAAATGAAATAAGTGTCTTTGAATCTTTAAAACTGTTGTGCTAAGTCAATCAATGTTAGATTTTTTGTAACAAATTTCGTTTCGTCCACTTTCATAACTAAGATTTCATAACTGGTTATGAATAAGGATTTTTATTCACTGTTTCATAACCAGTTATTAAACAAGACTTTTTTCCATTTTCATAACCAGAACCTAGATACCACTCTTATTTCAAATCAATTGGACAGTGTCGACGGAGCTCCGCTTACGCGGAGCTCCTATTTCTGGGTGGCTTGGCCCTCCGGGCCTGCTGCAAAGCTAACATAACCTAAACCTACCTAGTTTCTGATTATGAAAATGGAAAAAAAAGTCTTGTTTAATAACTGGTTATGAAACAGTGAATAAAACTCCTTATTCATAACCAGTTATGAAATCTTAGTTGTGAAAGTGGACTCAACCACAAATTTAGCTTACGATCCTCCCACTGCCCGTACACGTAGTCATAAAATGTTGTATAACATTATAATTTTTAATACATTAAACAATTTTATACGCAACTGTATCTCTGTCTTAAACAGAATCTGTCGTAAACAGAATCTGTCTTTTGCCGAATCTGTCGTAAACAGAATCCGTCATGAACAGAATCTGTCGTAAACAGAACCTGACCTTAACCGAATAAAGGGTTTTTTCCTAATTGACAAGTACAAGTTGACAATGTAACAAAATTTTCGTGAAACGTTAGTTCGATTGAAGCAATTTCTAACAATAAAATAAAAAAAATGTCTATGGTTCAAAGGGTGTAGCAGGATAAGCCTTCAAAAATTGCCCCCAAAGCTTTGAGTTCAAAACTACTATCAGTGGCCCGTTTCACGAAGCTACAAGTTACAATTTTACAAGTGTAAACTGGCAACATTGGTCAAAAAAGGTACTACAAGCGTTTCACGAAGCTACTTTTCTACAACTTGTAAAATTCAAGTTACAAGTGTAAAATTTGAACCATAGACATTTTTTTTATTTTATTGTTAGAAATTGCTTCAATCGAACTAACGTTTCTCGAAAAATTTGTTACATTGTCAACTTGTACTTGTCAATTAGTAAAAAAAACTACCTAGCTTCCGAGCTAAGTAAACTTGTAATTTGTTAGAGTCGCTGTCAAATAATTCATGCTATAGTACCTACCTCGTTGGTTTTTAAACGTCACTCTCATGTCGTACCGTCGTTGAGTTTAATTTTCTGTTAAAAAAGTTTGTTGTTATTGTTATTGTATATTTTGTTTTTGTTAGTTGTTGAGTTAATTCTCTGCTAAATTTTGTTGTTATTGTTATTTTGTCTGTAAATATTAAGTGAAGTTTCATAAGCTTGTGGAATGTGGAAGTACATCACGGGTATATGAAAAATCCCTTGAATTTGGCACAAGTCCTAAAGCCTGTCCCTTTGCGTGTATGACTTTCCACGCATCGGTCTTGGTTGCCGGAAATGCTCCATCTTTTTTCTTAAGCAACACTTCTTTTAGAAGTGTTGCCTTCAAAATTTTCCGGTTGCTTGATTTAACTAAAATAACTCCCGTACCTACTTTCAAATTTTAACTATAACGAGAGACAACTCCGAAGACTCCGCGAGGCTGGAGTGGAGACATCATCGGATTTACAGATTATAAACATAAATATTTCAAGATTTGACATTTAGAAACGTCAAAACATCAACAAACTTTTTTTTAATAGGGACTTGTTAAATCGAGATGTCATTCACTTGTAATCGAGATTACCATACGATCCTATTATTCTACCATGCCAGGCCGCGTTCGAGAAACACTTGTACTTGTAAATTGTAACTTTTTGCTCTTGTTACTTGTGAACTTGTAATTTGTAACTTGTAGCTTCGTGAAACGGGCCACAGTTGATGCCCCGTCAAATGAAAATAATTCATACCAATTTTTAACCCTCTACTGCCACCTGGAACCCCACGACATTCATTTAACCCTAAAACGTTTTTATTTATTTTCTCAAAAAGTATAAAAAGGAGAATTGTCAAATTTTGCACAAATGTTGATGTGATCAATATAAACTATCAAAAAAAAAATGAGCTCTCTACTTACTTATATTCCTAGAAAAAAACCTAAATTAAAAATTAAAACATCCTGTATAACAATTCAGGCTCGTAATTGTACAGTCAACAGCATAAATAAGTGATCATTTATGTACCTTGTCGCTTTCAATCGTTCCACAGTTTTGTATAACATCTCAAACATAACGTTAAAGTGACAAGGTACATAAATGATCACTTATTTATGATGTTGACTGTACTATCACCATTTTTTTACTAAATATTAACCAACTACCTATCTACATAATATGTAAGTTTCATGTAATTAACAAAGGTGGAACAGTGTGAAATTATAGGTATTGTTCAGTACGTACCATGTATGTAACACGCTTACGGTGACGACATTAGTAAAAGATATCGGCCCGCCAACCGGGAAGCCATCCGTAATCGATCTTTTGTGAGAGTCAGAATGGCGGGTGTACCTCACAAATATATAAAATGGTTATACTAAAAAAATGTACTTACTCAAAATGTACTATTTAGTACCTACTTGAAAAAAAATTGTACCGCTCCACAAATAAAGTTATTACAATGTGGAGGTACACCCGCCATTCTGACAGTCAGGACGGCGGGTGTACCCCAATTATTGCAAGTTCACAATGACCTGATAGACTATTGACTAATGTTATTGCTCCAGAAAAATGTACTAAATTTGTACTTTAATATGCAGTTAAAACTTCAGCAATCAGATTCGTAATCTGATGATTGGACACATTTAAATTTTTCTCTATTAAAAATGAGTCGTTAAGTGCCGTTTTACTATGAGGTATCGATTATTGACACTCGATTATTACTTTAGAAAAAATTACAAAATTTGTACAGCCTGTGAGCACTTAGAAGAGGCGCCGGCTTAGTACTTCTCTCTCACTCGCTCTCATACGATCTTATTAGGAGCGAGTCGGAGAGAAGTACTAAACCGAAGCCTCTTCTAAGTGCTCACAGGCTGTACTTATATATGCAATTAAAATTTGAGCAATGTTATTTATGGCGATTACGTAATACACATTTATAATTTTTCTACTTAAAATATATGGGTAAGCGTACCGTTCCCTACATTTTGTTATAATAGTAAACAATTAGATGCATGTTAAAACTATGTAAATTTTGTTAAACTAATTATAATAAATTATTAAAATAAAGAGTAATCAATAAACAGTTTATACTTTAATTCTTTATTAATTATATTACATAACACTCAATCTAAATATATGAGAGATTCGGTCTACAAGTGAATGCCAAGAAATCGCAGGCTATTGTTCTTGGTAGCCCTCACTTTATCACGAGACTGTCTGAGACCGTAGTACCTAATGTTTTCTATGATGGGGTTCCTATTCTCTTCTCCTCTACAGTCAAAAACCTAGGTATCAGATTACTATGGATCAGACATTGTCCTGGTCAGCTCACATCAACGCTGTAAGTCGTAAGCTCTTTGCGTCACTCCACTCCCTGAGGCGTCTGCAGAGTTTTCTACCCTTCCAGACAAAATTAACTCTTGCTTGTTCCTTGTTACTCCCGCTTCTAGATTAAGGAGTGGTTCAGTAAAAAAGTAGCAATGAATTATCTGGTATTTATTTTTTATTTGTTGCTAATTATGAAGCAGATTTTTTTTAAAGTAATCTGTAGATATCATACTATTAAATAAAAATACAATCATATTGAAATATATGAGATTCAAAAGTTTTCTCAATATTTATTGCGATGTACTTTATAACTTTTTGTACAACACAATTTGACAATCTTCGCTTGCCGTTTTCTACAATACCACAATTGAATTTCCATTTTCAGAACTTGTTTTATGCTTTTAAGAATATTATTATACGAATAAGTTATACTAATAAACTGTATTTGACGTTTGGTAGTAGGGGAGTTTCAAAAAAATAGCACACCCTAATAAAAAAGCTGTCCAAAAAATTACTTTACTTTAGGGTATTTTTAAAAACTGTATTTGAATACTTATATTGTCTTTATTCATAAAACTAATATGATATTTAATTTAGAATGCTGTTTATCGAGAAAAACTTAAAACAATGAGAGAAAGAAATTAATTTCTGTCGGTTTTGTTACCACAGTTTAGGTTAAATATAAATAAAACTATGATGAATTGAACAAAACTCCGATTTATTATTTGAAATGACAATGATATCAAAATTCCCTAAATAATTCAGTAATCCACAGAAATTAACAAAACGAAATCTAAAAAATATTTACTTTCGGATTTGTTACCGTCGGTCCCAAAGCTTATCTTATTTTTACTTTTACGACTTAAAAATAAACAACAATGTACTTAAAAAGGAATTAGGACGATTTAAACACATTTTATTTTAATTTAAAACAAACTTTCCTTAAATAAGTGAAAATATGTAGAAGAAAACTCTTTTAAGTCTTTAATTATTTTTAGGGACAGTAACAAATCCGACAGTAACAAAACTCTAAAGAGTGGTTTACATGATCTGAAATACACCATGTGCACGGAATGGTTTTTAGTGTTTATAAAAAAAAATGTTTTTTTTTAATTTAGTATCGTATTACAAATAATCAAGTCTTTCTTCAGATTAAGGAATCCAACTACTAAATTTCACTATTACTCCTTAGTTATAATTGTACTGATATAGTACATTGTTGCCTAGGCGCGGAAAGTAAGGGTTTTCCTGACGAGGTGGTTAGCAGGCCGAGCAATAGCGAGGCCTGCTAAAATACGAGTCAGGAAATCCTCGTTTCCGCCGAGGCATACATAATGCTTTTCTCAAACATGTGAGGAAATAATACAAAAACATTTCTAAAAAGCAAGTAATTTAATTTCCTTAGATTTAGCGGGAAGCAGGTTTTGCCTAACCGAGGCAGCTTCAGATTTTAATATAGGCGGTGTGGTACCTATTTCGTTGCTTTCGTCGCTTGAGCTCATTTTTTATAGTAAGTATTTCACACAACAAATAGTTTAATATTCGGTTTCACAATTATACTATGCAGAATGAACGAATGTTACCGACTGTCAATTGTTTTTAAATACTAACCATAGACATTGGAATGCAAATTCAAAACGAAACACACGCACTGTGCTAAAAAAGCGAGCAGTTACCTTGCCTGTTTGAAATTTTTGTCTTGGTCCTTTTGATTTTGTATGCAAATTGACAGCATTTTTAAGAAATATATGGACATGGACGGAAAGTGTTTTCATATGGTTTTTTTACTCCTAGGAGTAAAATGAGGCTCTTTCCGTCCTTGTGTTTCAATCGGAAAACCGTTTTTTCCGAGCATGTTTGAGAAAAATATTTATCATAGTGAATTTTTGAAGTTGGATTCCTTAATCATTTCACTAGTGATCGAAATAGGTAGTGATATGCAGCAATGTAGGATAGTACCTACCTATTCTGACCACTGTTAATAATTATACATTGCTGGTGTCATTTGAGAAATCTTTTTTATTTTTTATTTTATTCTCGCTAAATTTTTTTTTCGCTGTTCATCGTATTTTTCCGGATTTTCAGTTTTTAATCTTTCCCTATATCTTTTCATCTTTTCTTTTGCTGTTAATGGCATGATTCTGAAAAAAAATACCTTTCAAATAGCTTTAAATTTAGTCTTAACAAAGTTTACTAAAACACAAAGTTGGCTTTACGGGTACCTATAGGAATAGGTACCTACTATCATTGACGAACTATAAAAACTAGTTTATCGATGCTACTATAAAAACTTGGTAAGTAACAGAACTTTAATTGAGTACCGTATTTATTTTACATGACTTAATTTGAGTACTTGTTTATTTTACACTGTAGTTTTGAAGCTTGAGGATACAATGTCTACTACAGGTATTTTTTTTCGTTCTATTCTTTTTACGACCGAAAAATATCAATATAGAGTTATTTTATAGTCATTCTCAACATTACTCCCGCAAAATAAGTTTAGGTAACAGGTTGCCCCCAGATACGAACATACAAACACTAAAAACACTCCTTTCGGTTTAAATATGAACTCAACCGAACAAATAGAAACAATTTTTAAACGTTAGTAACTATTGAAATTAGATTTTTAAATATAGTTAATACTATAACATACACCTCAAATACATAACCCTGATTTGGGTAACGCCGTAGTCGGGTAATAATCATGTGAACTAAGCTTTATGCGGTCGGTTTTGTTACTTTCCCGGTCCGTCTATATGTTACCGTACCTGTAGTAACAAAACCGAAGTAACACAGTGTACCCAATTTAAATAAAAAAAAATATAGTCGGCGAATGATTTTTCCGACAGGTTACATTTATACATCAAACAAATCGTATAAAAAGCGGGTTTTGTTTAAAGACCATCCATTAACAAATAAAGAAGTATATAATAAAATACATAATCACAAACCTGACAGTCAGTTTCTTTACAAGTCCAACTCGTCGACACACGTGCTCTCCCTGACAATAAATAGACGACTGAAGTTTGGTTTTAAAAAACGGTTACACCGTATGAAGTTCAGTGCTGCCATTTAAAAAGAAAAATGATAGTTGGTAGAAATATTTTAGGGAGTTATTGAGGTAACAAAACCGACATGTCCGGAAATGCCAAAATTCGGGGACCTACGTTTTATTTTTATTTTAATAACTTTTCATTATATTGACCTAAAAAAAAATAGTTTGTCGTATAAAACAAAGTATTTTCTACTTAAAACAACGAAATAGTTGCAGGTTCCTAGTTCATAAAACACGAATAATTCGATCTGAAGTTTTGAAAACATGGCGGGGACATAACAAAATTAGGGGGGTTCTTGGTAAAAAAACTACTAATTATAAATATACGTTTATTTTAAATCGTTTATAAGTTTACAAAGGGTTTAAATATATATATATGTGCAATGTTCAGTCATCAAAACTTTAAAAGTTGCTACACAGATTTCAGAAAAAAAAGATGAATATGAAGGACATGCTAAAATCAGGGGTGTGCTATTTTTTTGAAACTCCCCAGTAAGGAAGTTTCTCCAATCTAACCTCTGACAGGATGCATATGACACAGTAAGGTTTGCTTAATAATTTTACTTAATATTTCGAGCTAAATACTTTTAGGTATCAAATTATTATTTTTTAATTAAAAATATATTTAAAAGTATTTCAATACGCGAGCTTGATAATTTAATTAATTACTGTGATACTTTTTTCTGCAATGCACGATTTTGCACCTGGCAATACTGGATTTTTAGCGAATACGTGCTCGTTACGCACAAGTTTTGTAGTAAGTATTCATTCAAAACGAAACGCCTTTGCGTTTCCATCACGAATCCATCGCTATATGCCAGCCAAGTGTTATTTAGATTAGCGATCGCGTTTTCCATCCGTTATGTCGCTTATGTTGGCATTTTATCCATTATTGTCTATGCTTTTCTCTAACCGAAACGTCAATCAACGTAATGAATGAAATCAACTGTCAATAAATAAAGCACAAGCAACAACAAAGTTTTGTGTCGCACAGTGATTGAAGACTGACTTATTTCGTGTATCTGGCATCTTTCTTCTCGTTTCAAGTGGACTCGCAGTGGTGCAGAGGTTAAAACTATCTTGACCTCTGACCTACTAATCACCGTACAACGTTGCCCCCAATCTTCCTAGAGAAGATTGGATTGTTTTATTGCTATATTGATTTATACAATATATATACTTGACACTGGCGAAATCACTCAACGTGGAAACGCCATTATCCCCGCGGTAGTAGCTGTTCAAGTCGCCGCGGGGGCAAAAGAAGAAGAAGAAGAAGTACAACAAAGTTTACTGAGAGCTATTTTTTTTTAAATTGAAAGTTAAATGATCATAATACGAAAGGTAATACAACCCTATAGAATTGGAAGCTCTATCCCAATCTGCAAATCCCTGCTTGTGCAAAATGTGGTTAAATAATGAACAACAAGGTTTTAGAGTTCTAGGTTATCCTGTAGCTCTGCCTACCCCACTCTGGGAATGAAGGTGTGAGTGTATGTATGTTTAATCAATAATAATAATATTAGATGTAATTAGATTTATACATATATACCTACATACATACTTTAAATCACGCCTGATTCCCAGAGGGGTAGGCAGAGACACTTCTTTCCACTTGCTACGATCTTGACAAATTAGATTTATATTTATGTTTAATGTAAGTAGCAGTATAGATCACCGAATAAAAGCCTTTTTCATTATAAGATGTAATTAACTTACAATCATCTTTCAGATGCAAAACTACATACTATACCAACCAGCCCCGCCCGGCACCATGCGTGCGGTCGACGACCTCAAATCGCGCGTATGCTGATGCTGCTGGGCAACCAATCACTAGGCAACCAGCACAGCTTCCTACTGAGGTGAAGCAGAACCGTAGTAAACCTGTTCGCGGGTTGCTGCCCCCTATGTGTGCCAAGCAAGATAAAGATGGTTTTACCCGGGTGGAGAGGAAGAAGAAGCCTGCCCCAAGGAACCTGTGTGGCACCGCACCGACCGGAACGAACTACTTGCTGTGTCCTGCTACACCCACTAAATTTCAACTGATTTTCACCAAATTATGATATGTCAGTAGGAGCAAAAACTATGTTGGTATGAGTTGTGTGACAGATGGTGCTAAAGATTGCCTGTATGAATAGATACAGAGATAAATTAATTACATTGGTTTAAATTATTTATTGCCCGTGTGGTTACCGGGATAGAATAGTGCCACTCCATTTCTTCCCGTGGATGTCGTAAGAGGCGACTAAGGGAATATACGCTTGTAGTACTGTTAGACGATGGGCTTGCAACCTGTCACTAATACACTGGTAAACATCTTAGCCTGATTTTGCAAAATGTGGTTACAGAATTATCAACAAGTTATTAGAGTTGTTGGTAATTCTGTAGCTCTGCCTACCCCACTCTGGGAATGAAGGCGTGAGTTTATGTATGTGTATGTAAACATAAGTTACATAATTAAAATTTTTGCTGATTTAATGGGGACATGCAAGCATTCCTAATCTAATATAACAATTATTTTATTCAGAAAGGCATTGATAGATGGACAGAGTATATAAGTTAATGAATAATGTATTTTGTTAAGAATTAAAGTCAATCTTTAGAAGATTTGGTATAAAATTTAATTTACATTTTCTGTTTTATTGCGGGCACGCCTCGATGTATGAATGATGAAGAAGCGAAAGAAATTTGTCAAGATCGTAGCAAGTGGAAAGAAGTAGTCTCTGCCTACCCCTCTGGGAAACAGGCGTGATTTAATGTATGTATGTATGTACATTTTCTATTGTTATACAGTGCTCCTGTAAACTTCCCAATACCATTTGCCAACATTGTGGAGCTGGAGTGCGCAAGGCTTCTCCAAGAGCTGGACTACTTGTGTACTATGTGTTTTTACTTGTTAATTAATTGAATTGAACTTGGTAATTTAAATTTAATGTTTGTATAATATGAATTGTAGACATTTTAGTGCATTGTACTTACTTCTTATTATACGTCAATTCACAAGAGTTGCTATGAATTAATATATTGAATGAAACTACATATACATGTGAGTTAAATTTGTACAGTTTTGGGTCCTCATGGCAGTTCTTTTAGAACTACGTAGGTACTAGGTAATAGTAATAATATAGTCAAAGTAACTTTATCCAGACAACTTATTTCATTTCATTATTACACGGGTGATGATAAGGAAGAAAATAAATCCATATTCATTATTTAAAGTCTTTTAATTTCCTTAAAAGCATCATTAATAATTGTTATTAAGGCAACTTGACATCATCCTCAACTTTCACAGCCTTATGACGATGTAAAGTAGAGACTTGACTTATCATCAGTGTAATGAGTAAAATCCAACTGGGCTGTGCCATATGGGTAAAAACAATGTTATGAGGAAGAGTAAAATTTGTTCTGAAATAACCACTTTTATTTTTGCAGAGTCAGTGAGTGCTTCTTACACTTATTTTATCATAATTGGTGTTGATCCTGCCGAGATGTAAACAATTATCATATAATTCTTAGATAGGTTTTTATAATAATTACTAGGAGGCCCCAACTTTAACATTGTTATGAGACAGAAAAGAAAATGAATACTTAAGTGTGTTTTATTTTCACTTATTATTATAATTATATTCATTATATATGAAGGAGAGCAAAGAGGTGCACTAATAAATAAAGATGCCGTCTAGGAAAAACCACCTCACTTATGCTTAGCATTCGTCCACACACTTCTTGTTTGGGAAACCAAATTCATATTTTAATGGCTGGTTGAGGGCTTGCATTAGGTACTAGTTTACTGGGACTGGGAAGACATCTATTTTCTGTTGCCACATCCCATGATAAATAAACAAGACCTGAAAAAATACCACAAATATGAAATACGTGTTTATTTACTTACTTATCCAAATTTGATAAGTAAGTAGTAGTGTAATCAGTTAATAACGTAGCTCACATCATTCCTTTACCTCGTGAATAATTACCCGTGTTCAACTCAAGAGATTTATTCAGTTAGGAGGCCGTAACATTGGCCATATCGGGCACTTTTTCACGTCAAATATCCACCAGCGATTCCCTAGAGGAGACCATTGCTAAGAAATTTTGCTGCTGCTTTAACTAGACAACAAATTCAATTGTTAGCAACCCACAAAAGTCGCAAAGAATACATAAAAAACTTGTTTATCCAAAGTACTCTTCTCTCACAGCTGACTAAAAGTCGCCATTTTTAACAAATTCCAATGGAATGGCTTCTTAGCGTGAACCCAATGCTGTGAGAAAAGATAGCGTTAATCGACTATGGAATATGGAAAAGAATAGTAGTCAAAAGGGGCACTTGGCTGGGTTTGACAGCACGGATCGCTTGCCGAGGGCATTTGGCTAGCCATTTTAGTTGTCCGTTGTGATAAACCACGTGACCGACTTGTCATTGCATATATTTCATCATGATGGAATGGAAAACGCTAAGTGGCATTTGGCTAGACATATGTATGGGTTTTGACATTGTGACAGCGCTGATGGCTAATTTGGGCGTTTCGATATTCCATAGGCGATCGTACGTAAGGCCGTTTGGCTAGCATTTAGCGTTTCTTTGTGATAAACCACGTGACCGACTTGTCATCCCATTCATTAAAAGTCGATGGAATGGAAAAACGCTAACACGGTTGGGCTCTTGGCTAAGCCTACTGTCTGTTGAGCTGCCGATAGCGACAGGCGTCATCAGAGGACTGCAAAATCATTTCGCGCCTCACCTCCACGAGCCTAAGGGTGGAGTCTGAGAGCTTCCTGGTTTTTGTAAGGCGGATCTTGAAGAACTTAGACCCGACCGTTTGGACAGCTTCCCGTTGTTGTAATCGTCCACGTCGCTACCAAGGCATTCGAAACGGTTTTGAAGTTCGAGCTGAAAGCTCTCGGGGTTTTGGAGCTGAGCGGGTGCCGGGCGGAGCGTAGACTTCATCAGTTGAGACCTTTCAAGCTTGAACAGGATATTCAATGAGCCTCGTACCATACGGTGATCACTCCCGGTTTTAACCGCACTGATCACGGAGACATTCGTCGACATGATAGTCTATCTCATTCCTCGTTACACCATTAGGGCTCATCCAGGTCCACTTCCTATGCTCACGTTTTCTGAAGAAGGAGTTCATCATATAGAGTCCCTCTTTCTCCATAAAACTGGCCAGTAGGTGGCCCCGATGATTCCTATGCCCCACTCCAAACTTCCCCACTCTCTGCTCTTCACCGTCTCGTTTGCCCAGCTTTGCGTTGAAGTCCCCCATAACAACCGTGAAGTGAGTTTTGGAGCTATGCATGGCTCTGGAAATATTCTCATACATAGCCTCGTCGTGTGTCGAGGTCGGAGCATATACCTGTATGACCTTCAACGAATATGGTTGGGTAATTCTGAGTACAAGGCACGCTACCCTGTTCGACACGCTCTCTATCTTCACCACGTTGTTCACGAGGGACTTGTGGACGATAAACCCGACACCTCCCTGGGACTGGTGGTCGCCCTCCCGGAAATAGAGCAAGTTACCGGACTTCAGGGTTATCATGTCCTCTCTACGGACTTCTGACAATCTTATGATTCCCCATCGTAACCTGATCAATTCCTCCTCCAGTTCCAGCAACTTTTCATCGGTCCGCAATGTTCGGCAGTTGTATGTTGCCAGGGCCAAAGTTCGTCGTTTCTGGTAGCCGGTTTTCTGCCGAAGATTACCTAAAGCACCCCCTGCCCCGCCGTTACCTTGGCCGCTACCGGAGCCAGGAATAGCGGGGCCGCCGGGGACTAGGGGTCTGGGCTGTTTTTGTCCATTCATGTTTGGCTTTTGATCTAGAACCGTTGGGGGGGAAAATGCGGTAGTCGCCACGCTTGGCAAGCGGGTTGGCGACCGAAGTTATACCATGTAGTCCGCAGAGGACGCTGCTGCCCATCCTCCGATTTATCCCTTAGTCGCCTCTTACGACACCCACGGGAAGAGATGGGGTGGTGCTATTCTCAGCCGGCACACATACGGTACCTTAAATTGTCATTACTAAATTCAATAAATGAAGTGAAGGATACACTATTTGCAAAGTTGAATCCTTTGATAATCCGGTCATTCTCCAGAATTATGTTCTCAGTCTAATTAACACGGCACTTTTTTCCCACTTGCTTTTTGATAAATTTTATACTATATGTAGTAACATATCGTCCATTCAAACTTTAATATTTATTGGGCACTTAATTATTATTAGCGGGTAATTAACTAGAAGGGTTTTAGTATTTGCGTGACGCGCGAATTAGAAAAGCTACGCGTTAATTAGAATTACTTGCTTGCGAATTAGAAAAACTACGCGTTTATTAGATAAATGTGGTTGCCAAATATATATTTTTTTTGGGAAATAAGACAAAAACGTTTTTAAACGGTCTTTATTAATGATTTGACAAATATCAATTATATAAAAACACATAATGAATAGGTATTCATAAGAAATCACCACAAAATTCTCTTTCAAAAATAAGTCACCACCCTCAACACGCAACCAACTTATCAAAATTATAAAAATATAAAAAATCAACTTATAAAGTTTGCTCTTAATTAGTAAAGTAACTATCACATTATTAGTCTTCTGGACGATTAAAGATACTAGTTTAATTAACGCTAAAAGAAATTAAAAAAAAAAATTAAGTAGGTAAGTACCTAACGGAAAATAAAAAAAAAACACGAAAGTAGGTAATTTTGTTTTAAAGATAAATTATATCTTTGAAACGGTTAACAAAAAAACTTTCATTAAACATAACTTAAATGAATTTAAAAATATTAGCAAAACAAAATAACATAGCTTATTGACATAGCATATTGTTCAAACACTTAAGTACATAGATACGATTATAAGGTTAAGAATTTATGGTTACGGACCCGTTAATAATGTCAGTTTGACATAATAATATGTCTAATCATCTAAGGAAAATCCTAGTAAGATCGAACCCGCCATCATTCTTCCGGGAATTACCTTTTTGTTAAGAGATTATTCCTGTGTATTCATTTAAACTGGTTTAGCTTAAACAAGAATTTAGAAATAAAAACCTTTTATATGTACCAAAAACCTTTTTTACTACTCTTAAACTAATTAACGCGTTCATTTTTAACCCGTGAATTAGACGTGTGTATTAGGGATTCTTGATAAAAAAAATATAACTGCTTGTAGGTACATGTGATAAACTACAAAATCCAGTAACTGGTAAATACTGAGGTCTTTAATGTATACAATAATTTACAGAGCTAAAGAGTTATTGGCTGATTTTAAAAACGTTAACGTGTTCATTAGAATTTACGAGAACCAAAACGCGCGAATTAGATACTTACATTTGTAGTCTGCGATCCACACAACATTAATACATCTTTCCCTCAAGAGGGTCTCGACACGACTGGCGGCTCACGCAAAATGCGTTAGCGATGTTTGTCTCTTTCTTCAATGGCCTTGCACGGACAATAATGAAAGCGGCGCGTGGATTAGTACACATCTCGGGACAAAGTTACTTTACTATATATCTTAGTGATATATTACTTAATACATTTGGTTATTTTTTTGTAATGTGGACATCTTATCTTTAATTAAATAAAAATACTTTCATTTATCTTTCTTCTCGTATATGATCGGGGGAAGTAGGTATATTAGTGATTTCGGAAGTGGGACGCGAGGTGTTAATTAGGAGAATGGGGTATTGATTTTTTTTTTCACCTATAAGGGTATCGAATATTTACTTGAAAATTCATGTACACCTCAATACAAGTACCTCCTACGTTTAAAAAATATAAATTATACCAAATTCAATAGTTTTATATTTTTTAAGTCCGAGGACATACAGAAATGGCTGTCTGGAGAATGACCGAATCAGAACCCACAAAATTAAAGTGGCTTCGCGGACCAAAATATTAAATCGGGGTAAGGCTTTGAGAATAGTTGTGGATAAGAGACTGGGAGTTCGATCGTGATAAAATGTATGGAGAGTGGAAGTCACGTACCTTGGTAAGTGAATGCTTTATATTATTTTCTCAAACACGCAATGAAATATTGATGTTATGTTCCTTATATAGGCTGCGAAGAAGACTCAGGCGCGGCTAGGACAAGAGGTCGTTAATGGAATTTCATACAAATCTTGCAGGCCTAGGCCGGCAAAGTCCTCTTTTTTAATTTCCATTCCACATAAATTTGTGGCACAGGCATCATGACATTCTGCCTCGATGAGTATTAAAAATATCAATTAACGATTTGGTATGTACTTAGTGCAGTTTTATTTACATATTAAATCCACATGAACATAACAAATAACACATTATTATTATTATTTTTAACGAGATATAAAAACGAGAACGATCCTGCGTTTTTTGGTTGAAACGATGGAGCTTAACCGCGAACATTTCTGCTACCTATTATTATTAATTGTACATTTTTAAATGAAAATTAATTTTAAAATGTCATAAATTGTACCTTTTTAGAAAGCTTATGAATTGAGCAAACTATTCCTGTCATTTGTACGCGAAGTGTTAAACTTTTTTTTTAGTTATGCTTTAAAATGTTACAAAATTTGGAAAATAATTACTAGAACTTTTAACTTCAAATCCTTTTATTTGCAAAACTTTGCATTTCTTTGGCATTTTTTATTATTTTTCGTAATCAGTAGTTCATTGGCTATTTGAAAAATGCTTTTTTTATTTCAAAATAACGAAGTTTTTACACAATGATTGTTGCGTAAACTATGTTTAATTGACATTAAAAAACCGACAAGAAAGAAAAGGGGACTGAGGAACTTACAGGTGGACTCAGGTTGGGTGAACGAAGGTCTTTCGGCTTGTAAACAGGAGTTCTCGAAGCACTATTCCATTTGCTGAGGGTTCACTGCTCTTCTTCCACACTTCCTTTAAGTCTTAGGCACAAATCAGTCTCAATCTTATATAAAAACACGTTTTTTCCTTCAGAGCAGGCGCGCGCGCGGTCGTGATGAAACTTTGACTCGTGTAGGGCGGGGGGTGTGTGCGCGGGGTGCGCTCGATAAGTTCCGATTTCTTCCGATAGATGGCGTTAGAGGAATGGGATTAGAGAAGGGAGCTATCGGTTTCCTAACATTTCCCCCCCACCGAAATCAACAATGATTTCACAATAGGTAAACACAAGAACAATGTTGAAAATGTTGTATTGCTTGTGTAAATGTGTTGTTTCGAAAATCAGAAAGCTAATGGACTGTATAAATTAATCATGTAGTTGAAATAGATATACTATAAAATAAAATAAAAATAATAAAAACAAAAATAAAAAAAAGGGTAACTTGTGGTCGTGAAAACTATTATTCGTCCAGCTGGTTTGGCAGAGGACTCAATTTATTGACAGGGCGTTGTAACCGCGAATTTTGCGTTCGGACTGTCACAACACGAACTCTACCATCAGGGCCCGGATGAACCTGCTCCACGCGTCCCAAGCTCCATTGTTGACATGGGCTATTGTCATTATGAATCAGTACTAAATCATTGATAGACAAGTTAGGCGTATCAACTAACCACTTTTGTCTTTGCTGAAGCGTATGTAAGTATTCAGATTTCCATCGACGCCAGAAGTGCAAAGTGGCTTGTTGAATACATTGCCATCGCGTCAAGCGATTTATAGACGCGTTCGTTAAGTCGTAATTAGGCACTGCAACTAATGGACGACCTACTAAAAAATGTCCTGGTGTAAGGACGTCGAATTCATTTGGGTCGTTCGACAGACTACAAAGTGACCGAGAGTTGAGGATCGCCTCTATGTTGGCGAACAGAGTACCAAGCTCTTCGAACGGTAACGCACGTGTACCGACGACACGTTTGAGGTGGTATTTGGTAGACTTAATTCCGGCCTCGAAAATCCCACCGAAATGGCTACCTGTCGGAGGGTTATACTTCCAGATCACTTTCCTCGTTGTAAACTGGTCAGTGAGTTGATTTCGATTACAATTATAAAACTCGAACACCTCAGTCAAATGTTTACCAGCGGCAACGAAATTTTTACCGTTGTCTGAACAAACCATATGTGAAAGACCACGTCTAGCTGTGAATCTGTCAAATGCAGCCAAAAAACACTCGGTCGTTAACGCTGAGACTACCTCAAGATGTACTGCGCGTGTTGAATAACAGACAAATAGGCACAAATAGGCCTTCGAAATTTTCGCATTGCGACGGTTGGATTCCTTTGTATAAAAAGGGCCTCCCATATCGACACCAACTGTGTGAAATGGATACGCGTCCTGTAAGCGACATTTAGGTAGAGAGCCCATCTTAGGCTGGTTAATAGTGGGCCTATTCTTAAAACAACTAATGCATTTCGACAGGCGCGACCTTATGATGCATCTAGCGGATACGATCCAATATCTTTGAGCTAGTATGTTCTGTAGGGTCCTAGGCCCAGCGTGTAAATAAACTTTGTGATAATAGTCTATCAAGATGTTTGTTAAGTGCGACCTTTTAGGCAAAATTAACGGATGTCGTTGAGCAAAGGGCAAATTTGCTTGTGAGAGCCTACCCCCCACCATGAGGAGACCACGGCTATCAAGGAACGGGTCGAGTTTACGTAGGCTCAGAGAACATCGGTTGTCCTTTTTTAACGACTCAATGTCATCCCTGAAATGCATAATTTGAACTGTTTGAACGAGTTTGTCATGTGACTTATTAAGTTCAACAGTAAGCAATGCGCCTCTGGTTCTATTAGTGACAGGAGTCCTTGAATTATGAATGAACCGAAAACACCAGGCTAAAACACGCTGTAGTTTGAGAAAATTTGAGTATGTATTTATCATTGAATCTAAATCCGTATTTAGATCTGGACCTGCACTCAGCAACGTGCTCTCCTTAACAGGTTTGAGTTCCAACGGTTCACCTTTGAACTCATCAATAGACCTCACTGGCCACGTGTGCTGCGGTCCGTATAGCCACTGTGGGCCGCGGAACCACTGGTCTGCGATCTGCAGGGAGCACACATCAGCAGGGTTGTCAGTGCCGTTGACGTGATACCATTGCACCTTGGACGAACCTTCATTAATTTTAGCAACGCGATTAGCAACAAAAGTTTTTAATTTGAACGCTGGTGTATTTATCCACGTCAATGCCACTGAACTGTCAGTGAACGCTAATACCTCGCTAATCGGCATTTCCTTGGTCAAAATCGCTAATACGTATTCCAGAGTTTTGGATAATAAATGAGCAGCCATTAATTCAAGACGTGGAATTGATACTGTTTTTAAGGGCGCGACCTTAGATTTAGATAACAGTAGGCTAACATTGACGTTACCCTGCGCGTCTTGACTGCGAATGTACACGACTGCTGCGATTCCCGCCATCGAGGCGTCGCAAAAACCTACGACCTGCGATGCGGTATAATTTTGGACAAAGACGTGCCGATCATGTTTAAGTGTTGATAACATCGGTATTTGAGAAGAAAACGTTAACCATTCATCAAGAAGTAATTTAGGAAGCGAATCGTCCCAGCCTAACTGAGCGCACCATAGCTTTTGCATAAAGGTTTTAGCTACAAAGATACACGGGGCTACGAACCCCAAGGGGTCGAACAGCTTCGCTATTTCCGATAGCACCGAGCGCTTCGTAACGTTACGTTCCATTTGAGTCGTACGAAAGGAGAACGCGTCCGCTTTAGGTAGCCAGTGGAGACCGAGAATTTTGATAGACATGGTTTTACCATCGTCGAATTGAACCGGAGGCTCGAGTTGATCGCAAGGCAATTCGTTTAATACTTGAACGCTGCTACTAGACCACTTGCGTAACTCGAATCCGCCGAGTTTAAGTAATTCAACTAATTGATGTTGAATTTCCAACGCCTCGTTCACACTATCAACGGACCAAAGTAAATCGTCGACGTAGAACCCTTCGCGCAGCGCGCGGGCGGCGGCGGGGAAGCGCGCGCCCTCGTCCGCGGCCAGCTGCTGCAGCGTGCGGATCGCGAGGAACGGGCTGCTGGCCAAACCGTACGTCACAGTGCACAGTTCGTACACTTTTATAGGTTCGCTGGGCAAATCGCGCCACAATATATGTTGAAATTTACGTTGAGACTGATCGATTAATATACAACGGTACATTTTAGATATGTCCGCGCACAAAGAGACTTCACGTAAACGGAATCGTATTAATAATTCAACAAGATCAGCCTGCAGTTTCGGACCCGTATATAAAACCGAATTTAATGACTTATTATTCGTAGTCTGACAGGAGGCGTCGAAGACTACTCGAAGTTTAGTCGAACTACTGTCAGGCTTAAGAACGCAGTGATGGGGTATGACGTATCCCGACTTCACTTCCGTCACGTCACCGACATGAACCATATGACCGAGCGCCGCGTAGTCATCCATGAATTTTTTATACTCGTTCCTGGGTCGTTCTAAAAAAAGTGGCACCGTAACGTGTCAATGAGTTTTTGAATACAAAGTGTGTTAAATGTTTGTTTTTCAGAAAAACTAAAAACGTTCATAGATAAGCACCGACCATTTGCATCGAGGCCAAGGCACTTTTAAAAAAAAAAATCATTAAATTTGTTTAAAAAAAATGGTAGGCACCATTGAAATAAAAAAGGCTTTAATTAAACCTGTGTATAAGAAAGGCTCCAAAAGTGATTGTTACAATTATAGACCAATCGCACTATTGCCGAATTTTTCAAAAATATTCGAAAAAGTGATATTAAATCGCATAAATTCGTTCTTTATAAAAAACAATACATTAAGCTTAAATCAATTCGGATTTCAAAAAGGCAAAAATACGACATTAGCTATTTTCAAGGTCCTAAAACAAATATGGACAGAGATGCATAAAAATCAAAATACTATAGGGATATTTGTTGATCTGTCGAAGGCATTTGACTGTGTATCACATAAAACTTTATTGAGTCAGCTCGAACACGTTGGGATTCGTGGAACAGCCCTACGATTAATTCAGACGTATGTCACAGATAGGCTTCAAGCTACAATTTTAGACGCTTATGATAAAAATACAAAAACAATAAAAAAAGTACAGTCGAAATATGAAAAAAACTTGCAGGGGGTACCCCAAGGAAGTGTTCTGGGGCCTCTATTGTTTTTATTATATATAAATGAGTTCCCAAAAATAGTCAACCACTTGTGTGTCATGTTTGCGGATGATGCTACCATATTTATAAGTGAGGATAGGCTCAATGGCTGTGATATCTCTGATGAAATATGTAATACCCTGAGAACTGTAATCAACTGGCTGTCATCCATAAATTTGAAGGTTAACTTAGAGAAGACGAAAATTGTACAATTTACCAACTACAAACAAGAACCGCAATGTATAAATATAATAATAAACAATGAAAAAATAGAACAAGTGAAAAATACTCAGTTCTTAGGGGTCACAATAGATAGTAATTTAAATTGGAAGGCACATATTGACAAAATTAATAAAAGAATTTCGAAGAGTTGCTATGCGATGTCAATATTGACTAATATAACATCAGCAGTTGTCGCTAAAAATGCTTATTATGGAAATGTTTATCCTATATTGACGTATGGCATAATTTTTTGGGGCAACTCAGTAAATGTCCAATCTACATTTGTTCTGCAAAAGAAATGTCTACGAATAATTTTTAATCTTAATAATTTGGAATCCTTGAGAACTGTCTTTCAAAGTAATAACATTTTAACTCTAGCATGTAGGGACGTGACGGGTGACGGCACCAATGATGGACACTTTTAGCTGACAGGCACCAGTAATGGACACTTCACTCTTAATTCAAATTTCATATGGTCCTAAATTGATTGTTGCAAAACAAATGAATAACCCTTATCCTCTGTAAAATAAGAATCAAGTGTCCATTAGTGGTGCCTCGTCCATTACTGGTTCCATCACCCTATATATATATTAGAAATCTGTTTATTTGTGAAGGTATGTGGTAATGACTATTTTAATAAAATATCTGACTCTAAGAGAAATTTACGAACACAATATAAACATGACTTACGTATAGTTCGACCCACTAGCCATATTCTGAAAAAGAGTACTTATGTGACTGGGATTAAAATATTCAATCATTTACCGAAGTGTATTAAAGCAATAGATGGTGCAAGGTTTAAAAAGGAACTTAAGGAATGGCTAATAACTAAATGTTTTTACAACGTGAATGAATATTTTTCTGTTAATTATTAAAAATTGATATCCAAACGAAATACTATTGTACGCCCGAAATGGGCATGCTGTTGATTCCATACGCTGTATATAACTTAACAACATTTGTACACAGTTCTTGACAATAAATATATCTTATCTTATCTAGGTCGAAAGGCGGGTATTTAAAAAAAATAAACGTGAGTAACTCCATAACCAATGAGTTTTGACCCCTGGTTGACTGGACTAAAATCGTTACAAATGAGCTGTAGAATAACCCCTTTCAAGGAATACGGCGAATTTCCAGTCACCCTGTAGAAATACTAATATTTCATCTAAATATTAGGTAGCGGTAGGAAAAAAAGGCGGGAAACTTCGAAGTGGGCGGCCGCGATTTTTTTCTCTTAAATTGGAAAAACATTTTCCTTTCAAAATATTGATCAGTATTGTATATATATTTGTATATTAAGTAGATTAGTTAGCTAATATTGCAGTAATTTGGTAAGTTTTATTTATTATTAATCGCAATGGACATTTCTGATGACCCGGCGGGGGCACAGTCCTATTACCGGTTAGTTTTGTAGTCGTATCGAATGAATCGGGAATGGAGACAGATACTTCTTCAGTATCTAAACGGCACAAACGCAGTCGCGTACACAAAATGTGTAAACACAAATTGCACAAAAGAAAAAAGCAGCATGGTTCTACTATAGTGTATTTCTATGGAACTTGATAACTATGTAAACAAAAGACTTAACTTTGTTTTGTCACTGTTTCTCCTTGAATTTCCACACCACCTCATCAAACACCATTGAAACCATAAACTATTGAAACGGTCGTTACTTTAAAATACAAAATCACCAAATATATAACTCTAAGGGCCTGTTGTTTGATCAGTAGTTATAGTAACTAATTGTTAAAAATCGTAACCAATGGTTAAATCTCAAGGAAATGTGTCAAATTTTCCATTCCTTTTTCGAATTTTAACAATTAGTTGAGTTAACTACTGATCAAACAACAGGCCCTAACTTGGATATTTCATTAAAAGTTTAAATGGTTTCATAAGTTAGGTTATTAGGACCGGATTGAATGACGTTTTTGTTTCTTTCAAAATCTACAATTGTCTATGATGGGTAGTGTTGTGGCTAAAGTTGGCGATATATTAAGGCCCCTACACATTACCTAACTCACGCTGATCACACTCACAGATGATATAACGGCACCTTTTGTAATAAATACTGGTGATATATCATCTTCAAGTACCGATTTTTCTTCAGATCGTGATTAAACAAATTAGAAATAAGTAACAACTTGTTTTTTACTTTCGGTATTTTAATATTCGATATGGTTTGACATAAGTAAAGGAGTATTGCCCATCACTAGTAAATTCATCATTCAGAGACAATTTCAATATGGCGGTTTGTTTACATAGTTAGCAAGTTCCATTGAATTAGACCTTACGTTAATATCGGATTCCAAAGATTGCAACTGCACGGGTCAGGATAGTGATGTGACCGAACCACCGGAAATTAAAAATCCTCCTACTCCTATTAATTCCTCTCCCGTTGTTGATTCAACTCCCCAAAAGTCTCCCCCGGTCATAGTAACAAGAGCCCTCTATGATTCGACAGATATTGCTCCATACATAGTGCATATCCAACGCCAACAAGAGTCTCCTAATGACGGCACCACGCTCTACCCCATCTCATTGGGCAAGTTTTTAAAACGCTACGCATTTCGCAACATCATTCGGTGTTCAATATCTTTTTCCAAACATGATGACGCAAATGCTCTCATTGCTCATAAAAGCGGTTGAATAGAAATTTAAAGCCTTTATACCTTCATAAAATATCTCTCGGATGGGTGTTGTCCGAGGTATCCCTACAGATCTTTCTCCCGAAGAAATAATTGAATCAACATCAGTTCCGAATGGATGTGGCAAAATATTGAAAGTTAGACGCATTAACACCAAACAAATTATTGATGGAACACCTATTTAGAAGCCGACACAGACAGTGGTTGTAACATTTGATGGTCAGGTTCTTCCTAGCCGTATTTTTATGTGTTATAAATTATAACTTATAATTCACTCCAAGTGCAACTGTATACATACCCAACCATTTAATGTTACAACTGCTGCCACTTTGGACATACAAAGATCCAGTGTAGGTCAAAACCACATTGTTACAAGTGTGGTAGGGAACACTCTGGGGACACTTGTAATACTAGTGAGGATTTCTTGTCTTGCTGTTTGTGCGGAGGTGTACCACATTTCGCAACTAACAAGTCATGCCCAGAATTTCTTAGACAACAAAATTTTAAGTATGCCATGGCGGACAAGTGCATATCATTATGCGGAAGCATCCAGATTGCTACCACCCTTAACTAAGTCTTATGCTGAGATTTTAGCTATGCCTAAAGACCAACCTACCGTATTGAGTAGTAATACTAATCATTTCATGTTCTACGTCGGCCTAAAACGCATTATACCTTTGTCGCGTTTTGCCTAAACTTCATTCTTTGGTAACATTTAGACTATATGGTTAATTCGTCTATTTCGCTGTTGATCTATTGAGTATAATGTCTATTTCGATAATGTACCTACTCCGCCATTTGACTAAGGGCCGGTTTTATAAAGCCCTGTATGTAAAAATGTCAGATCAAATTTTAGTAACTTCATACAAGTTTTGACATTCCTGACCGAAATTTGATCTAACGGATCTTTATAAAACCCAGTCTTAGAGCCGGTTTTATAAAGCTCCGTAACTAAAAATGTCAGATCAAATTTTAGTAACTCCATACAAGTTTTGACATTCCTGATCGAAATTTGATCTAACGGATCTTTATAAAACCCAGCCTTAGTCGCGTTTTGCCTAAACTTCATTGTTATGCAGTGTTGTACTGTACCTACTCCGCCATTTGACTAAGTCGCGTTTGGCTTAAACTTCATTACTAAGTAGTAGGTACTGTACCTACTCCGCCATTTGACTAAGTCGCGTTTTGCCTAAACTTCAAAGATATTATGAAGAAATTAATTACAAACTCGTTATCGTTGATTGTTTTGTTTTTATACTGGCCACTTCAATTTGAAGCGATTGAAAAGCATACAATTCTTATGTCAAGTAAGTGTCGTTTCTCGTTACCTGGATAGTAAGCGTACATGAGGGAGGCCATTTGCAACGTTAAAAGATGGCGGACGTGTAATTTGTTTTAGACTTTAATTTTTGGGTAATTAGGTGTTCAAAGTTCTTTTCTGATAGTGATTTGTACTTTTTATGCCTTAGTGTCGCACAGTGATTGAAGACTTGGACTTATTTCGTGTATCTGGCATCTTTCTTCTCGTTTCAAGTGGACTCGCAGTGGTGCAGAGGTTAAAACTATCTTGACCTCTGACCTACAAATCACCGTACAACGTTGCCCCCAATCTTCCTAGAGAAGATTGGATTGTGTTTTATACTCATATAAACCTTGACACTGGCGAAATCACTTCACGTGGAAGCCATATCTCTGCGGTAGTAGCTGTTCAAGTCGCCGCGGGGGCAAAAAAAAAAAAAAAAGCGTACATGATGGACGTAAAAGAAAAGATTGTTTTTGTCATAAATAAAAAAGGCTCTGCTAATTTGCTCCATGCTGGATTCTCGTATTCAAAAAACAAAACCAACAAGGACGGAAGTACGTTATGGCGGTGTTCGAAAAGAAGCGAGTGCAGTGCTTCGATTAAAATAAATTCAAGGAATGAGCTTATAAGGGCGATCGAACATTCATGGGTAAGGACCAAAAAGTTGTCCACGCTAACTCACTCAATTCAATTTTCTATTAAACTTTTCCGTTGTGACACGAAAGTTAGCCATACAATAGGGAATATGCATGGATTTTAAAAATCGCATTTCTCATCAAAATATGAAAATACCGTAAAAGAGATCACCAAAACGGAAATCAAAATTAAAATCGGTCAAGAAATACGGAAGTTATAAGCATTTCAAACTTCTAATTAGACAGAGAGATCCGATGTGCACCGTGACGTCATTGTGCACTGCGGCCATATAAACTCCATGTAAAATTCCGTTTTTCTAGAAAGAGATAGGAACAAATCTTTGTTGGCTTATATCTTGGTTATTTTTATAGTTATTCAAAAAATGATTTTTGTGATCTGTTTGTTACATGAATCAGCTTCAATTGAAGCTGTAAAAAAAAACATGCATATTCCCTATTGTAGGGATAATTTTCGTCGCACAACGGAACTTTTTTCAACTTCGTGGTCCAACTTTTTGGTCCTTACCCTCATGTAGCCCAAACGTCGAAAAAAATATTGTGTCCGTAATTATAGATAAAACTAAAAAAGAAGTTTGCCGATCATTTGGTCCGATACCGGAAATTTTTGAAAATGTAGTTTTGAATAATCCGCAACCTATAAATTTAATACACGGAATAGATTTCTTCAACTTGAGAAAACTCACTGCACAAATTTAAATGAAATAAAGGTGCCACATATAATTTCCAATAAATTTCTTGTTTGCAGTGATGGCAATGAAAATAATAAAATATTATTATTTTCAAGCCCGTTAGCACAAAACACAATTAAAAATTTGGCTGACAGAGACGCCAATTTTTACGGCGATGGAACATTTAAAAGTGTGCCAGTATTCTATCAGCTTTACTCGATTCATTTGGACATCAACACCGGCAACCGGACACTGTGAATTTTGTCCCAATGATATTTTGCTTGTTGCCGGATATAAAGCAGCAGACATACATAAGAGTATTTCAACTCGTCGGAGAACTTTTTGGGATTGCCATAAAGAAGTACAAGTGTGATTATGAGATTGCTCAGATACAGGCACTGAAAATCGTGTTTCCTGGCATAGTCGTGACTGGCTGCTATTACCACTTTTCTAAAGCAGTTTTGAAAAATCCGAGAGTTTGGGTATCTCATCAACAGCCACGGGCCATAAAGTTATAACGTTATATACTAACCTGTGTGCCCATTTGCCACTTTTGCCACCTCAATATGTGTCAGAGGTCTAGGAAACAATTAAATTAGAATCTGATGAAAACTCGGGAAACGAAAAATTTGCAGGCTATATGGAAAAACAATGGCTATCTGAAATTCCGGAACTCATAAGTTGTGCCAATGAAATTCATCGTACTAATAATAGCCTAGAAGGTTGGCATAGGCGGTTGAACGCCAGAATGAAGGGAAAGCCGAAATGAATCCTTTTCCTGTTCAAATTAAGAAAAGAGTCTCAATGGTAAGGGCTGAAACTAAGGCAACATTTGTTTGAAGGCAACCCAAGGAGGAAAATAGATGTTTTATTTAATGCTAAGTACAAAAAGGAACTGGAGAAACTGGAAAACAAGGAAACATCAGCTTATTTTTTTTTGAAAAAGATGTGCAAAATTAGAAGGGAAATGATGTATACGTGACTTATGCCCGGTTTCTGAAGTCACTAGTTAAACCTTTAATAGCTATTGATCCGTTAAAGTTATGTTTAGGTTAAACGACGTTTATCTCTTCGTGCGTTTCTGAGTGCTCTACGAACAGTTCGATAACTATTGACAGATAAATAGTTCCTCCCGCTGCCGCTAGATGGATCTTAATAGTTAATCATACGTAGACTGCTGTTAATGCCTTAATTCAACATCAATTCCGGTTGATTTTTGTAAAAATAATAATTTGAGAAAACTTAGCCACTTTATAGTAATTAATAAATAAATGATAGCGAAAATTAAAATACCTAGTTTATTTGCCAGTGGCTGTATGAACAAAAATTGACAGTTGATACTTCAAATAGTTATGGAGCCGATAAACGGCAAACTTTGGTCAGTTAAGTTAAACCTAGTTTAAACGGAGTTTATCTTTGAGTCGTTGTTCGGAAACGCAGTTGTCAAAGTTAACGGACCAATAGCGTTTACGGACAGATAAACCACCGATAAAAGTACTTCAGAAACCGGGCATTAGTTTTTACACTTAACAAATGGATTATTTTAGGCTTTTTGTTGTTTTGAAGAATGTAATTTTTTTGTTTAAAATAAGTGTTTCAACATTCTTAATATAGTTTTTAATTTGACGTTGCTTTTAATTTCATATCATTTTTAAAACTTTTTTCCAACTTTTTGCTTGAATATTACCAATGGAGAGTAAGTAAGAAGTCTGATCGCCTGTTTGTCACTCAAGCCATCTTGGTCTAACCACCATGATCGCTCATTAATGACACACGTATAAAATTGCTGGATGAGTCAGTGAGTGAGTCAGGACTTTTCACTTGATAAATAAAAGATAAGGGAGTAGCTTTCTACGCCCTTTTTAGGCATAATGCGTTTTAGGCATAATGCGTTTTAGTCTCAATCCTGATGCAGTCCAAATGCATTTCAGTCTTATCCCAATGTAGTCCAAATGCGTGTAAGTCATAACGCGATATAGCTTGACAGCCTTTTAGTCTTATTACCGATTATTTCAACAGAGATGAACGCATATTGCTAATTAGGAAGTTAGCGTTTTATACTATGTACGACTTAGACTTTGTACACACATAGGCACAATCCGTTTTAGGTAGGCGGAGAACAAAGGCCAGTAGTTCGGTTGATTAGTCCGGGGCCGAATTACTGCCACACTTTTCTTCCCATTAGTTCGGTTATGACGTCAAACCGAACTATTGGGAAGTGGTGTGTAGTTCGGTTAATGATGTGCAAACAACTTTTATTATAAAAAAAACCAACCAAGTGCGAATCGGATACGCCAAAAAATCTGTATTTTGGACTGAGGGACAAACTTAACTTCGCCATTGAAAAAATATTGTCCCTATACCTACAATATACATCGATATCTAGGTCATGGTTAGTTTATAAACTGCAATTTAGTTTGTAATTACAAAATAAACAATTTTATTGTGATGTAACTACAAAATTACCATTTTCGGTTTTTTTACTGTACTTGTGCTATAAGACATTGCTTCTTGTCAAATTTCATGATTCTAGGTTCATTTATATATCAACGGTGGAAATTAAGGGTAAGTCCGTACTTCATTACCAAGTTATTATGATAGGAACGTGGCAAAATCAATTATTTCTGAATTAGGGTAACATCACTAATAACCAGAAAACTCATGATTATTATTATTGGTGCATTGAGTGACTGTAGATTTTTATCAATCAGGCAAAACAGTAAAAAACGTATTAAACTGTGTACTCACTACTTACAGATAATATTGGAGAATGCCTTGTTTGCAAAAGTATGCCAGAAAGTAACCTCCGCAAACTTCTACTGAATACTCCGCTACATGCATATATGGAATTCTGGCAAAAAAATATTACTGCTGTAAATAAATAAAATTGCCTAGCCATTAAGAAGAAGAAGAAGAAGAAGTTAAACATAATATATTTTTACGGTTCACTCGCGTTTTAAAAGTCGATAGCTTCACATGGTTGCGTGAGCGATCTAATACGAAGAAGTTAATTTACATTCTGTTTTTTTTAAATAAAAAAATGTTATGAAATAAATGCCTCTTTGATTTTTTATTTAGCTGCATCCTTAACCGTATTTTTGAGTCGTTTTAATTATCAGTAGTTCGGTTTGATGTCTTAACCGAACTAATGGGAAGAAAAGTGTGGCAGTGGTTCGGCCCCGGACTAATCAACCGAACTACTGGGACTAGAGGCAGATAGCACACTCAATATTTCTGATATTATTTCTCTTTTAAATTCCCTCATTAAGTCAAACAAAAGTAATTGAACCGTCCAACGCTGCTAAATTATCTGACGCTATCACAGTACTTAACAACCATAATGGATCATCGCAGATCCAAAGCAGTTCAGTGGAACTGCCGATAGTCCAGTAACTTTGTCGCCTGATAGTATGGGGCAGTATGCGCTAAATCCGGTAGTTCTGATTTTTTGCAGACTTGTTTATGATGTTGGCCTAATGAATAATCCAAGTTTGTGACCTCGAGCGCCAAACGCAACTTTGGCAAAAATCCAAAATACCACGAAAAAAACGTTTTTATTACAAATTTTGGCGATTATAACCCTAAAGGACTAGTTTTTGAAAAAAAAAATGTAACTTTTTTGAAGAAGACTAAATTTGCTACAATATGATACTAAAATTGTCTCTGTGGACCTAATAGTTTCCGAGATTAAGTTTTCAAAGTTTATAATTTTTTTCGAACTTCGCAATTTTTTGCTATATTTTAGATGTCACTCGAACAACTCTAGTGGGACGGGATGGTTAGGAGTCACACTGAACTCTCTTTCCTGGGGGTGGATATCCACGCCATAAGGCCTCAACCCCAAAATGATGACCAGAGATGCAGCCCCACAACACCTCTTGCAGATGATTTCTTGCGGCTGCACGAAGGGTTGTGGGAACGCGTGCAGCTGCCGGAAGGCAGGATGTCGAAATGGAGGATGACTTGACGGCACAAGACGTCAACGATTCATTACCATCCCCTGATGGGGATATGCCATCCAAATACGAACCTCAATCGGGACCTTCCAAGAGGGCTAAGTTAATTTAATTTTTTGATTTTTAATTATATCTCAATTTCCTAACAAAAAAACTTATTAACTTTTGTTGTACTTTTCTTTATGATTTACTTCATTATTCGCAGCTTAGCTTTAACATTATCGTTCACACTCTTCATTATATTTTTTAACATCCCATCATAAAAGTACTCGTTCAGGGCTTCAATAGCATAATCAGGGTCAAAATTCATTCAGAACGACAGAATTGCAAATTATTGCGAAGTTCGAAAAAATGATAAACTTTGAAAAGCTTAATCTCGGAAACTATTAAATCTACAGACACAATTTTAAAAGGATCCGGTCACCTACGGCCATTTCCTTGGACGGCCACCACCCGAATTCCTTGTTCGTCCATTTCCCAGTTTGTCCATTTCCCAGTTTGTCCATTTCCCTGTTTGTCCATTTCCCAGTTCGTCCATTTCCCAGTTCGTCCATTTCCCCGAACGACCACTTTCCACAAATTTCGCACAAATAACGCAATCGAAGGATGGCATCATCGCCTGAAAACTATGCTTCCAAAATCACCCAACCTTTTTCTTTTTCTTAAATGTTTAAGAAAAGAAGCATTTTATAATGAAAATAAAGCATTACAACATATATTGTGCATAAATAGAAAGAACAACAGAAAGCAACAAATAGTCGAATTTGATCGGAAATATGTAGTGCTTCTGCGAAAACTGAGAAATAAGGAAATTTCAGTCAATTTATTTTTAAATAAAATAATTTATATAAGATTACTTATGAAGCAAAAAAAAAAGAATAGAATATACATCTTTACCTATAATTTCAAAACATGTAAGAAGAATAAAATAAGTGTTAAGTATAGGTACAGCAGTAAACTCGAATAAAATAAGAAGTGAGGAGTTATGTTGACTGTTACAATAGGAACCTTGTTGAAGTTGAGAGGAACTTGTATTTCCAGTTGTGTTTCTTATTGCCTTTTTTATTTTAGTAATAATAAATTGAATGAATAATAACAAACAAACCTTTTTTTTCATGTCTCTGGCTTTAAGCTTTAAATTACAGTCGTGATCATAGGCAGGCGTTGACCCACATGCTTGTTTATCGCTCGTTTGCCGGCCTCTGATATATGTAAAAAAAACTTTGTTGAAGTGATGTGGCCGTTTGAGGAAGTGGCCGTTCAGAGAACTGGCCTTACCTGGGAAGTGGCCGTTCAGAGAACTGGCCTTACCTGGGAAGTGGCCGTTCGAAGCATGTGGCCGTAAGTGACCGGATCCTTTTAAAATCATATTGTAGCAACTTTAGTCTACTTTAAAAAAGTCTTAAGAAAGTTTTTTCAAAAACCAGTCCTTTAGGGTTATAATCGCCAAAATTTAAAATAAAAACGATTTTTTCGCGGTTATTTCGATTTTTGGCAGTGAGGTAGAAATACTATGGAGAGGCCCTATTCTACTATATGCACAAACGTTATAGAAATATGTGTTAAATCGATATAGCAACATTAAACTACTATATGTCTCTTTTTCGCTCACACACCATTAGGTTTGATGAAAGAGATGGCATGCTCTTTGTTACTTCCTTAAATGGTTGCATTAAGACAAGTTGAAAAAAACCTATTTCCGGCTGCCGTGTTTTGGCTGCCGCCATTACTTGCGCCAATACCTTCGATCAACAATTTACAACTAGATTCAACGTCACAGCTCTGAAAATGGCCAGAGAAATATGAGCACAAAATAAGTTTGTGCTCTTATTTCTGACAGTACGCGTCAACCACAGCCAACGTGAGGACGTGACAAAATGCCTCAATGTGCTTTTAAAAATTGCGGTAGTAGCCACCGTAACACTAAGGTTTCGGAAGGAATATCTTTCTTTAGGTAAGTACAAGTCAGTATTTCATTTAAAGTACGTAAATATTAGCATTTACATTAAAACATCAATAATATATTGTTTGGACAACCATCTTGTCAATAATCGGTGGTTTGGGAACAAGAAATTCATGGAGTAGTTCTCATTTTAAAATAATATACTTATTTATGTTTATTTTTTTGTAGATTTCCTAGTGATCCATTTTGCTGTGCGGAATGGATATCCATTGTCGCGAAAGAAAGAGAAGAAGAACTTTATAGGCCATACAAAAATTCGACTATATGTTCGATTCATTTCGACAAATTTGATATAATTGGAAACAGCCAAAGGCGTAGATTACAGAAAACGGCGATTCCCAAATTGCAGGTACAGTTACATAACAGTTACATAACATGTTTAAAATAAAATAAGATTAAGTGTGGTGAGATAGAGCAGAGGACTTATCACTTCAGTCCAGCTATAAATAATTAAAGTAGAGGTAAAGCTTCAAGTTCAAGCCGTATAATATTTATAATATTGCCGTTAATTGCTGATTCACGTCAAACAACAGAAAGTGCAAGCAGCGGTATTAACAGAATCGTCGACGTCAAATCTGGTAAAACGTTTACCTATGTTGTCTTTTTGTAACACTGTTCGATTTTTTCTCCTTACAAAATAATAAAAAAGAGGTTAAATGTTGTAATAATAACAATTCATGATCGTGACCAAGACCAAGAGGCCTTAGCACACTAGGCTTTATGTCGGCAATAAAGGTGAGTGTGCTAAGGCCTCAGGCAATACGAAATGTACAGGTACTCATATTTTGTAAATTAAACACAGAATACTTCTATAATAAGCCTCTGATTATGATGTAATGTACATTGCTACTTTATTATACATAGTATTTACATCTTTGCAGGTGGCATCTATAACAAATATAGAAGATTCCACAGCAAAATGTGACATGAGTCAGGCTGATTGCAGTTGTTGCAGTTCTCCTGCTGCTTCAGTATCGGACCTAATACCCTTATATGACAGTCCTAGAATAGGATATTTAAAAAAAAAATTGACTACTTGTCGCAAAATTATAGAAAGTAAATCTAAAAAAATTCATAATTTACAAAAGGTCAATAAAAGACTTAAGAAAAAGAATTGTTCACTAAAAAACATCTGTAACTTGCTTCAAAAGAAAAAATCCATCGATGACTCAATTTTTTTAGACTTATCCAAAAGTGTGGAAGCTGCAGATGTATTTAATGGGTTGTATATTAAAAATAAAAAAAAATCGTACCAGGCCATTCACGAAATATCCTCCAGGTGTTAGGAAATTTGCTTTAACGCTTCATTTTTATTCACCCTCAGCGTATAAATATGTTCGAAAAATGTTTAATACCTGTTTACCACACCCTCACACGTTATACGAGTGGTATCGATGTGTAGATGCGGAACCTGGATTTTGCTCCGAAACTTTAAATAGGCTCGAAGAGAAAGCAAAATCCAGCGATAAAATTGTCATGTGTGCTTTGGTTGCCGATGAAATGTCTATAAGGAGGCAAAAAATTTGGACTGGCAAACGCTATGAGGGCCTTGTAGACATGGGGTTAGATAATGATGACAGCAGCCAAATAGCAACACAAGCTTATGTTTTTATGCTAGTTGCTATAAATGATTCATGGAAGCTACCCTTGGCTTATTTTTTTATAGATAGTATCAAGGCAGATATGAAGGCTAATTTAATAAAAATTGCATTAGAAAAATGTAGCAAAATCGGTGTACAAATTCGTTCTGTCACATTCGATGGCTGCAAAACCAATATTGCAACTATGAAAAATTTAGGATGCAAGTTGGATGATTTCAAAAACTTAAAAACAAATTTCAAACACCCCTGTGCAAACTATGATGTCGTTGTGCTTTTAGACGCGTGTCATATGTTAAAACTGATGCGAAACACCTTTGAATCGAAAAAATATATATATACTGCAGATGAAAAAATAATTAAGTGGCAATATGTTACAGAATTATACAACTTGCAGGAAGAAAATTCCTTACACTTGGCAAATAAACTTTCACATAGACATGTTCATTTTAAAAATCAAATAATGAACGTGAAATTGGCATCGCAGCTCCTAAGCAGAAGTGTTGCGACAGCTTTAAAATTTTGTGTAAAAACTTTAAACATTCCCACATTTCAAAATTCAGAAAGCACAATAGAGTTTATACAGAAACTTAATGATATTTTTGACGTCCTTAACACAAGGAATCTGAAAGATTTTGGTTTTAAATCACCGTTGAATAAAAATAACTCCCAGAAAATAATAACTTTTTTGTCCGAATCGAAAGATTATTTGCTGTCATTAACAATTAATGTTAAATATAAGAAAACTGTTAAAGTTGGCTCTGAAAAAAGATCTGTGTTTACAAATCAAAAAGTTCCTTTGATTAGGACTCAGAATAATACTGGGCTGCTGGGATTATTGGTATGCATTAACAGTTTGATATATTTATATGAAAATTTGATTGCAAATGATATCCTTAAATTCTTATTGACATACAAACTCAGCCAGGACCACGTCGAGCTGTTTTTCGGTAGCATACGGAGTCAAGGTGGACATAACAATAATCCCAACACGAGACAATTTAAAGCCAGTTTTAAAAAACTGCTCTCTCATTTGGAACTGAGCTCAAAATTTACCGGGAATTGTATACCGATAGAGAACATACCGATATTATCAGGATTATCGCCCCTCAGGAAAATTAACAGTTCCTCGACGGGCTATCGCTTTGATGCAAACGAGGAGAAAAACTTGAGTACTGCAGAAATTAAAAAAAGTCAATCTATACGGCAAAGCTTCGATAAATATCAGACAAATTGCAATGAACTCAGTGAAAAATTAGACCATAACCCAATTTCGGACGTTTCTTCACAAATAGTAGGTTATATTTCTGGTTTCGTGGTGAGTAGCCTAGTAAAAAATCTTAATTGCGACGATTGCAAAAAGGACATGTGGGCAACAGAAAAACTATGGTTCCACAAGTTAATAGACATACGAGACATGGGTGGATTGTGTTATGCCTCAAACGATGTCTTTGACATATGTATGAAGACCGAACGTGTTATACGCAATTGTCTTCGCATTAGTGGCGGTAAAGACATACAAAAAAAATATGATAAAAACTTTATACGTATGGTTGTTTTAAAATCATTAATCGAAAAAGTTCTGTTTGTTGGAAAACCCGAACATAATCATAAAGTAAATTTGCTTAAATTAATAATAGAAAAGTATAGTGATGTACGTTTGCATTATATCTGTAAAAAAGAAACCTCTCAAGCAAAAAACTGCTCTAAAAGACAGCTATATAACAAGCTAATTTTATTTAAGGGTAATTAATATGCGGATTGGGAACTTCACACCCATCATTAAATTTCTTCGCCGATCTGTGCAGGTTTCCTCAAGATGTTTTGCTTCACCGTTTATGGTAAATTTCAAATTAAATTTCGCACATAAATTCCGAAAAACTCAGAGGTGCCAGCCCGGGTTTGAACCCACGACCTTCTGTTTGAGAGACGGTAGGTCGAACAACTAGGCTACCATGGCTGTTGCCTGGCTAGGCCTGCGTGGGAACTTAGCCCAATCCTTCTCGTCGTAGGAGGTCTTTGCCTAGTAGAGGGACGTAGATAGGCTGAATTATTATTAATGAATATTATATATTTTATAGCCAGATAATCCAGATTTAAGTTAAATTGACAGCGTTAGTCTGACCTGACATCTGTAATAGGATTTTTTATTATTATTATTACCCCCTTACTTATAAACGTGGAATAAGCTTGGAATAATTTATGCCATGCTTTGTCCTTGTCTTTAATTGTTACATTTGCATCTGACAGAAAGTGACAAAGCGTGGCATAAACTATTCTAAGCTTATTCCACGTTTATAAGTAAGTTGTTTAGAACCTATAGAATTTGCTTTTGTCGTGTCGTGTAGCTTGTTATGCCGTTTTAGAATGAGTAAGGTTTAATCAATTAACAATAAAATAAGTATCAATCCTAGCTAAAATACATAAATATTAGCGTCGATCTGTTTTCACAGGGAATACAATGGATTAATCAAATTATAGTGGTAGAAATTTGAAATGTTGTCATTTATACATTTAGTAATTAGTTAATTATTTAATTTAGTTAATTATCTATAAGTAAATTTCATTTCATGTCAATATTTGTATATGACAATTTGTTTGTGTTATATCTCAGTCAAATAAAAAAAATGTCTGTCTTATATAATTGCGACTCCATTATTTCCCTGTTCCTAAAATAGAATGACATATTTTTGAAACGAAGAATGTTCTTTTGTTTATCGAACGCTTTTGCTCTTGAGACGAAAGGTGGTAAGTATTTTAAACAATTATTATTATTTGGATCTTTGTTCCTTAGACTTAAGGTATAATTTAAGTTAATTTAGAAGGTTCACGGAACACGGCCACTTTTTCGCTTTGATTTTGTATGGGACCTTGAATCTAGTTGTAAATTATTGATCGAAGGCCAATACCTTGTAGTACGTGAGCTGTCAAGTGAACGAATACTTGGATGTTAATTGCAGTTTTTAATATCTAAAACGTTTCATATTGTTTTGTTTGGTGACCTGGACATCAAGTGTTGCAGAGGCAACATGCCCGTGTGTTCTATTAAACAGTGCAGTGCGAGGAAAAATATTAACCAACCTCAATTGACTGTTCATAGGTTAGTACCAGATTTCCTAAAAAAACGCCATTATATTTATACGCCATGATCTACGGACTCATGTTTTTAGTATTTTATACATAAAGGTAACATATGCGTCTTCATTTGTTGTTGTAAAGCTTCTATTTAACATTATTTGTAAACAGTAAACAAAAACATTTTTGAATAGTGATGTTCTACTTCGACTCTCTCGATATTTTTTATTCGAATAAAGTTTTAATGAGTTTTGCGTCAGACGTGCGCGACTAAAAGCTATTAGTTGCAGAACATAAAGCCTCGGTTTGTTCTCTGTGTCTGTATTCATTATATTCGGAGGTGTCGTCTTTCTTCTCTTAAAAAGACCACGATGTGTTTCATATGTCCGTTTTCTATGTAGTTTAAATCCTAATGTATGTTTATAATTTGTACAGGTTCCCCAAATCAGAACCATTACGTCGGAAGTGGTTAGATAATATTGGGACAGAAAATATAAATTCTCGGCACAAAGACCTATATGCATGTTCCTTACACTTTGAGGAATCGTGTTTTAACAAAACTCTTGAAGTGATCCGACTACGTGATAATGCAGTTCCATCACTTTGCCTTGTAAGTAAAAAATATTGTTAATGTTATTGTCAAAAATACATTTTTGTCCGTGTTGTTGACTTTTTTTTGTTTATTAGATTGCCTATACTTAAAAAAATAAAACTGGCTTTTGACTTATCTAATTAAAATGTGTTTTGTGTAGCATATACATTTGACTAGAGTAATTATTAAATGTATTGTGTCTAGTATAGCTTTAGTGTAACTTTATTTTTTTATTGCACAATCTAATTTTTCATTATTTTCAGCCACCAAAGTACACAAACATACCTGTTTTACAAGATGTAAGCAACACTTCGGAAAAATCATTGCCAACAATGACTAGACCACATTTACCTGAAGAAGATGCACCTTTTGTAAAAGTAAATATTCTTTCATTAATTTACAACCATACCATAGGGTAATATTACAAGCTTTTTATCAGTTGTAGCCTGTTGTCCAATTCAGTTGAAATTTGGTATACCTACGTAACATCAGTGACAATACTGACAATGCAATAAATGTACCAAGTACAGTCATCAAAAAACATTGTCTCAAAAACGAAGTTTTAGACAGTTTTTTTTTATCTGACTGTAATAAATTTTAAAGTAAACTTACTTCTGAGTTAACATGAAACCAAGCATTTATTTTTTCAATTTTCAAGGAGAGCCCTCAACTCTACTAAAATTGGATGATTTATCTCTTCCAAGCACGTCTACATCTGTGGTTGGTACCTACCTTTCCTTATTATTATATATTACTCTGTACATACGTGTTTCTAAGGAGGTCCAGGAGTTAATTCAGGCAGGTTACCACCGATTTCCAAATGCGATGCATTTTAGTCATCATCATTCATCATTTTCTGTCATGTTTTCTAGGGGACTAACAGTTCGCGATTCAGCTCTGAACCTTAATTAAATCGCATAAGTAGATCATAGTAACCACCCAGGATGTACATATCTGAAACCTAAATTTAAATCCTTTTTTTTCTATTACAGCCATCTACAAACTTGCCTGTTGTATGTGAAATGAGCATTGCCCGAGAACTTAAACTACCAATGATGGCCCCATCACATTCACTCGTACCTAATGTAGGTCCATTTTGTGAACAGGTAATAAGCATTCCATTAAATCTGTTATTTAAGTTATGTAACAATCAATGCAGTCAAATCATACAAATAAACTCACATTTCATTTTCTTACCTAGAATAAAATGGGAGCAGTTTATAGAACAAAAATGTTAATATCGATATAAAGTAGCCTTTGTTTTTTTTAAATTATTTTTTCACCAATTTGAAAACTCGTATAATCCTGTGCCAAGCACTTCTAAATCTGTGTACTGTGTGTTACCTTTCTTATTTTTGTTCCATATCCACACTTAATATTATAAATGTGAAAGTGTGTCTGTCTGTCTCTCACTCTTAAACCGCTGGCCCGATTTAGATTTAATTTGGTATAGAGATAGTTTGAGTACCGGGGAAGGACATGTAAGGAATAGTTTTTATCCCGTAAAATTGGACGGCGCCTGAGGGAATAGCGAAAGACGACTTCTACGCAGATGGAGCCAGTTCTTAATATGTATCAGTCGGTTTTTTTTATATAGGTATTGATGATTTAGTTGACTCTTATATTTTGTTTTTTTTTCTAGGATCTCACAAAACTCGAGAAGCCCAATCTGAAGAGACATACAAGATTACAGGGAAATATCCAGTCAGTTAGTGAGACGGTAATTAAATCCAGTTTGTTAATTTGAAGTTTCAGAGTAAAATTCATACAGACTAGAATATAAAATTCGTATAATATACCCGACCAAAAAGTCAGGAAATGGGGAATGGATTAAAATTTAAAATAATGCCTGATATTTAAGACTCCTTATTCACAGAAAAAGGTACCGATTTTTCTGTACAGTCAATTATTTTTAAAAGATAAAGGAGGGTCTATTCGAAAACTAATTTATTATAGAAAAAATATATGATCTAATAAAAATAAATGTAAGTTACTGGTAAACTTTACTTTTTTCAGAAACGCCAACGTTCTATCAGTTTTATAAAGATGCAAAAAGTATGCGATGAGCAGAGAAAAAAAATTAAAAGATTAAATGAAAAAGTTCGGCGCCAAGTGAAAAAGATCACGAACATGCATGATATAATTACGGATTTAAGAAACAAATTGATTATAAATACATTGCTTACCTGTGGAAAAAAAGTACACTGAAGAGATAAGAAAATTTGCATTGACTTTGCATTTTCTGTCGCCGAAAGCCTACGAGTTTATTAGAAAAGTGTACAACAGTTGCCTACCACATCCCCGGACCTTGTCAAAATGGTACCAGCATGTAAATGCCGAACCTGGCTTCACAAAAGAAGCGTTTGACACTTTACGAAAAAAAGTTGAGCAGAGTAGGCCTCAGAAAGTTCTGTGTGCGCTCGTACTAGATGAAATGGCCATAAGAAAGGCATTAATATGGGATCCAAAAACCCAAAAGTATCATGGACGCGTTGAGTACGGACACAATATAGATTGTGATTCACAAGAAGAAGCCAGTCAGTGCTTAGTGCTTCTTTTAACCTGTGTCAATGGCTCTTGGAAGTTGCCAATCGGATACTTCTTTATAACGTCAGTTACCGGCGAGCAAAAAAGTGTCTTGGTTGAAACAGCCATCAAATTGACTGAAGATACAGGTACGAGGGTGATTTCCGTAACATGCGATGGCCCAGCTGCTAATTTTAGCATGCTTTCGACATTGGGTTGTGACATCACCAAGGATCAAGCATGTACAACTTTTGAAAGCAGTAACGCTAAACCAGTCCATGCCTTCATAGACCCCTGCCACGCTATAAAGCTGATTCGCAACACATTGGGTGATTTGAGAGTGTTTATTGACGGATCTGGAAGACAAATTGATTTTAAATATTTTGAACGTCTTCTAGAACTTCAAGATAAGCAAGGTCTACACCTGGCAACAAAAATTACAAAAGCTCATCTATTTTTTGAAAAACAAAAAATGAAAGTAAAACTAGCTACCCAGCTACTGAGCAATTCAGTTGCAGATGCATTAATATTTTGCAAAGAAGAACTTCAACTCAAAGAGTTTGAAGATTGTGAAGGGACAGCCATTTTCATTAATACAATGAACAACATATTTGACGTGCTTAACAGCCATTCAATTCGACCCCCGGGTCTAAAAAAAGCAATGTGCCCGGAGAACATAGGGCTTATTCGGGCGCTATTCGAGGGCGCTATAGAATATATACGTTCGTTGAGGCTACCTTCGGGAGAGTTATTGGTGCAATCTCGAAGAAAAACTGGTTTCATCGGCCTAATAATTGACATGAAAAGCGCCTTGAAAATGTACGAGGAAGTAGTGGAAAAAGAAGAATTACTAAAATACATACCTTTGTACAAGGTTAGCCAGGATCATCTCGAGCTGTTTTTTTCTTCGATCAGATCCAGAGGAGGGTTCAATAACAACCCTAATGCCGTACAATTTCGTGCTGCATACAAGAGACTGCTTGTGAGAGCAGAAATTCGAGATGGCGGTATCGGGAATTGCATCCCGTTGGAACAGGTCAACATCTTGACCTGTTCTAGCAAAAACCCAGTCCAGACGCTTAATGAATTAACGGAAAGGAACCGATTTGTGGAAATAGACGAGGACCACAGCGATCTTTACGATGAATACCTAAACTTGATGACCCAGGATATTGACAAATACCAAACTAGCGTAATCGAATACATAGCGGGATTCATTACGAAAAAAATTTCAAAAATTATTAAATGTGACCAATGTATTTCATTACTGAGTGGTCCGACAAATGAGAAAAGCCTCATTTATATAAAATCGAGGGGCGGATTGACGTATGCATCTGCCGATGTCATAAATATAATAAATAAAGCAGAAAACCTAATCAAACACGATTTAAATAATAAGGTTAACCCGGAACATTATTATTTGTACATATTTAAGTTCCTGGTAGAATATTACGATAGTGAAAAATATTTTGCACTGAACCCCGAACATGACAGCATTCACAGAGTGTTACTGATAAAAAGTGTGATAAAAGCTTTCATAGATTTAAGATATCGATACTTTGGCCGAAAGGCAAGCGAAAAGTTGTCGTATAGACAATATTTTAGTAAGTTAATATTATTTCGTAACGAATAAATACATGATAGCCTATCATATATTTATTCGTTAGGTGAGGAATATAGTGTCTAACTTCTGACAAAGGTGGAATTATATTTAACTTTAAGACCTAAACATGTTTTTCTGTAAATAAATGATTTTAATTTCAATTTCTTATCTTTGATACAGATTCAGTGAATAATGTTTTCCTATCGTATTTGTCGGAAAACTCCTATCGTGTCTTGCTCCCTCCATCAGCATCGTGAAGCCAATTGAGAGAGCAAGATTAAACGAACTTTTCCGACATAATACGATGGGAAAACCTTATTTACTACATCTGTACTTCGGTTCCCATAATAAAGGACGATCCGACGAGTATAAGGGAGAAATTTTGTGGTGCAGTAAGGATGTTCTGTGTCGTTTTCTAAAGCTTTTGATTGCGTGGACCATTGTACTCTTACACCCGTATTCACAAACAATACTTAAGGGATCCTGCACTGAGTAAACGCACTGCCTTGAATACAGCTTTGTGATTGGTCCTTTTTGACCCACCTTCAAATCAAATCATTTATTGCCCTTTTGGTTATGAAACGATTTGAACCACCCTATGCATCCATGAGCACTGTTAGACTGTATGGTGACGGATGTTATTCTTAAAGTCTAACAATATGGTCTACTACCAAAAACTTTTTAACAAAAAATTAATTCGCCTAATTCATTCAGTCATTCTAAGTAAAAATCTGTGAGTGAACAATAAATCACCCCTATTCGCCCACCCTTAGGGAAGGATTTTTTTTCTAAATTTATATGTGGCCAACTTCAAAGTTTACCCTATCCAATAAAAAAATAACTATCTAAATCGGACTACCCCGTAAAACATTATGCGTGATCATACATAAATAATTTTCGTTGGTTAAAATAGCCTCATTAGCCAGAATAAATTTCACCACGTTTACACGTAGTATCCATATCGATATTTTTCACTGCTTTGACCACGTCTCTAGTCTTCGCCGCCATTTTAAGCGACAAATTTAGAATAGGTATACACGCTCATTTTGTAGGTATTTCTAGTCCATAGGTTTAACAAGGTCTATGATTTTTGGCAAAGTTGCGTTCGGCGCTCGAGGTCACAAACTTGGATTATTCATTAGGCCAACATCATAAACAAGACTGCAAAAATTCAGAACTACCGGATTTGACGCATACTACCAATGTATAAAGTTACTGGACTACGAAGCATTATCAATAAAAAAAGTGAACTCTTTTATTTAGTTAATAAGTTTAACCCATTTGTTATAGCCAAGGGGCGGATTTTCATAGCAAAAATCAAACGTCAAGAGAGATTGACCATTTGGTTTTATCGACTATTCCAGTGGCCCGTTTCACGAAGCTACAAGTTACAAATTACAAGTTCACAAGTAACAAGAGCAAAAAGTTACAATTTACAAGTACAAGTGTTTCTCGAACGCGGCCTTCCATGGTAGAATAATAGGATCGTATGGTAATCTCGATTACAAGTGAATGACATCTCGATTTAACAAGTCCCTATTAAAAATAAGTTTGTTGATGTTTTGACGTTTCTAAATGTCAAATCTTGAAATATTTATATTTATAATCTGTAAATCCGATGATGTCTCCACTCTAGTCTCGCTGAGGCTTCGGAGTTGTCTCTCCTTATCGTTAAAATTTCAAAGTAGGTACGGGAGTTATTTTAGTTATTATGGAAAGCAACCGGAAAATTTTGAAGGCAACACTGCTAAAAGAAGTGTTGCTTAAGAAAAAATATTTTTTTGGAGCATTTTCGGCAACCAAGACCGATGCGTGGAAAGTCATACACGCAAAGGCACAGGCTTTAGGCCTTGTGCCAAATTCAAGGGATTTTTCATATACCCGTGATGTACTTCCACATTCCACAAGCTTATGAAACTTCACGTAATATTTACAGACAAAATAACAATAACAGCAAACTTTAGCAGATAATTAAACTCAACAACTAACAATAACAAAATATATAATAACAATAACAACAAACTTTTTAACAGAAAATTAAACTCAACGACGGTACGACATGAGAGGTACTATAGTAAATATGAATGATTTGACAGCGACTCTAACAAATTACAAGTTTACTTAGCTCGGAAGCTAGGTAGTTTTTTTTACTAATTGACAAGTACAAGTTGACAATGTAACAAAATTTTCGAGAAACGTTAGTTCGATTGAAGCAATATCTAACAATAAAATAAAAAAAATGTCTATGGTTCAAATTTTACACTTGTAACTTGAATTTTACAAATTGTAGAAAAGTAGCTTCGTGAAACGCTTGTAGTACCTTTTTTGACCAATGTTGCCAGTTTACACTTGTAAAATTGTAACTTGTAGCTTCGTGAAACGGGCCACAGATATCGATTTTATCGAATCTCTTCACATGTTACCGATTTTTAACATTAGTCTTTACCATAAGGGGACAATTTCTTTAACGAGATCATAGTAGTATATTAGCATAATTCAATTTCTTTACTTTCCAAAAATGCCCCAAATTCTTGTGTGCTCAAGGGCTCCAGCATACTTTAGACGGCCTTGCATTTGACCTTTTTGTCAAGCGACTTGCATCTCCTTATTTAAATAAAAACGTCAAAGTCATAAATCACATTGATTTCGCTTGAATTAAAGAAAAACGATTAACAAATCGATAAATAAATTCATAAATATATCGCTCTAAGTGTTCATTTAAAGCAGCTTAAGAAACATTGCGTTGAAACTTACATAGCGAGTCAAAATGACAATTCTGGGGTCCTTGTGAAAAGGGTACAAGTCGACTTAACTTGTAATAAAAAGGGTATATTTTTTTACATGCTATATCCTTCTTCCTATACTTTTTTACATGCTATATCCTATATTTATTCTGCTATAAAATATATATAACCAACTACTGTACTGATCCATAGTTCCTTATCCTTTCCGTTTTTTAGTAGTAAAATAATCAGTGTTAGTTTCCCTAATTTTTGTTAATAAATAAAAATAAAAAAACTTGACTAATGACATTCACGAGGGTCCAAGAAAAAAAAAATAGGTAGCGGTAAAAATGTCTACTCAAACGTGACTAACATTTTGTACGTACTTATAGAAAAAAAAGGTAATGATAATAAATATAAATGCATGAAGTATCTGTTTTCTATTAAAACCGAGTTAAAATATAGCGAAATAGTAATATAACACGTTAGTTTTAGTTTTTGTCTTGTTTACTTATAATTTATTTAAAAATAAAACTTCGATTTTTTGTTGTTTATTTCATTACATGTTTGAAAAAAGCACTATGCATACCTCGGCGGGAAATATGGGGTTGCCCGCCTCAGACCTATCCGGCCCGCTTTGCTCGGCCGTCTATATGTCTTCGGCCGGCAACCCCTTTTGTCTCGGCCTCTGTAGTAATGTACTCTTATAAATTAATATGTACGAAATTATATATACAACGTGTCCCAAAACTCCACGATAAGCCGGCACCAGAGGATGGAGCTGCTTATGATTAGTCGAGAAAAAATAAGGAAAAAAATATATCTCAATTATTTTAGAAATTACAGAAAAAAAATGAAATTCATCGAAAATCGACATCCCTAATGGTATTTTTAACGACCATGTCTACAAATATTCAAATATTACTGTTTTTTTTTTGGTTTTGGAAACTTAAGTAGCCCTGCTATCTAACACAGTTCTTAAAAATACCATAATACATGTAGTTTTTACACAAAAAATAATCAAAATTCATTTTGTCCCTACAATTTTGAAAGATTTTTTCTTACAGTCCACTTTCAATCATCATGGTGTAAAAAAATAGTATGGACACCACTATGGCAATTATTTTCAAAAGTTGACGCAACTAACCAAGATTCCAAAATGGTATAATACTTTAGGAAACCTAGTCACAAAAAAAAACAACGAATTTTTAAACAAGAATCGACATTATTTCGCACCTTTGCGACAAAACTGTGACATCTCCAATGTTGTGATTTGCCCAGATGTCACAGTTTTGTCGCAAAGGTGCGATTTAATGTTGGCGGTAATCACTTTTACTGTACCCAAAAAAGGATTTTTGTTGTTGAAAAATGTTGAATAAATGCAAAGAAATCGTACAATTTTTTTTCATTTTTTTTAATTCATTTACTACATTATTAATACTACAGTAAATGTTCAAATTGCCTGATCTGAATTGAATGATCGTTTTATCCGTCGTGCATATCTTCTACCATTGATATGATCCGCAGCTTGTGTGATTTTTTGGCGAAGCTCGTCCAATGTTGCTATGGGTTTTGAGTAGACTTTGTCTTTAAGACAGCCCCAGTAGAAGAAGTCCAGGGGGTTCAGGTCGGGCGAACGGGGTGGCCACAAGATAGGACCAAGTCGCCCGATCCAACGCCCTGGATACTCTTGGTTTAAGTATTCTCGCACTGCACGGGCATAGTGAGCTGGGCAACCATCATTTTGAAACCACATGTTTTGTAAATCACGTAAAGGCACGTCTTCTAATAATTCAGGCAAGTCGTTTTGTAAAAAGTTCAAATAGCCATCACCATTAAGGTTTCCTTGTAACTCAAAGGGTCCAATTACATTTCCATTTAAGATGCCCGTCCATAAGTTAACCTTGAATTGATACTGAGATTTGTCTTCTCTCATCAGGTGCGGATTTTCATTGCTCCAACTATGTAAGTTGTGTAGATTTGAATAGCCATCTTTCTTGCAGGTTGATTCATCCGACCATAGAACTTTGTCTAAGAATTGGGGATCTTCCCTGAGCTTTTGCAGCATTGCACGGCAAAATGCGACCCGATGTGGATAGTCCCGCGGTTCTAACGTCTGCACACGCCTGTAGTGATATGGGTGAAGTCTGTGACGTTTTAGAACTCGATGTGCAGAACTTTTTGGTATTCCCGTAGCTAGTTCTATGGCACGTACCGAGGTAGTTGAATCGTTTTCTATTTCATTGAGAACTTCTTCATCGCGTTCCAATCTAGGTCTTCCAGTGTGTCTCCTGTCAAATGGTAAACGACCTTCCGCAAAGGCTAGATGTACATTAATAAACACTCGATAATCCGGATGTCTTTGAACATTTGGGTACCTTTCTCGATACAATCTGCTAGCAGCGTTAGCATTGCATCGGCATTCTCCATAAATGAGATGCATATTAGCGTATTCCAACGGTGTGTACGGTAGCGGCATGATAAACGCTAAACAATCCAGAATACGGAAAAAGTCCAATACACAAAACACAATCAGTCCAAAATAATGACAGGTCAGTACAGTTTGCAGATCACCAGTCCAAAAAGCAAAGCCAAGAGTTGTTAGTATGAGAGCCACATCAATTAATACGGAACGGTGCACAGCGAACAAAGGATCAGAGTGTACTGACTTGAAAATTGTATTAACTACCCACATTTTCCATTGAAATTTTAAAACTTGCAACAACAACCCTTTTCAAAAGTGATTAATATCAACATTTAAAAATGTCGGTTCTTGTTTAAAAATTCGTTGTTTTTTGTTGTGACTAGGTTTCCCAAAGTATTATATCATTTTGGAATCTTGGTTAATTGCGTCAACTTTTGAAAATAATTGCCATAGTGGTGTCCATACTATTTTTTTACACCATGATGATTGAAAGTGGACTGTAAGAAAAAATCTTTCAAAATTGTAGGGACAAAATGAATTTTGATTATTTTTTGTGTAAAAACTACATGTATTATGGTATTTTTAAGAACTGTGTTAGATAGCAGGGCTACTTAAGTTTCCAAAAACAAAAAAAAAACAGTAATATTTGAATATTTGTAGACATGGTCGTTAAAAATACCATTAGGGATGTCGATTTTCGATGAATTTCATTTTTTTTCTGTAATTTCTAAAATAATTGAGATATATTTTTTTCCTTATTTTTTCTCGACTAATCATAAGCAGCTCCATCCTCTGGTGCCGGCTTATCGTTGAGTTTTGGGACACGTTGTATAAACATTTTTGACTATCAATTTGTGCGCTCTTTGTGATACGCAATGGAATTAAATGCAGTGTAAACATTATTAACAATAATATTCATATACATACCTACTTACTATAAACATTTTGCATTAATTTGCATTAATTGCATTAACTTATAGATACTGCACACTCAGTGCAGTATTTATAAGTGTACTATGAATCTTCCCAGATGAATTTTACGCTTCGAGCCCTAATCTTACACGGAAAAATGTTGATTATACCTGTTAAACTTTTTAATCTTAAATTTACATTGTTGCCTAAGATTTTGTTGTATGTATAACAAATATACAACGCTTTATCATAAATAACCGTGTTTCATTTTTAACACCAAGTATCAAAATACGAGGGCAGAGTGAGAAGTCTGGTAAAAATAATATTAAAGGTATTTTCTTCACAAATTCATTAAATGTCAATTTGTAATGCAGCCTTTTTGGGGGTAAATCGTATATTTTCAGCCAGTTCACACGACTAGTTTTTTTTTTGACAGCTGTGAAAAAGAAACAATCACTTCGGTGTTTGCAGACATGGAGAAAAGTGAGTTTCGTGTTCTGATTAAACATTATTTTTTGCGAAAAAAAACCATTACGGATACAAAAAAAAATTAGACAAATATTACGGGAACTCTGCTCCATCGATTAAAATGATCCACAAGTGGTTTACGGATTTTCGTTGTGGCCGTACAAGCACTGCTGACGCCGACCGACCTGGACGCCCAGTTGAGGTCACTATAGGTACCAGAGATGATCACCAAAATCCATGACATCGTATTGACCGACCGAAGAATAAAGGTCCGTGAGATAGCTGATATTGTAAGCATTTCAAACGAACGGGTTCGTAATATCCTTCACACTTATTTGGATATGAAGAAGCTCTCCGCCCGTTGGGTGCCGCGATTGCTCACAGTAGATCAAAAACGCACTAGGGTGGCCCTGTCAGAGGCATGTTTGGCGAAGTTTAGGTGTAATGAAAAGGGCTTCTTGCGTCGTTTCATAACTGTTGACAAACCTGGATTCATCATCATACACCAGAAACCAAGGAGCAGTCAAAACAATGGATTGCTTCAGGTGAACCTGCACCAAAGAAGGCCAAAGCAGTTTTATCGGCGAATAAAGTTATGGCTACTGTCTTCTGGGATGCTCGTGGTGTAATATATCGCTCATCCAATAGAATAATGACATAATTGCATTTTTAGCATGCATGTTATGTCATTGTTCCACGCGATAGACCTGATCTTTAGAACACTTTATGACGGTAAAATCTCAAAACCCGATTTTTTGCAATTATGTCATTATTCTATTGGATGAGCGATATGTTGATTACCTTCAGAAAGGTAAAACGATTAACGGCGAATATTATGCCAACTTGTTACAGCGATTTCATGAAGTTTTAATGGAAAAACGACCCCATTTGGCGAAAAAGAAAATCATTTTTCACCAAGACAACGCACGGGTCCACACTTGTGCAGTTGCTATGGCTAAAATCCACGAGTTGCGTTACGAATTGCTCCCGCATCCGCCTTATTCTCCAGATTTAGCCCCCTGCGACTATTTTCTTTTCCCAAACTTAAAGAAATGGCTTGTTGGAAAAAGATTTGGTTCCAACGAAGAAATCATCGCGGAAACCAATGCGTATTTTGAAGGGTTGGAGAAATCGTACTATACGGAGGGAATCGAAAAGCTAGAAAAGCGATGGACCAAGTGTATTGAGTTACATGGGGACTACGTTGAAAAATAAATATTTACTAGAACCATAAAAAAAAAATGTTTAATTTTTTCCAGACTTTTCACTCTGCCCTCGTAATATGAGTGCCGTATTGCCTCGGGGCGGTCTATCGTCCTACAATACCAAAACGTAATATCTAGAATTTCAGTGACATTAAAATTAAAGCAGGCTAAGGAGCATACTTAAATCCGATATTCGTCACAGGGGCCACTTCTCCTTCCTTAGCCTGCTAGACCCTTTGAACCTTAATACTATGATGATACCGTTTGTTTTTCAATATGAATGTTGTGGGTGAATTTCAACAAGCGTCAAATTATCCTAATTTAGGTGGTATTTTTTATTTTGTCAGTAGGGTTCACAATTTTAAGTGTAAGGGACGTCATTAGTCATAATTAAAACAGTGTTAAAATGGCCTTTCATTAAACCAAGTCGTTTTAAGATATATCGAATTTACTAATTATATACCACCAAAATTGCTATTATCCACCAAAATTACCTTTCTAAGAAAAACACACGATCAATAATGACATATCGGGATAGTTAAAATAATAATCGTTAGGGAATCATTCTTGGTATTTTTTAATACCAACAACGTATTTTTTTAAATATAATAAATAGTTATTGTTTGGTGTTTATATAATTTTGGTGGAACAAGAAATTTTATCAATTTTGGTGTCTTAGGAAAAGCCACCAAAATTGTATCACCAAAATTAGAACTTGTACTTTTTTATTTTATTTAACGTGAATATTTTAGTTTTATACAAATTTAACTTCATATAGTTAAAAAAACACCATTAACATACTCAAAATAATTTAAACACAATTGTTTTTTTTGCAAAATAACAAGTTACTAAGTTATCACAATTATAAAAATGTATTTTGTACCACCAAAATTTGATTCTTATGTACTTAGAGGGAAGATGCAGCAAGACGGTATAAATCTTTCACCATCTAATCTATCGCTGGAACTGAACGAACGACTGACGCCATATTTGTTTGTTTAATCACTTTTCGTTCGATCATAAAATCAATTTTAATATTCACCACCAAAATTGACTATTTCGCAAGGACAGTTTTATTTACACTGTTCCCAGTTTCTTTTTATTTGCAAATGCAATAATTGTAATATTTTATAATTCCTTAACTAATAGGGAATAGAGGTAACTAAAATATCAATCTAGTTGAGGCTTAATAACTTTGTACCACGGTATATTAGTGTATGCGACAAGTACTGGACACAACACCAAAATTGATTTTGGACTGTTTTTTGTTTTTTACGATAAACATGATAAGTTATTAACAATTTTAACTTTGGCTCAACATGGTACTTTGTGTAAGATTTTCTAGAAAATAAATAGTTTTCCAATAAATGTACTTTACACCCCAATTATCACTTCCGCCGCTAAAAAATGTGGTTGGGATAATTACCCTTGTAGTGGCACGTGCTAACTCCGTAGCTAGCGGCTTTGGGATAATAGAGACAATGGCCTTTGTTTGAAAGATTAGGGCTCGAAGTGAAAAATTCACCTGGGAAGATTCATACTTTGCCTACTGTATCTCGCCTCTCGATTCGGCAACAATTAATTAATTGGAGAACATAAGATACCAGCGCGCTAGAAAGCAAAAGCACAGCAGATGGGTGCTAGTACCCACAGGGCAACTATCCAAATCGGGCCAAAGTACAGTGAAGCCCCTGTGGCAAACACTCCCTGATGTAAGTATATTTAGATCGGTTGTCATCGTGGAAGTAGTGACGAACGCCGTAGATTTCATGCCATTTTCGCATACGTTCTGCCACATCGTTGCTTTAGACCTTAATTTTTCGGCATAAATTGACGTTTGGTTCTCATTCAGGAGTTCTGCTTAGCGAACAGTACAGTACTGGGGGCCGGGTAGAACAGAATAGGTAATCCAGTTTGACGTAGGTTCCGTTTTCTTGAATTATGCACTGTTAATGTATGGTTAAAACGGTGCCGTATGACTTTGGAAGACAATGTTTAACATTTGCAGGCTATTTTGAAAATTTCTTATCCAAGCACCACTGGGCGAGTTTTTGATTGTTCGCAATATTTTAAGGGTCAATTTTGCAATATGTGAGCAGGTTCTTCGACAACAATTCGGCATGTTATTAAAAGAGAAGTCTTTTCCGTACTTTTTAATGGCATTGTAAACCGCAGAACGACCCACCTTCTCGATTTTTGCGATCTTTCTCGTGATCATACCCTTTACTCGTATGTATTTGTCCACGATTCGTTTTCTTTGCTCGGGTGCTCATTTTGTGAAATCAAAAGTAATCCAAAAAAAGAACTCAGTTATTTTGTTCAATACCATAGCATCTAACATAATGTAACATAATGTAACATTCATATTTGTAAACTAATAAAAAAAGAATACAGTCATTAGGTGCATTAAAATGATGACAAACTTAACAAAGTTACTATTATACTATTGATCATAACATAATCGTAGATCCTATAATAGTAGATAGTTCAACAAGGGACTAAAACAAGACAATGACACGAGATTTTATGTGGCTATTTTATGTTTGTTTAGTCTCGCGTTAAACACTCTACTTTTCACTTTTAATGCGAGAAAAAAAAAACTATTTGGAACATGCCTAATAAAATAAAATTATCCTTAATATATTTAAATAGATTCATATTCGTAATCATTGAGCGGGTTTCACGAAATTAAATCGTTTTTTTATTTACACAGTTGTCATTTTAAGGTTATTTCCACGGCCTAAAAATGGTCTATATACAATCACCGAAAATGGCGATAATTCTCCATTCACAAACACCGTGGTTGGCAGTTTAAGGGTCTCCAAAGTAAATTAAAACAAAAAAGTATTTTAGTCCCTAGGGAGTAGTGTCGTTTTAATCCCTAGGAATTAAAAATCACACTGTAGTCCGCTTATATGAATCAATTTAGAGACTGAGAAGTGAAAAAAAAAACGTACTTACATCGCTCTTAAGCGTTCGGGGAATCTTACATTAACCTTACTCTGTTGTAGGAAGTGACAGCACATGGTTTTTTTTATTCAATCTTTACTTACATATATAACATTACATTACAGAGCCCAAGTTTGCAATGGTTTTTTTGCAATTGCTTATAATCCTAAACAAACTGATTATATTATTATACTATCAAAATGAATCTCTGTCGTTCTTATTTGTTACCCCGTCGTCGATGCTGAAATCGGAAATGTCCAATTCACTGTCACCTTGTTCAGTTATTTTCCTTGGTTTTATAAGGGTTTTTCGGTTTGCAACCTTGTTGTTGTCAGAATCGTCTAAGATGGAGCTGCCGAAGCTCGTGTTGCTGCCGCCGATGTTCGCAGTCTTCGCGACCGGGCCCCTCATCAGGTCCACCCCTCCCACGAGCACGGTGGAAGGAGTCTCGCTCCGCCGAGCCAACTGCGCTTCTATTGTTTGCTTTATCTCCGCGACCTTCGAAGGTAGTCCTGACCTGACATGTATTTTGGTCTCCGTATTTATTGGCTCATTTTCAATACTGAAAAGGAATTGTGATTCGTACAAATACGAGTATTTACTATAAACCAGTATTTGTCTAGACCGCGGATGTGAAAATTCGGTGGGAATTTATTCATTTGTTGACCAGTGTAACTGCCGCACTCAGAGACGTCAATTAAATTTAATGTTTGTTTAGTGACGTGTTGTCTTTTTCTATTGCTATAGCAAAGAAAGTGACAGTAGCAACTTATTACCGTCTAATTAACGTCTCTGATTGCGGCACTTAATAGGAGCCGATGGAACCCTCGAACCAATTACCACCACTGATCCTCCAGCTCCTGACACCGTGCCTATATTTTATCCCCTTGTTGACTTAAACACCCTGTATCTCCTAAAGTACCTATTGATCTTAGAGTAAAAATTAATGTGACTAATTTTGTAAAAAATTGTATGTAATAACTATTTTCAGGAGTAATCATTATAATATTTTTACCAATATTCGAATTTGAGAAAAAAGCTTAAAAAAGGTACCTCCAAACCCCCCTTACACCGTCAGCACATATGATTCCCCCCCCTTGAGGACTTTTAGTATGTTCATCTGGATACCGTAAGGTATACTGTACCAATTTACAAACCTACACGAATTATTTCCCCTGATTGCCCATCTTCGGCTTAATTTGAACAGGCGGCTACTAACTTGTTTAATTAAAGAGATAGCGATATAACTGTTAGATGGCCTGAAAGAGGACAAAAAATTGAGTATGATTCTAAAAAAAGTGATTTTGGTAAAAATTGGACATGGCTTTGAGGTCCAGTATGGTGTTACCGTTAATGGTAATTTTAAATAGACCCACGGTTAATGTGAACTCACCTGGATATATCCCATTCATCATTGCCGATGTGGTTTAAACCTAAATCGTCTTTATCGTCACTCTTCTCAGTCAAACTTTGTGAAGGGGATGCGCTTACTGATTTCATTTGAATTGCATCCATGTCAAAAATAACTTTCTTCTTGTATAATGACAATGTTGAGGATGCATTTTTTAAAACACCCTTCATATGCTTGAGACTATTTAGTTCATCGTCTGCTTCAGCTTTCGACAGTTTGTTAACATTTAGTAGCTCTTCTATATCGTCGTTTCTAGCTGCAGTAGCTGTTTTTATTAAATCATCGTCGTGGTCACCCCGATAAGTAATGAGATGCGAAACGTTGGTTGCAGATTGAGTGCGTCTCGGAGGGTCGTTGTTGCTACTACGTAAAGCATACTTATCATTATTTGTTTTGTGCTCCGCATTAGCAGATGCAGGGCGTCGGGCAGGAGACATTATCAATTTGTCTATAGACCGTGAAGGCCTCTGCGGGATAGTCATATTAGACGAATTATAACTTGCATTCGAGTCTGCCTCAACTTCGTCCGCCAGATATGGCGAGGACTCATTTTTAACAAGGCGTGTGTTAATAATTTTGTTTGTGTGAATTGGTTTAGTCCTCCCATTATGTCTTGAGTTTAAGTCCACTTCTTTTTCAAATGTCGATTTTGGGCTCAAGCCCGTGTTGGAGCTTACTGGCGATCCAGGCGGAGTCTTTAGCAAATCTGATGTTTTTTTTGCAATATCAGAATTCAATTTCTTATGTTCACTTTTTTTTTTGATATCTTTAGATTTAACGAAAGATAGAGCTTTACTTTTTACGTTTGATATCATAGAGCTTAGACTGAATGGTTTGTTAAAAGCATTTGCTGCTGCATTACCAGATTCAAAATCAACATCTCTTTTTGCACTTGAAACATCTGAATCCAAATATGCCATAATAGTGTATCTCACTTGTTCATAGGCAGGATACTTCTGAAAGGTAAGTTTTTTTGTTACGAAAACTATTACTTCTCATAAAATGTTCTCTAACCACGAACTTGCTCGGCGGCCCCTGTAAGTGCACCACAGGACTCGAGCCTTTTAGCCAGACATTTTAAGCTCCGGAGTTCTTTTTTAGACTTGATGGAATAAGTTACGAATACTTAGTGGTTTTAATAAGGGTGAAGTTTTAAAAAAGGCTATAGGTTTATAAAAGGCCTTTTTTGAGGTTATAGCCTTTTTTTAAGACCTAAGCCTTATTTAAATCCAGATTTTTCGTGACTGCTGTTCGGCGGCCTCGAACGAACGGACGAGTGGACGGACCGGCGGGCTCGGCTTACTTATGTAAAGGATATACCAAGAACCAAGAACTGGAACACGAGCGTTCTTTCGTATTGTTTTGTTCTTTCTTAGCACTTGTAGGGTTTAAATAGGTGCATTAATTTTAATATTTGCTTCGCTATTGTTTATCATTTAATCAATAACACATGAGTCGCTTAATTTCAAACTCGGATAAATCCATTCAAAAGGATAACGGAATTTGCGTCTTTTTATAAACAAGTTAAGTTTTAAATTCGTATACCAAATTTCAAGGAGATATCCGAGTATGAAGTAAAGCGACTCACATGTGTTATTTTTACTCTAGCTTAAAAAACATTACAGATATTGCCGATTCAATGATTCCACTAACTTAACGATATTCATAGAACTTCTAACGCAGGGGTGCGAGGAGAGCAGCGTGCTGTAAAAAGATTTTTACTGTTGCGGTTTTGAAAAAGTGATTTTCTATTATGACTTGGTGCCCACACAAAAACGTATAAACTGAATAATTAACAAAAAAAAATTAACTGATTTTATTGTTGTAATACGAGTATATTATATTAACGATACAAAATAATATGTTAAAATTTGTGCACTGATAAAAAAAATATCCTGTGTATTATCAAACCACGATTAGAATGGGATTCGGAAGTACCGTCAGCATAACAGTACTTATAATTAATATCTCAGTCAATCTATGATATCCTCATAACCCTTTTACCTGTTAAGTATTTTGAATTATAAATAAATACGTAAGTACTTTAAGTACGGACCAAATTTTTGTCACCGTTGCACAACGGAAATTGCACTGGAATGTGTCACACTGGAAAAATTCATTCAAGTCATTCGTCGCACAACGGAACGAAAATTGTTCACTACATAGCCTTACAAGCGATGCAGCTCATTAAATATAACCACAATGTCGGCTATTTCGAGATAAGTTTAACTGTTAATATACATATAATAGTTCGTATTTACCTTCGTTTTCAGAAAATTTGGACAAGAAACACCTTTTTTTCCACTTTAAACACTCAAAAATTTAATGACGCACACTGCCGAAACTAACGAATGCTCAGGTAACAGCCAAAAAAACATGGTGGTCCTATCCACATTTTGATTGCCAGCTAGGAGCCAAAGTTGGCATGCTAAAAAAATAAGAAACGGGTGTTTTGCGTTGCAGGCTTGGAAATTATAACGTCGCACAACCACTGTGTCACAACGGAAATATTTTTTGGGACATTCTTTGTTTTCAAAATTAAAGTAGAAAATAGCGATGCTTTGAAATTTAAAGTATAATATCATTTGTGTTGTTTATTGGAGAGTTTATTAACTTTTAATTGGAAACGCAAACCATTCAGAAAAAAAAGAAAAAAATATATATGTCCAGAAAGTTGGAGGTGGGACATCCTTAGTTTGTATGGGGTACAAAAATACGATAAAGTTTGTTAATTCTTTACGGAAAAAGTAAGCAAGGTAATCAAATCATTCAATAATTGAGTAATATCTTGTTAATAGGTCATAATTTTATTTGGCACTTTCAAAAACAGTTTTCGAATGTTTGAATACGAAATATTCAGTCACCAATAAGGTGGACAACACCTAACATCTGGACCGGTCCAAACATTTGGTCCTTACCCACGTATGTTTGCTTTACCATAAACAGTCACTACATATTTCAACTCTATTCTCAAATAACTACATTTTTATAAAATATGTATCGTAGTAAAGTATTTAACGGTCGGTGCCAATAAATTATCTTCAATGTATGAACATATTTTAATAACGAAATACATAAGACGAAGGTTCTTCTGAAAATTTAATGTACTCGTATTTAAAACTAATTTATTCATAAAATTTGTTTGTACCAGGTGATACAAGCTGCTTTGATGATTATGGTGTTATGAGTGGATAACTTTTGATGGTGTTTCTAAAAGTAATTACAACATTTGAATTTTATTAAAGTAATATATTTTTTTCCCTAGTTTTAAAACTTCATTTGTACTAAAATAAGTATTTCCATTTATCTGCACACTCTACCATTGACAATGTCATTTCATGTATTAATTAAAAAAACACATATTATGTGCTCAATCCCATTCTTAGCGTGGTTTGATAATTAATAACAACAAAAGACATGAAGTGGAATGACATTACATGACACCACACAAAAAGACAAAAATGCCAACCTACTTTCATGATTAAAAATATATTATTCCGCCTTATTAGATGTTTCAAGGCTCAAATCTATACCAACCGAAAGACTTTTGTAAGTGCCAGTATATAATAGAGATGGGACAGCTATAGGTTTCGGCTAAGTTTTTTTGGTCCTCTAGTCACGCCACTCGTCATGCGTTCAAGTTTTGACAAGTTTGTTTTGTTAACGCTTTACGGCCAAACCCTATATTCAATCCGCGGACAGATAGGCTTACTTCGGATTAAAATTTGACACATTTTGTATGGGCAAATGTCAAATTTTAAGCCGAAGTAAGCCTTATCTATCCTCGGTTTGAATATAGGGTTCGGCCGTTAGTGGTATACTTCCTTCACCGACCAGCGTGTTTCATTTGTTAAATTGATTAATAAATGTGTATAAATTATATCCACCACAGAGTTGCGTTATTTATTATAAAGGTATGGGGCCATTTTTTAAGCCCCTGTTTCTAGTAAGCCTTGGACCTTGGCTAAACCATTTTAGAATATCAACATTTTGGCAAGGACTTTTAACTTTAAATTATACCTAATAGTCTTTTAATAAGGTTACTAGCTCCGAGAGTCAAGGCTCTTGAATAAAACTAGGCTTGGGGGCTAATGAGTTTTATAGGCTTTTAGCCATCGATAATCGAGGTGGGCATTAAAAAAAAAGGGCTAAAAGGCTCGAATCTTTCGGAACACTAGCCGAAATTAGCGTTTTTAGTATTTGTTGTTTTTTTTAGGGTTTGCACTATAATCATACCAAATTTGACGCTTGCATGTTTTACCGTTTTTATGATGCTACAAAAATATAAAAATATGTTGAATAAAAACGATTTTTGTCTGGGAAGCCCCTTTGTTAGTATATAAGCAGTATTAAGTACTCGTAACATACATCATTCCGCTATCTTATTACCTATGGTTCTTGAAACATCTATTTAAAGTTAGGACGGACGGACGGACGGACTGACAGCGGAGGCATATCAATAGGGCCCTAGTAGTGTAGTTAGTGACTTAATTTATTAAATACTACTTATTTAATTTTACCTTTGATTTCAGTTCTAGCTGCTGTTGCATTTGCGTCTTTTGTTTTTGGTACACACTGCGCTGGAGTTTACTCTTGAGAGGATCTACGCCAGCTGCAACGAGCCGGCTGTTAACCTCCTCTGTAATTTTCGCGCGAACCACTTTTAAAGGACTAAAAGGAACAATTTGTTATATTTATTTATTATATATGGGTACTATTTATACATCGTGCCCGGGACGTACCCGAAGGATTTTAACAGCGTGTTCCTGAGATACTTTGTAGATAAAAATGTCGTATAAAGTAGACTCGATTCGGTTTAGTTTTTATATCCATTTTAGTGAAAACTAAGTTTCGTCGTCCATGGTCGATGTTCTTCCACGTCTAAATTCGGCGCACCAACGTGCGACTGTTGAATACGGAGGAGCATTAGACCCTAAAGTGGCCGCAAATCTAAATTGACTTGGTCCGTAGAAAAAAATTTCAAACACAAGTATTTGATAACGGCGCGCAGTTCAATTTTCTCAATTTTCGCTAACGTACTCAATAGCATTGCAAAGAAATTACTGTATTTTTTTTAACAAAAGATAGTTAGTTTTTTTTGTCATAGCAATCAGCTAGATAGATTAGCTTTACCGGGCAGTATTTAATTTCTTATTGAGTACGTTAGCGAAAATGGAGAAAATAGAACTGCGCGCCGTTATCAATTGCTTGTGTTTGAAAGTTTTTTCTACGGACCTAGTCAATTTAGATTTTCGGGACACTTTAGGGTCTAATGCTCCTCCGTATTCGTCAGTCGCACGTTGGTGCGCCGAATTTAGACGTGGAAGAACATCGACCATGGACGACTCCCGCTCCGGACGCCCTACTACAGCAGTAACTGAAGAAATTGTGAAAAAAGTCGAAAACTTAGTTTTGGCGGATCGCCATGTCACGATTTATTTTATTGCTGAAAATGTAAAGATTTCAACGGGAAGCGTGCATAATATTTTACATGAACGCTTGGGTATGAAAAAGGTATCTGCGCGTTGAGTACCAAGAATGCTTACTGCCACGCCAAAACAAACTAGAGTCGAGATTTGTCAAGAAGCTTTGGACCTGATACAGCAAGACCGGGAACTTTTTTTGGCGTGATTTATAACAATGGACGAAACATGGCTCCATCATTATGACCCTGAAACGAAACTGCAGTCTATGACATGGAAAAGACCATCATCTCCAACTCCGAAGAAATTCAAGGTGGGTCCATCTGCCGGTAAGGTCATGGGCTCTGTTTTTTGGGATGGTAAAGGGGTAGTATGATTGAGTATCTCGAGTATGAAGCCACTATTACGGGCACTTTATATGCCAAACAAATAGCAACATTGCGTAATGAGATCCGCGAAAAACGGCGAGGTAAACACTCGAAAGTTGTGCTGTTCCACCAGGACAATGCCCCGACACACAAGTCCGCCGTTGCAATGGCTGCAATTCGTGATGCTGGGCTCGATATCCTTAAGCATCCTCCGTATTCACCAGATCTTGCCCCCAGTGATTTCTACCTATTTCCGAGATTGAAAGAATACCTGAGAGGCCAGAAATTTGAAGACGGCGACGCGGTAGTCGCTGCAGTACAAGATTTTGAAGTACTCAAGATGGGACCGTTTTTAAAAATTGAATTTTAAATTTAGAAAAAAGATTTACTAAGTGTATTATGCTAGAAGGTGACTATGTCGAAAAATAAAATGACATATAATAAAAGTTGTTTATAACATACTGATTCTGACTTTTTATTGAACGCCCCTCGTAATGTACAGTCAGCTGCAGAGAAAACGATACCCCCCCTCCTAGTAAGGATTGTTTTTTTTCGAAAACCTGTGGTTAGATTTAAATGATTTTGAGTTTATGTGTAGACAATAGTAAAATCTTCAATTCAGCGAAAAATCATATAAATTTAACCAGAGGTTTTTGAAAAAAATCGGTCCTTACCAGGAGGGAGGGTATCCTTTTCTCTGCAGCTGACTGTACAATATTAATTGGAGCGTATGTTATGCGTCGATTTGTGTACACCGTGTCCAATAAGTTTGCATACAGTTTAGATTCTCAATAAAATAAATGTACGAACAGTTAATACAATGAAAAGTATATTTTATTAATGGCACACTTATATACAATATTTACAACAAATGTTTCGGAATAACTCCACCGGGCCATTCCATGTGATTTCAACAAATCGAGTGTGCCGCATGACATTTGATTTGAATAAAAAAAATTGAGGATATACTTTATGGTGAGAGAAGTGCTGAACCACCACCATTTTTTTTTATTTTTTTTTATTTCCGAGTTTTATTCATTCGAAGTAAATAGTGGGGTCAAATTCCTGCTTGTATATTATACGCTCTAGCTTTTTTTTTGAAACGGTAACGAAATAATTGTTGCTGTGTTTGATTAGGTAAGAAATGTGGATGTCATACTGTATGATAAAAGTTATCTAAATTAACTACAAAAAAAATGGTGTCCATTTGAAATGTTCAAGTAACTGGTAATTTTTTGCAATTTTAATTCATTTCTGTGCAAACCCTGATGCATATTAGGGATAACTTTTTTCAGAAATATAAAGTACTAGTTTTGTTCATTCTGTAAAATAAATATTATCGTTTTAGAATTATAATTCTAACAGAAAAATAGTAGTGAAAATTGAGAATTTCGAAAAATGCTTATGTTTGACCCCCAAAAAACCCATGTGGAAGAATAATTAAAAATTTGAATTTATTCAGAAAATATAGTCTATGTCTTTGTTAATTAGATTCAGTTTAAAAAGTTTCGTTATTTTCCCTATTTTTGGATATATGATTTTTTTAAACTGCTTATCTCGTGAATTTTCTCTCATTGTTTTTATATATGCATACATACATACATACATAAACTCACGCCTTCATTCCCAAAGTGGGGTAGGCAGAGCTAAAGAATTACCAACAACTTTTAAAACTTATTGATAATTCTGTAACCACACTTTGCACAAGTAGGCTAAGATGTATATATGATTATATATGCATATTAAAATATTATTGACTATAACTTTTAAATGTATGGTAATCAATTACCATACACTGAAAAATCAATAAATAAAAGCCAGACGGTTCAAATTTACTAAATATATTTAATAATACTTATATATAAAACGAAAAAAAACATTACTTGCAAACCTTTGCTACTTCGAAATTTTCTGAAGTAGAGTAACGTCGCACTACTAATTCATTTTGAGAAATGGGAACGAAACTATGATAAGAACGTGTATTTTTTATGGTTCTCATATTTTTAAATCGCTCTGATAAGTACAACTCAGATCCATCGACTTCTGATTTTGAGACGAAAAAGAACTTGATTCCAAGAATTTTGTTTACACAAAACTATAGGTTCAGGGGATAAAATGTTATCACTACCTGTTGTGGTGCGTTGCAGACTAGCCTTTCTTACCAACCGCTTAATCGTGCCGCCAGCACCATCACAGGGGGATTTGCCGTGAGAGGTGGCAAAAAAGTTCCACTTCTTATCAACCAGTGGTATATAACGAACAATAACTATACATGAAAAGAGGTTAAATAACACAAGCACTTCCTACAAAGAGTTTGCACCGCTTCATTATCTCCTAAGTACGGTCTCCTATATATAACTTCGATAAGGATTATAGTAGCACCTAAAAAAATATATTTCATAAACGAGCAAAAATAACAAATCTTTTTAAACTGAACCTGATTAACAAAGATATGGACTATATTTTCTGAATAAATTCAAATTTTTAATTATTCTTCCACATGGGGTTTTTGGGGGTCAAACATAAGCATTTTTCGAAATTCTCAATTTTCACTACTATTTTTCTGTTAGAATTATAATTCTAAAACGATAATATTTATTTTACAGAATGAACAAAACTAGTACTTTATATTTCTGAAAAAAGTTATCCCTAATATGCATCAGGGTTTGCACAAAAATGAATTAAAATTGCAAAAAATTACCAGTTACTTGAACATTTCAAATGGACACCATTTTTTTTGTAGTTAATTTAGATAACTTTTATCATACAGTATGACATCCACATTTCTTACCTAATCAAACACAGCAACAATTATTTAGTTATCGTTTAAAAAAAAAAAGTTAGAGCGTATTATATACAAGCAGGAATTTGACCCCACTATTTACTTCGAATGGGTAAAACTCGGAAATAAAAATATAAAAAAAATAAATGGTGGTGGTTCAGCACTTCTCACACCATAAAGTATATCCTCAATTTTTTTTATTCAAATCAAAAGTCATGCGGCACACTTTTTAATTCAAATTTGTTGAAATCATATGGAATGGCCCCACCTTTAACTTTTTTTACTAGCTTCAAACGTTTCTCAAATGAATCACACGCGGCACGCACCGCTTCAATTGGTATTTCGTCCCAAATATGCTCGATAACCTTTTTGAAATGATCCAGGTTTGCGATTTTATAATCATGTAGTTTCGAGAGCATATACGACCACACGAAATAATCTAATACGTTTAAGTCCGGAGAACTGGGTGGCCATTCATGTTTCGGCAGAAAATCGGTCAAATTAGCCTGACACCACGCTTGAACAGCGTTTGCCGTGTGTGAAGGAGCTCGGTCTTGTTGGAAAACATAATATTCGTTATAAAATATCCTTTTTAAATTTGGAGCAACAATTTTCCTCAAAATCTCGGATTTATAGTATTGAGCATTGATTTTAACGCCTTTATCGTTAAATACTAGAGGTAGTTTACCCCGCTTACAAACTGCACCCCACACCATCACCGATGGTGAGCTCTGGAACCTAGGAACATTTTTCTGGTTGTCCGGAATGTCTTCTATCTTTGGAGCCCACGATCGATCATTTTGGGCGTTATGAGGCTGTTCTAACACGAACAGTTTCTCGTCAGAAAATACAAACTCATCCCCTGCGTGCCAAGAAAGTATTATGTTGGATCTTTGTGCTCTCTTTTTCTTGGTCGCTTCGGAAATGCCATGAACTTTTCGTTTTTTGTAGTCATGGCATTCAAGATCCACCCTCAAAATATTGTGTACCGATCCTTTTGAAATTTTCAGGACATCAGCCAATTTTCGGATAGAACGGTGTTTTTTCCGCCGAAGTCGCTCTCTCACAATCTTTACTACTCTATCGGTTCTAGCTGAACGTGGCTGACCGGATCTTTTCCTGTCTTCTACTGAGGAGGTCTCTTTATACCTTTTGATTGTGGTGTAAACTAGATTGCGTTTAATTCCAAGGGGTTTTAAGGCCTTGAAGATAGCACTTGGGCTGTCGCCATTGCTAAATTTTCTGATAATCGTTTCACAAAACTGTTTCATCGTGGATTAAAAGCAAACTACAAATGCTTGACATTTGAAACAATTGTATTTTATTAACGACACCATACATTATAAATTAAAATAAGAATTCGATGGCCTGTAGTCTGTATGTCTTTAGGGTTAGTGCTTAAAGATGTGTATTCGAACTTATTGGACACGGTTTAAATACACATGTATCTGAAATACGATGCCTAAGCCTTAAAATTATTCAGAGTTAAAAAGGATTTATGATTGACTTTTCTAAGTAAACCCTGCTTTTAAATAATCTATCCTTATTACGCTAACATCTTCTTAAGTCACAGTTTATCTCTTTCTCCGATTAACCGTCCCAAATTTACAAGTGATAAAGGGACAAATTAGTCACTTTTATAACTTTCAAGAGGATTTCCTAAAAACAAGTGCTAATTACAAGGAAAGCGTTGCCAGCTCGTCCTTAGACTGTTTCATGGAGAAGCAAAAATAATCCATATAACTTGTATGAAAAAAAAAAGGCTGAATTCAACCTTTGTTAACCAGATCGACTATTAGTGTTAACAAGCTGTCGACATGTATGAACTAACAGTCGGTTGACATTGATAACCACAGGAACACGCTGTTAAAAGCCTTCGGGTACGACCCAGGCACGGTTAATAGGTATAAATAAAAATATTTACCTTCCAGGAGGTAGTATGGGCCCATTTCCAAGTGTAATAACAGCATTTGGAGAAACCTGGAATTGCTCTGTTTTTGTTTCTTTTTTCTTGTTGGTAGGCAACTTAACGTTAAGCTTATTTAAGCGTTTCGATCGATCAGGTCGAGATGAGTAGTTCCTTGTGCGCCGCGATTTCACGTTATTTTGGGCTGGTGTTTTTTTTGTAAAGCTATGCTTCAGTTGATTGTTCACGTTTTCTGCACTAGATGTTTCACTCGAGGTACTAGACTTAATGTTTAGTAGTTCTTGCGCTTTGCGGTGGAGTTTTTCCAGAGTCTTATCGTCTACCGCTGGTTTTGATTTATTGTGTGTTTTACCAATTTTATTTCTGTCTTTGATTTCTTCAATAGAGCTGGAAACCTGCAGGCATAAGAATACACTTACTGTTAATTAACTCCTACTTTCAACTCTCACGTCATACAAACATATCTACCGTTATAAAACATTTATTACCGCATCGGCATCAGTCGAGCTGTTCGACATGTTCGTGCCCCTCTTCTCATTGTTTAGTCTTTCCTTCAACATCGCCTCTAGTGTTCCTGCCCGTTGCCTTTCTGCCTCGGCCAGCGCCCTTGATTCCCTACATTCTTTACCAACCTCGTTTAGTTTCTGCATTAACAATTCGTACTTCTTAGACTGCGCCTCATCACGTTTTGTCCAAGTTAATATTTGTTCCTCGTATTCTTTTTTAAGTTCTATTTCTTCTTTGTCCGTTTTTAACTTCTGTAAAAAATACCGATGAATAGGCAACACTTTAATGAGACTCGTAATTACAATGTATTTGGTCGATTTTTACCAAAATTGGGTTATCTCCGAGAAATACCTAGTCGCCTAAAAAAAACTTTTTTAATACTTTCACTAAACAATCATAGGGACTGTTTTTCAATTGTCGTCACATTCCCATTGCATTGATATTTATGTATGTAGGTATTACACAAAATACAGTTATTTACAAAAAATCTCTGCGAGATCTCTTCCAACTGAACTTCGAGTTAAATATGAAATCGTTAAAGATAAAAAATTGGAATAAAGATACCTAGCCTTATACAAACTGGTACTTGATTATACCAATAGTAAGAAATTATGAAGATAAATATTGTAGTTAGGGAGCTGGCGAGCAGTTCGGTATATGATTTGCACACGTTGCACATCGAGGTGGCTTGCAGTTTAGATCAGTAGGTACGAATTGGTTTGGTCCAGTCAATGAAGGACCTATGTAAGTGCGGTTTCGCGTTACAGCGGATTGAAGTTGCTTAAAAAAGGGGGGTATTAAATCATTTGCAAATTTATGCCTCTGGGGCTCATGGTCACAATCATCTTGGAACCGAAGAAAATCAAAGAGGCAGATATTCAGGGCTCTGCATTATCATGGGACGGAATAGTAAAAATGTAAAAAAAGGTCTACGAAGTTGCACACGTTTCTCATTGCGCACATTCGATTCATTATTATTATGACTCCCTGGGCACAGATCAAAGAATACACCCTGGGTACTATTTTCAGACACATGCTTTTTGACTGTGAAACTCGGAATTTTGCGTAATTTTTTTTTCTCATTTTATTTCTTCAAAAATGGTCTTCGTTCAAATAATTATGTGTGTGTAATCTTCCGTGGTTTCACCTGATGGTTCCAATGGTAGACCAGCGCTGGCTAAAGCCATTAAATCGCCAGCCAAAAATTGGCATTAAAATGCCAGCATTACGCTGAGTTGGGACCATTTCGTGGCTACTTTATTCTTGTTCGTGTTAATCTGTTCTTTGTTATAAATGTACGTCACGAATAAATGATTGTATTTATTTTTCTTTTTGATATTTTATACGTGCGGGGACGCAGTTAACAGACAGAACCCAAATATTTCTGACGCGTTTTGAAAATCGTTCGTATGGTTTACCTATATGAATTATTTAAGTATAGTAGTAGTAGTGTATTAAGTAGACGTAGAATTTTGCAATTGTAACTTGGCGCGAGCGTCGGGTTGAAAAAAAACAAATGGTCTGCCTTTGGAGGATCTGGGGACCAATTTTTGACTTTCGAGAGCACGAAAGTTTCACACGAAAGTGAAAAAAAACAATAGGTATAATGGTATTTTTGACTTGCGAGCGATAGAAAATATGAACACGAGTGGTCTGTGGCATTCGTTTCGAATTCTATCAATAGAAAGTATCATTTGACATCTTCCAAACCTGTTGGGTATGTATGCCGGGAAGTACACGAAGCATAAACAAACCTAGCACAATGACATAGACATCCACAGACGAGAAAGCGTTTCATCTTTCCTACATTTATAACCAGTCAAGAATTTGTAAAATATGCGTAAAAAAATCTTATTAGCACTGCAATATTAAATTGCTTGTTATGATTTCATCTTTTGTTAGCTTCACACATTTATTCGAAATTAAAATAAGAATAAAAATAACCGGTAAAACATCGACTTTCTGCGTGTAATGAAACAAGTTCCAACTTAACATTACTATTTAGCAGAGTTGGGTGTTATCATTTACTGACACGGCTTTTCTTTAAATTTATTATTAAGTATGTACATATTTTTTTTATAGCATGGGAAGGCAAACGAGCACACAGGCCACCTGATGGTAAGTGGAAACTGTGACCCATAGACATTCGCATTCACAAGACTGCAAATGCGTTGCCAACCCTGAGGACTAAGATGGAATGCCTCTATGCTAGTCATTTCACCGGCTGTCTTATCCCCAAACCGGAACACAACAATGCGAACACTGCTGCTGGCTATGGATCTTTTCGCATAACATCCTTTTAGGCTGAAATTGCAGAATTTGATAAACATCTATTGTGTATAAAGATTAGGTTAGGTTACTATTTTATAATAATTAAAATAGAACCGTTTCTATTGTAAAAACAGTTATCGGCCAAAATATTTTATGCAAAAAGATATATTAAATGTAAAAAAAATGCGATCCAATAGTGAACCAGTTGAGATCAGTTAAAGCCTCAGATAATATCCTTATTTTGTTCATTTCGTAACGAAAGTTAACCGTAATCGAGAGCTAAAATGACAATTGGCGTTAAGGACACCTAAATTGTATTGTAAAGTTGTCCTACACGCCAATCACCATTTTAACCATCGAATGATTGTGAAATAAAAGAGATTCAAAGTGTTTAACTACTCTACTGGATGATCTACCTACTGCATCGTTAGTATTTACCACTGTATTTATCTCCTTCAAAGGACTTCAGCATTCATAACCCCTGCTTGGTCGTTATCAGACCTTCAACTGTTCTTACTGTAGTGCACAGATACTTTTACCTAAGGGCCATTTAATGACTCACATTAATTATTACTACTATTACTGACCAACCTCTCTCAAGCAATCAAATATTACTTCAATCCCAGATAATAATTCTAGGTTTTACACAATACTTCTGCAAAGTTCCCCTGTTCTCTTAGACGCGAGCGAAACCGCGGGCAAAAGCTAGTAATAATATAAATATTTTACTAAAATATATTTGATGGATGATTTCTGAATAAAAAAGGTTTCCCATTTACAGCAAAAAGAAAAACTATCCACTTACACAATGTGTTAATGCCTGCTTTAACGCCACTATTTCTGCTCCCTGTTCCCTTATCGTCACATGCAGATGGTCAATTACTTTTAATTCACCTTCATCAGATTTAGGGTCTTCTTTTCTTTTAAAACTATTAAGTGTGTCAAAAATTTGGTTTCTTAGTAAATTTATTTCTTTGGCATGACTTTCTTGCTCAGCCCTTTTCCATTCTTCCAGCTTTTCAAAAATATGGTCATTATTAGTAGCAACTTCGACGTCTTTCATTATTACTTTAGTGAGAATTGGTTGAGTGTTCTTAACTTGTTCACTATCATTCTTAATTGTATTGTTAGCTGATATTAAACTATCCATTTCTTTTATTTTTAGCTTAAGTTCGTTTATTTCATCATTTAGTTTATTATTTTCAGGGACATTATAGCTAACGACATTTTGATCGTTTTCTTTTTCATTTCTTTGAGGAAATTCGTCAAACGCGTTTACATGACGCCTAGAAATGTGACTTTTCAAGTAAAGCTGGTTAAAAAAAGCTTTATCACAATAATTGCACTTGTTGTATTGTGGAACTTCACCGCTGGCCGGGGATGGAAATAGTTCACCTTTATTTGCGAGGCTTTTCAAAATCATTGCCGCAATGTTATCGTTACCATAAGAAAGGAGTGGTCTGCAGTTATGCTTTCCTTTCCGTCTTAACCTTCGCAGTTCCTCTTCTTTTTCTTGAACCTCTTTCTTTGTTGCTCCTAGTTCCTGCAAATTCGTTTGTGTGTTAGGTTCGCTTTGCTTACCGTTAGACCGGTAGAATCCAGTACATATATTTCTAAATGACAAGTGTTTGTAAGTGGTACCTAGATAAGTCGTTTTTCTAAGGGATAACTAACTATATAGCAGTACATACCTACTAGCAGGTAAATTAAGTTCGCCAGCTTATGATGTTAGGAAAATCAGACATCTTACTAATGTTGAGACAGCTCGCTTAGTTTACTATAGTTATTTTCAGTGTTATGTCGTACGATATTCTGGTTTGGGGAGAAACTTCTGACATACAGACTATAGTCGTGTTACAAAAAAGGGCCATTCGTTTTATTTACCGTGACTCCTTAAATTTAAGTTTTATCTAAAGGCATTACAGTAGCGTCACAATTTATTTATGAAAATATGATTTGTTATTAAGAACCAGGACTCTTTTTTAGGGTCTTTTTAAAGTATAAGGTATAAGGTTCCTAGTTTGACTTCGGAACCCTTATAGTTTCGCCATGTCCGTTCGTCCATCCGTCCGTCCGTCCGCCCGCAGCCTAGCTCAGAGACTTACTACTTACTCTTAGTACTAGAAAGCTGTAATTTAGCATGAATATACATATTATATTAGACACGCCAACAAAGGGGTAAATAAAATCTTGAAAAAAAAACATGTACCTCCCTGTACGTAACGTGCGGATTTTTTTTTTCTCGTCTACCCCATGTGGGGTGTCATTGGATAGGAATAATTTAAAAAAAAAGTTATTTCTCAAACATGCTCGGAAAGGATGGCCTTTCTTTTGAAAAAAGAAGACGCGAAGTTCCTCATTTTCCTCCTAGGAGTAAAATAAACGAAAAAAAACACTTTCCGGCCATGTCCATGGCAAATGTCCATATTTTTAAAGATGCTCTCTATTGCATATCAGTCCTAGCGTTTAGTGACACTTGACATCCTAATTTGTATAATAAGCCGTTAAAAATATTTAAATACTAATTAATAGTACATTACTACAGACGCCGGGAAGTAGGTGGTTGCAGGCCGAGTTCATATAGACGGCCGAGCGAAGCGAGGTCGGATAGTTACGAGGCTGGCAACCCCTTTTCACGGCGAGGTATGTATAGCGCTTTTCTCAAACATATGCAATGAAATAAAAAAAAACATCACTCAAAAAACATTTGTGTAATAGGCATTATAACGCGGATATTTTTGGTCCGAACCACACAGATACAAAAAAAAACGATTTTCAGCTATTCAGCCTGTTCATTAAACCAGCTGTCATGGCCATATTAAAATTAAAAAAAAAATACTTCCCGGCCTAGGTCTTCAATTTTGTATGAAATTCCTTTACAGTTCTCTCGAGTTGTTCCGTCGGGAACGTGGCACTTTGAAGACTAAAATAACTAACATAACGCCGACATTACATAGCATGTTTGAGAAAAATAACATATATTTAAAAATAAATTTTGAGTTTTAAGTTATTTAGTCTCAAAAAAATTAATTTTGAGACTAAATTGTGTGTTTAAAGTTACATTTTAATAAAATAAAATTACTAAAACCCATCCAATATCCATCGATTTGTTATTTGGTTACCATGGTAACGTTAAATATTATTTTTAATGTATGATATGATATGATAAATTGGCAGAACTGTTTTAACTTTTTATCTCTTGCATTAAATTTGTAAAAATTTATTAATATTAACACAATTGGAATAATGAAAATTAATTTGCTGTCAAGAATTATTTTGGCAGAAAAATTGAGGAAAAGTATACAAGAAAAGTTAGTGTTTGTTTATTTTTGTCAGTATGATTTGTAGAAAAAGTTATGAATACAACGGTACATACTCGTAATTAGCTCTTAAGGTACTAGGCTCACAAGCTCGCGTTCTAACCTCAGCACTTGTACCTTAAGAAGCTTTGTTATGTACTAGTTACATAAATAACTATAATCATATAATTGTGTCATTCAAAATAATAATTAATTATATATGCCTCGGCGGAAACGGGGATTGCCTGACTCGGATTTTAGCAGGCCTCGCCAAGGCTCGGCCCGCCAATCACATCGGTTTAGACAATTCCCTACTTTCCGGGCCTAGGCACTAATGAACTATTATTTGCCAACGGAAGCAGCTGCGAAAATGTATGAAATATTATTACATAACTGGTGTTTTACTTTTTAAAACTAAGATAACTCAGAAAATATGACCATGTTTTTTCTTTTCGACGTCAGCTTAACTGGCTTCGTATACGTCACTGTAGATCTTTTCGAATATTATATACTCTTTTTTCTATCCTGTTCGAGCCTTCTACTCCAGGTTATCTTAAATGTAAATTTGCCAGGCTGTGAATTGCGTTCTTCTCGTACTCTCAAACTTACTATTCCTCCCCACCATACTGGTTTTATGTCTAATTCGTTTGTTTGCCTTTAAGGCGATCGGTCTCTGGAATGAGCTCCCACTGAGCATCAGACAAGCCCCAAGCAAGTTAGCCTTCAAGCGGATGCTTCATAAGCATCTGCTGGAACAAGCGCAGTCGTAAATCAATTTAACACACATCGCCATATCTGTTTATTTATATATTTTATACGTATTATAATATTTATATAACGTATTTACGTATATTTATATTTTATATACCCGTATCTTGTATATACTTATTTTATTTAAACTTTTTTTTTCAACGCTTTTTTTTCTTCGCACCGATCTTCTTTTTCTGTTTCGCTGACTGGTTGACTGGTAGAGAATGCCATTGGGAATTAAGTCCGCCATTTGTTCTTTATTGTATTTAATTTAGTACAAAGAAGTTATAATAAATACATACATACATACATAAACTCACGCCTTCATTCCCAGAGTGGGGTAGGCAGAGCTAAAGAATTACCAACAAGTCTTAAAACTTCTTGATAATTCTGTAACCACATTTTAGTTATAATAATAAATAAATAAATAAATAACTTTTAACAGCCAAACACTCGTGCAATCAAAATTCTTCCTTGTATATTTCACTTTTAAATGTCATAGACTAAAACAAAACCCTTTTTAAACAGCGCTACAGCGTAATTAAAAGTATATCCCAATAGATTTACTCTTATTTTATAAAAATAATGTGTATAATCAAAATCAATTATCTAAATAACAAAAACGCGTAATAAATGTTACGAGTGAACCTGTTGGCTCTTCCTGATAGCGCCCTTCGCCCCTCTCCATATCGTCATCGTCTTTGAGGTCCATAGTAAGCCAGTGGCCAAGATATTTAAATTGGTATAACCTTTTTAAGGGGACACAATGTTGCTTAGGCGGAGGCACGCGAGTAAAATTAAATTTTCAGTACTTTATCATAAAAAAACCGGTCAAGTGCGAGTCGGACTCGCGCACCGAGGGTTCCGCACAAATTCGTAGGTACATATATAATACTATTGCATGAAATAAACAACTGCCATCGGGGGGCATAGATACTACATTATGTAAGATCGTAGTGTCGTTAACTTTTAAATTAACTGTAGCCATGTTATTTACAAATATATGGAAATTTTTGAAAATTAATGCATACACTAAGTTAGTTTTACAGAAAATTATTGATAATTATCGCAAAATTAAGGAAAAAGATTACCAGTTATACGTATCGAAATTGTCGCAAAATTATGACGATATTGTAAGTATTTTGGTATACGTGCGAATTATCCAGGCGCTTGTGCGTTACGTTCACGGGCCTCTACCAGCAGCCGTCGCCGCGCGAAGGTCCCTCTCGCCCACTCCGCCGCGAATTGCGCGGTCTTGCCTCGACGTAGGCGTAGGGTAGATGATAAAGTCCGTATAATAATAACGAGATTCACCTACTTATTATGTTTAATATTATTTATCTCTACTCTAACTACCTATTAGGTATATTATTATTATAAAGAGGAAGATTTGGTTTTTACAGAAGGTAGACACTTAGCTGATACTCAGTCAATTTTAAATATTTCCGCTGCTAATGTGTACCTACCTGGATATGCAGTAATTTAATTTGTAATTTTCGGTGTTTAATCATACAAACAAAGTAATTGAATCTAGAACTGCGTTGCGTTAACGTTTATTTCTTAGTTATAGTTAGTTATTATTATTATATTAGTATTAGTATCTATTATAATGAAGTGAACTACATAATTTATATTTTAATATAGGAGCATAATACGAAATTTCTCAATAACGCGTTTCTTAAAAGTTCCCGAGCCTTATGTTATTCACTGGGGAAATCTTGTCAGCGCGATGTAGGAATCAAGTCAATCAAGTAACAGCGACATCTATTGAGAACTTGGTTTTCTTTTGTAGAAGTAACATTCAAAATTACTATCATTTACGATTACTATCGCCATCTGCTAGCGAGTAGCTAACACTTCATTTATTACACCAAATTTTTTTCACCGTTCCTTGCATTAAGACCCTTTCTTTGTGATTTAATTAAAAAAGTACAGTTTTCAGATTTTTCCTATACTTGTAGTTCATGACGGTATTACTTACCAAATTTCAAAGTTCTATTTACGATTACTAACGCCATCTGCTAGCGAGTAGCTAATACTTCATTGATCACACGTCGTTTCCTGCATAAAGGCCCTGATTTTTTGGTTATTTAACTAAAATTTACAAATTTCAGACTTTTTCCTATACTTGTAGTATAAGACGGTGCTACTTGCGAAATTTCATAGTTCTAGGTCATCGGGAAATACCCTATACATTTTGATTCCCTCGACAGTGTCGAAATACACGTTTTTTGCGGCATAAACGGCCGTATCTTTTTTTTACGTTAACGTAGGAGCTTGATTTTTTCACAATTTCACGGGGCTATGATTAGGCGGGGTTAGACCGGAGTATATGGTTTTAATTTCAACTCGATACCTCCTCGCGTTCCCGTGATAAAGGGTCTTGACAGATAGACAGACGGACAACAAAGTGATCCTATAAGGGTTCCGTTTTTTCCTTTTGAGGTACGGAACCCTAAAAACGAAGAGTTTTACGCAAGTCTACAGCATGAGACGAATCCAATGTCATATAATTTATCAAAATCGTAAATATGCGAGAATGAGTTTGTATATCAAATTTTTTAACCGTAGGCCGTAGCCGTAGCCGACTCAAAATTTATATTTAGTCATGCTGAAGAACTACAACAGGTTTGTGTTGAATTCTTGCTTATTTATTTTACATTGTCATCTCAAGTCAAAGCAGAGGTCGGGTGACGTGACGTCACACGGTAGTTTTTTAATATTATATTTCCAGAACTTTTAAAAACAAACGCAAGAGCTTAATGCAAAGTTCTCTCCAGCATGAGACTAATCCAATGACATATCAATTATCAAAATCGGACCATAACTGTTCATCAGAATCTGATGCCATGTACAAAAATCTGCCTCGCTTAATATATACCGTGTTTTTTGTTATTTCCTATAACTTCAAGGAAACATTCCTTAGGTTAAATTAAGTCAATTTCCCTAAGACCCCTGTATTCTAAATTCGACCGTCGATACGAGTATAATCGTAACTACAAAACAGAGGTTTTCAGGAGAGCGAAAAAACGAATTTTGCAATTCAAAAGATATTTTGCTTATTAGTTCATATTTTCGCACAAATGTGTATATTATGTGTCTCAGAATTTGATGCTCTTTAATACTGTATTTTTACTTGTTTTCTATAATGTTTATTTTAAATTTTAGATTGAGTTACGAACGCGTATTTTCCTTATCGACCATCGAGTAATACCGTATATCATAAATCATAATACCATTTAACAACTCTAATATCATCGTATCTAAAGTAACCATATTACTACCAACAGATTTACGGCTATTGAATTGAATTTTATACCTTAAAAAATTGTAACTCGAGATAGAAAGTATAAAAAAAGTATAACAAGACCAGAATAACTTTTATTCATAAATAAATCCTCGGTTAGTATTAGTAGGCGATTTACTCTGAGAAGTAGGTATTTCTTGTTTGTTCGAATTAACCTTCATTCATAATGTATTAATAATGAAAGGTTTAATCAAACAATCCGAATAGGTAAATAATTATGTAGGTACTTACGGGTACTTCTTCCAACACTGGTCCATAACCAGTATCACTAAAGCTTTTCCACGTTTCATTATATTATCGACATTAGTATCGACGGTCGAATTGTGCACTATTTAAGGATATTCAATTATTTATTTAAATCTATTAAGCTCCCAACATAAGGCTAAATGGTCCTCAATTGTTTTTAAGTAAGTATGTTTACCTGTCGTGTTTACTTGGGTTTAGATACTAATGTTTCGACGAATATTATTTAGCAAATTCCTAACTCCCCAAACTACGTATCCCATATTTTTGGGTTTGTCTTTATTTCCCAACTCAATATTTCACACTGATATAATTTTCCAATTTTGATAAATTATTGTTAGACAAATTATTACTCGGGATTCTTTTAAGATGTCAATTATGTTTTCGTATAATGTATTGATTGCAGAGTTGTGACATATTTGAAATACTTGTATTTAAAATACAAATACAAAATACGTATTTTGGATTTTGTACTTAAGTACTTTTTTTTAAAAGTATTTTGTATTTTATTTGAAATACTATTCGAGACGTATTTTGTATTTGTAAAATGGTTTGTAAAATACAAAATACTTTTTTATTCTTAGCTTCATTTTTCTAAAGCATCCCGCGATTCAGTAAAAACAAAAAATGGCCACTAGTGGCGCACCAGCTTTGAAAGTCTATGCGCAAAATGACAGATGAAACAAAACGCATATAAAACCTGACCAATAATATATGAACCTACTCGACATTGGCAAATCCCATAGATTGCCATACCCGAACGGGGAAGAAAAAAAAAAAAAAAAATATATATGACAATCCTCAAAGTCACTGTTACGTTTTGCAGTGTTGGCATTTTTTCGTATGGTGGTATGATTATGTGTCCACACAGACGCAACATGTCAGATGCTCTTTTTGAAGAGCTTGTGATTTTAAAATCTTTAATAAATAAAGAAAACCAGTAATTTTACCATAAAGTATTTTATTTCAATAAAGTATTTTGAAAATACATATTTTGTATTTAGTATTTAAATACAAAAGGCAAAAGTATTTTGTATCTTGCATTTGAAATACTATATTAAAAAAGTATTTGCATTTTGTATTTAAATACTTTTCGAAAAGTATTTTGTACATCTCTGATTGATTGGCATAAAAATGAACCATAAGCTATCTATATCTGAAAGCAGTTTCGTTCTTGGGGTCATAAAAAAAATAACCCTAACCTACCTATCTCTGGGAGCAGTTTCGTTTTTAGGGTCGTAAAAAAATACCCTAACCATTTAATCCAATGTATATTTGTTTCAGAGAACACAATTATTTATCACATAAATTTGACAATATGTTATTTGCCTTAGCAAATCATTTGCTACACAATTATTTACCACATAAAATTTGACGTACCTCCTAAAAATGTTCAATATAAAAATGTTGCGATTTAAAAAAATCCGAAGTAAAATTATGCCACTGATTGGTTTGCCAAATAAAACTTCGGCGAAAAGTTGGTTGCCAAATTAAATTTGACAAAACATAATTCGGCAAAAAGGCAGTACCTACACTGTTTACTTGACGTATAAAAGTGCCCGTGCGGCCTACTTGCTGAATAAACATTGTTATCTTCTATATATATAGCGCGAATATTTGTTCCTGAGTCATGGATGTTTACTATGTATTTAGTATATATTTCTCTATATAAGTATTTATATCGTTGTCTAGTACCCATAATACAAGCCTAGAGCTTAAATTGGGACTAGGTCAATTGGTGTGACATTGTCCCCTGATATTTATTTATTATTTATTATTTATTTATTATTATTATTATATGTCAAATGTTATCTTTACGTGTGTGATGTCATTCGGACATCGTGATAACTGATAATTTACACTTATTTTAGATTAACCCAAGAGACCCTTTTACAATAACCGTTGGTGCAATATTTAATTAGTAAGTATGAACTAAGTAAAAAAAAAACAAAAACTATTCTACCATTAGGTTTCTATTAAGATACCCAAAAATACATACATACATACATACCTTCACGCCATCATTCCCAGAGCTACAGAATTAGATAGCTGGGCACCGTTAATCAATTAGTTAACTTCGTTAATCGTTAATTCGCTAAAAAAAAAGTTAGCTTCGTTAAACGTTAAAGCGTTACATTTCGGAAGAATTAACGCAATACGTTAATCGTTAATCCGTTAATATGTGTAAAAAATTGCATTTTTATATCGTTGCGTTAGTGAATTTATAAAACCTGTTGGTGTAGGCTCTGGAAGTTAACAGGAAAGGAACAAAACAAAATACTTGTATAATTCAAATGTGTAATTTAATCGTCGGGCATAAAGTGCATATTCCCCTTCATGAACATGTTGAAGTTCTCGTCTGAAAGCGAGGCTCGTTTTGGTGTTAAAATGTCTTTACCCGTGGAAAACAGACGTTCAACTGCAGCGCTTGAGGGTATAGCAGTATTGTAGGTATTTAATGAATAGATTTATGAATATCTGTTGGCACTTGTCGTTACATACTTGTCTGAACCTGTTTTTCACGCCGCGCCGCGGTTCCGTGCGGTAAATTAGTAGGCATTGGATTAACGATTAACGGACTTCTGCATATTAACGAAAGACGTGTCCGTTATTTTTTTTACAAGTTAACTTATAAGTTAATCTGTTAATGACAATGTTAACTTCGTTAATTAACGATTAACGGATTAACGAGTTAATGCCCAGCTGTGAGAATTACCAACAACTCCAAAAACATATTGATAACTCTGTAACCACAATTTGCACGATTAGGCTAAGATGTTTAACAGTGTATATTACAGTGTACCCAAAAATATACCGAAGTTATCGGAAAGGTAAAAAACACAGTGTATATTTAGATAATTTAAACTATATTTCATTCAAATTGAATTTACTACCTTTAAGTTTGTGATTTTATTTCAGTTTCGTACTAAATACACTAAACTACAGTCTACAACACAGATGTATCTACTCTTGGAACTTATTACAATGCAATAAGGTGAAAAAGTCGATACATATGTTTGTAGCAGACTATACCTGTTACAAATGTTAATAAAATTAAGAGTAACGTTGACGAGGATGGCGACAATGTTATTTTTTTCAAGTAAAAGTTGGGACTGTGTTTAAGACTGCGCCGAGCAAACGTCGAGCGTCCAGTGGCGCCCTCATTACTACTATTGTGTTTTCTAATTAACTAAAGAATTTCCTTTGAATCGGATGGTACAGTCAGCGTCAAAAGTAACTGGTCACTTCAAGCTACTTTTGTACTTTATCGCATTAACACATTAGACTATCTTGTTTGACATTGCTTATGTGACAGTAAAGCGACAAGGTATTTAAGTGATCATTTACTTTTGACGCTGACTGTACCTGTTTTAACAAACTTTAATAACAATTACCCTTTGAGTAGTCAATAGTAATGAGGGCGCTACTGTGCATCCGGCATCAAAACTAACATAATGCATTTCCAGCTTTGAAAATTAAAGACCGCGAAATAAACATATCATGCAACGGTATACCCGTACCTCAGGTGGACGCTGTGCGGCACTTGGGCTTTAACATCGACCGTAGCCTCACCTGGACAGCACACATTGATGCGGCCTGTGGCCGACAGTCTGCTGCATGCTTTGCCTAGTCGAGACTAGCTCCAAGCTATCCATTGACAATTCAACGAAAGCTAACTTCGGGTATTTTCATTCCGTAATGAATGACGTACGGCGTTGACATTGTGGGGCCTTGCAGCGGACCGCGAAAGGGTATTTTTAATGCAGAAACGGCCTATTCGCGTAACAATGGGCGTATGCCAAGATCACCCCGTTAAACAACTTTTTGTGAAGCTTAAAGTCTACAGACATGTTAATTTACATGAAGTAGAGTAAATTAAATGCCTAAGCACGCCGATCGATTTAATGTGCCTCGGAGGCGACTGGCTAAGTTTCGCCACACCGTTAGTGGTGTGGGCCCTAATTTGTGCAATTTACTGCCCTGCTCCATAGAGGAGCTCGGGAGTAACCAACGCTTCATAAGGAAATTAAAAGATCTACTAGTCAATACTCGTATGGGCTGCTACACCGCTGACGAATTCATAGAAAATATAACTCGTTGACCCATGTGACATTAACAATTAACATGTAAAGTATATAAATCCTGTAAATCCTGTTTTGGTTGTTGTGTTTACTGGCAAATAAATACATTTATTATTATTATTTATTATAAGCAACTCCATTTAAACAATATCTAAATTTAAAAGTCGTAACAAGCGGATTAAACGTAGTTTAGAACATTTGTCAATTACAGGGTGGAAAGTTGAGATGGGGCATTAAGGGCAGCTACCAGAACCAGGCATATTTCACTTCTATACAAAGCGACAAAGTAGGTCCGATCAACACGTAAAAGTATTGAATACATATAAAATATATGTATAATGCTGGCCGAACGCGCCTAAATAAACCATATTAACTCCTATTGAAAGTTCATTTTTCGTAGTTTACTGCGAACGTATAGTTATACCTACGTTTGCTCGCTCGAACGGTAGGGTTGTCAACACATCGAAAATATTAATATAAATTAACAGGTACACATTATGAGAAAAACAGTTACTTGAATAATATATATATATATATATATATATTTATATATATTTATTTGATGTACACGCTTGATTGTTACTTTTACATTCTGTTTAAGATTAAATAACTATTAACTATAGGTTTTTTCGAATCAAAACTCGTTTGCAGAAATATTGAGGTTATGTGTCAAACAGTACTGATTTGTTTGTAAACAAATAATTTTATCATTTAATTTTCTATTGACCCCGAATTTAGATAATTCAATATTTCTAACTTGATGAACACTGTTTCGTGTTGATTGATCACTTCAATATACTTAGGTATATCATCTTATATGTATAAATAAAAATAAATTGCAACTACTGACCTTTCCTCGTTCACCGGCAAAGAGAAAAACGTTTCCTTTTTATTATTTTTGGTTCTCTTGTGTAAACACCCACTCACACAGCAATAATGAGTCATTTTTTTAAATTATACATTCACCAAAATAATTCAAAGAAACAACAACACACCACTCACATCTAACTAGAATGTACCTACTACCACAGATTAAGTAAGAGTGTACTACTCGCCTACTTGCATCTCGCTTGACGTGTCTCGACCATGTCTCGACACTCAAAAACCGGTCGAGCGAGTTGACATCGCCGCGCGCGGGCATCCTTGATGTATTAGCGTCGGCAACTATGTTCCGTCAGGCGGTGATTATCGGACGTACCTCGCTCAGATAAACATCTGTTACGTAGTAACTCTTACTTAATCTGTGCCAGAACCCTTGCTGTCACGTGAAAATGGTCTTAGGAGACCTCACCCAACTTTTTCAGTGATGATAATTGACATTCACAGATTTTTGATAAAAGGTACAGTCAGCGAGAAAATCGTCAGAAATGAGTAATTTATTTTTTAATGCCAATCGATCCCATTTCTCATAAGGATTAAAACATTCTTTGAGACCCACTGAGGTTAGAGTACTAGAACACTCACAAATCAAAGAAAACGTTTTCCATACATTTAGTAGGGCAAAACCAAAGTAGAATTTTCTTTAGCTTAAAGACTATTTATTTGTATGGAGACTACTTCAATTACATACATACATACCTCTTACGCCTGTATTCCCTCAAGGAGTAGGCGGAGCACATGAAATTTCATTGCCACTTTTAGCAATTACGGGGTGAAAGAAGCGTAAAATGTGATATTGCCGTGACGGACGGACGTGACATAAAATGTGAAAATAAGAAAAATCGGTATTCTTACAAATGAAAAACACTAAATACGATTTATACGATACAAACTTTTTGCTACATAGATAATGCTATCCGTCATAGTTCTCTCCATACTTAACATTCTTTAAGTAAAAAGGACCGATATGCGTAAAAAAACAAATGCGAAATGTGTTCTCAGTTATTACCCTACTAAATGTATGGAAAACGTTTTCTTTGATTTGTGAGTGTTCTAGTACTCTAACCTCAGTTGGTCTCAAAGAATGTTTTAATCCTTGAGAAATGGGATCGATTGGCATTAAAAAAAAAAAATCTCATTTCTGCCGATTTTCTCGAAAACCTTTTATCAAAAATCTGTGAATGTCGATTGTCATCACTGAAAAAGTTGGGTGAGGTCTCCTAAGATCATTTTCGCGTGACAGCAAGGGTTCTAGTAGCTGCCCTTAATGCCCCATCTCAACTTTCCACCCTGTATATCAAGAAAACAGAACAGTGTCACATAGGAGTTCTCCAAATGTTCGGGCACTACGAATGCTTAATGCACTTTCGCTATCAGCACCGGAGCACACCGGAGAGTGAACTGATCAACAGTCGGTGGGCGGTTATTTCTCGTGAATGTCTCGGATTCTGTGAGGGAGTAGATAAATCGTGAAGGGATAGATTATTCCCATTTGTGCATTGACTTGTTGGTAATTCTTTAGCTCTGCCTATCCCACTCTGGGAATGAAGGCGTGAGTTTATGTATGTATGTGCATTGTGAGCATTTTTTGTTTTTGTTATCTTGTTGTTTTATATGTGTGTGTATAATCTCTTATTGCAAACTTATCCGTGTGGTTAATTGTATTTCTCAGCGCATTAGTGTTAACTGTAATTCTGTATAGATTATAAATAAATTAATTAATCAATATAGAAAAATTAATTAATTAATATAAATCATTTGTTGGTCAATGCATTCATTTCTATAATAAATTACCTGACTTGAAAAGTCGTTAATGTCTAAAGCGTATTATAGGATCGAGGACTATTTAATAGACAAAAATGTTTGGCCTAAACCCAAAACTTAATCAATAATATATATTTTTTCAAATTCAAAGGCTTTATCTTGTCTAGGGGACACCGTTGATGTAGAAAAACATATCAATCTTATGTGGTCGTCTTGCAACGTCTTATATACACATAAGTATGTGTCTTTTTCCTTTTCTCTATTTATCTCTCACTTAATATTTTGGTGTGTTTACCTGCGGAAACTACGCAGGATATTTGAAATATTTTTTAATTTGCTATTTATAAGAGTAGATTTATATAATGCTATACTACGAACCTAGTACCATTGTAATATTAAATATATAAAAAAAAATGACTGACTGCTGAGTTTCTTGAAGCTTTTCTTCTCAGCAGTGATCTCATCTTGTGAAGCGCTGGTAGATTCTTGACGTGTAAAAGTGCCCGTGCGGCCTACTTACTGAATAAATGTCTTTATCTTTATCTTTCCCCGTGTGGTTGCCGGGTTAGAATAGTGCCACTCCATGTCATCCCGTGGATGTCGTAAGAGGCGACTAAGGGAATAAAATCTTGTAGTACTATTAGGCGATGGGCTTGCAACCTGTCACTAATACACTGGTCAACATCTTAGTGCAGTGTTCACCAACAATTAAACGGATGGTTAGCGGTTTAACGGTTGTCAAGTGTATTGACTAACAGCTGATTAAGACTTAACCTTCTGTTAAATTGGTTGGTGAACTCGGCCCTAAGCCTATTTGTGCAAGATGTGGTTACAGAATTATCAACATTTTTTTAAAGTTGTAGGTAATTCTGTAGCTCTGCCTACCCCACTCTGGGATTACAGGCGTGAAGGTATGTATGTATGTATCTTTATCTTATATTGACTTGTAATGTAACACTCATTTACTAATAAATAATTTCAATTTCAATATCATGCGCTCTGCGCAGTCTTGACAATTTGTTTGGAATTGTAGGAGAAAATCACTATACAAGCCTCAGCCGCGAAGGGCGGTTGCTGGACGCGTATATATAACTCTACTCGTCCCGCAACACCCATTTTCCCAGTATCTACAGTAATGTACTATTATTCTACATGTTTCGTACTGTAGGTGGTAAAGTAATACGTAAAGTTCATTTAACTATAGATAGTTACATAACTTATCTTTTTTTAGTTATATCTCCTAAGATACCTAATGAATATTTTATATTTTTTGACTTTTCCCACTGCGAATACATACATACATACATAAACTCACGCCTTCATTCCCAGAGTGGGGTAGGCAGAGCTAAAGAATTACCAACAAGTCTTAAAACTTCTTGATAATTCTGTAACCACATTTTGCACAAGTAGGCTAAGATGTTTCCCCGTGTATTAGTGACAGGTGGCAAGCCCATCGCCTAACAGTACTACAAGCCTTTAATCCCTTAGTCGCCTCTTACGACATCCACTGCGAATAAATATTCTTAATACAACTTCAGCTCACTAAATACGACGAATGCTTCCACCAGAATGTTTATAACAGGGCCATTCCATATGATTTCAACAAATTTGAATTAAAAAGTGTGCCGCATGACTTTTGATTTGAATAAAAAAAAATGAGGATATATACTTTATGGTGAGAGAAGTGCTGAACCACCACCATTTTTTATTTATACAGGGTGACTGGTAATTCGCCGTATTCCTTGAAAGGGGTTATTCTACAGCTCATTTGTAACGATTTAAGTCCAGTCAACCAGGGGTCAAAACTCACTGGTTATCGAGTTATTCACGTTTTTAGAATTTTTTAAAAATACCCGCCTTTCGACCTAAAACTAGTCATTGTGTAAAAACTTCGTCATTTAGAAATAAAAAAAGTATATTTCAAATAGCCAATGAATTACTAATTACGAAAAATAATAAAAAATGCCAAAGAAATGCAAAGTTTTGCAAATAACAGGATTTGAAGTTGAACGTTCAAGTAATTATTTTCCAAATTTTGTAACATTTTAAAGCATAACTAAAAAAAAAAGTACGACACTTCGCGTACAAATGACAGGAATAGTTAGCTCAATTCATAAGCTTTCTAAAAAAGTACAATTTATGACATTTTAAACTTAATTTTCATTTAAAAATGTACAATTAATAAAAAATAGCAGAAATTTTCGCGGTAAAGCTCCGTCGTTTCAACTAAAAATCGCGGAATCGTTATCGTTTTTAAATTCAGCTAATCGTGTTCTTTTAAATTTGCTTTTTAAAAACATAAAGTGCGTTCCATTTTTAACCGAAAAACGCGGGAAGTATTGTAGTAAAATGAATAGAACATCGTTCTCCATTTTAAATTCGGCTAATAGAGTTTTATTTTTAAATAAATTTGCTTTTTAAAAACAAAGTGCTTTCCATTTTGAAATTTCGAGCATCTCAAAACATTTTGAGTGACCTACGTAATCAGTTACTTTCAACTTTCTTTCCATTTCGGACGATATTGATAACTAAGCTTCTTTCTCAAATGCCTGCTTGCCAATTCGAAGAATACGCAGATATCATTTATTGTTACGGATTCTGCGATGGAGACGCGGCTGCAGCTAGAAGGGAATACCAACGTCGTTACCCTAACCGCCGTTTACGCCGTTAGTTCGACGAGAATTGTGGCTAACCGGCTCGGTATTTCTCAGTGGAAGGCGTGGTTTACACTGCACTCAGCTCGGCAGTACCCGTGTCATTAAACTCCAATACACGCTATTGAAGAGGGAGACCCGGCGAGAAGGATCTCATCAAAGTAGTGCCGTCTGCCCGGAAACACTGAAGGATTTCTTCATCTTGAGCAGTATCATGTCGAGGTCTTCCAGCATCAGCTTGGCGGCGTTGAACTGATCCTCTTTCCCGAATAAGACGGTACGATGAACCAAACACGCTTGCGTGAGGTAAACGGCGGTAAGGGTAACGACGTTGGTATTCCCTTCTAGCTGCAGCCGCGTCTCCATCGCAGAATCCGTAACAATAAATGATATCTGCGTATTCTTCGAATTGGCAAGCAGGCATTTGAGAAAGAAGCTTAGTTATCAATATCGTCCGAAATGGAAAGAAAGTTGAAAGTAACTGATTACGTAGGTCACTCAAAAAGTTTTGAGATGCTCGAAATTTCAAAATGGAATGCATTTTGTATTTAAAAACCAAATTTATTTAAAAATAAAACACTATTAGCCGAATTTAAAATGGAGAACGATGTTTTATTCATTTTACTACAACACTACCCGCGTTTTTCGGTTAAAAATGGAACGCACTTTATGTTTTTAAAAAGCAAATTTAAAAGAACACGATTAAGTGAATTTAAAAACGATAACGATTCCGCGATTTTTAGTTGAAACGATGGAGCTTAACCGCGAAAATTTCTGCTATTTTTTATTAATTGTACATTTTTAAATGAAAATTAAGTTTAAAATGTCATAAATTGTACTTTTTTAGAAAGCTTATGAATTGAGCAAATTATTCCTGTCATTTTTACGCGAAGTGTCGTACTTTTTTTTTTAGTTATGCTTTAAAATGTTACAAAATTTGGAAAATAATTACTTGAACTTTCAACTTCAAATCCTGTTATTTGCAAAACTTTGCATTTCTTTGGCATTTTTTACTATTTTTCGTAATCAGTAATTCATTAGGTATTTGAAAAATGCTTTTTTTTATTTCTAAATGACGAAGTTTTTACGCAATGACTAGTTTTAGGTCGAAAAGCGGGTATTTTTTAAAAATTCTAAAAACGTGAATAACTCGATAACCAGTGAGTTTTGACCCCTGGTTGACTGGACTTAAATCGTTACAAATGAGCTGTAGAATAACCCCTTTCAAGGAATACGGCGAATTACCAGTCACCCTGTATATTTTTTTTCGAGTTTAACCCATTCGAAGTAAATAGTGGGGTCAAATTCCTGCTTGTATATAATACGCTCTAACTTTTTTTTTTGAAAAAAAAACGAAATAATTGTTGGTGTGTTTGATTAGGTAAGAAATTTGGATGTCATACTGTATGAAAAAGCTATCTAAATTACCTACAAAAAAAATGGTGTCCATTTGAAATGTTCAAGTAACTGGTAATTTTTTGCAATTTTAATTCATTTTTGTGCAAACCCTGATCCATAGACGCTAAAAAGCGTAAACGCTGTAACCCGCAATGTACCTAAAATATTTTTTTTACATATTCGGAATTTTATCAGATTTTTTTTCTGCGTCGAATGGTCCGGGTCCCGTGGCGCTACGACGACGATTAGAAAATTTTGTACAGCGTTGGAATTGTATGTACTTTTTTAACACATAGCAAAACTAATTGCAGTAAATAGCCAATAAGTAGGTCATTATTTTCCATTTGCACTTACACGGACCAATTAAGGTTTTACAAAAGTTTGAAGTCCGGTAGGTTACAGCGTGCATAAAACTATTTCTACCGTCGTTTACAGCGTTTACGCTTATTGGAAAAAAATGTGGAACTACTCTTACTACGTTTTTTGTAAAATATATTGTAAAAGATGACAGTGACTTACTACGTTATAATGAGTCGCCGTAATATGAATACTTACCAGTTACACCATTTATGAAGTGATACATTTAATTACTATTTGCCTTTACTTCATTTCTATAAAGATGACTTATTAGGGGTCGCTTGGAGTTACCGCTATTTTAAACACGCGCGTACTAGGTGTGGATAACGGCTTACAGTCTTGATCAGTCGGTCGGTCGCACCATCGGGACAAGTTGAGTGAGGTGTAACCTTCTTTCGCCGCGTGACAACGAAAGTTAAAATGTAAGAATTAATATTTTACAGTCTTATAGTGCAAAATAAAGTGGCTAGTTATTATTATTGTAATTAATTCTTACTTTACTAAATTGTGTCGAATTATGTAGAGTTTAGTGTTTCCTGAAGGTACATAGAATTAAAAGGACATTTACAAATGATTAAATTCGTGAAAGGTTGTATGATTATAATTTTTAAATGTCATATTTTCGAAAGTGGTATAAGGTAGCTTTTTTACACAAATATACATCGATGTTTCATTTTGTTACACATTGTTTTTTTTCTGTTTATAGTAGTTTTTACAGATTTCATAAAAATAAGGTTCTGCGTCTGATCTATATGTATGTAAGTATGTTGTATGTATGTATGTTGTTTGGTTTGTATATTTGTACGTACGTCTATATGAATTAATGAATGTATATTTGTATCATCACGATTATCTCAAAAAGTACTGCGCCGATTTGCAAAATTCTTTCAGATATCTAATCCTTCTTTTTCTACAATACTTTTTAAATTTTATGACTTTGACTTTCAGACGGCGTTCATGTCAGTCGAAAAACATCCACTGCTGGACATAGGCCTCCCCCAAGGCTCTCCACTCAGACCGGTCTAGTGCTTTTCGCATCCACCGCATTCCCGCAATCTTTACAAGGTCGTCACTTCATCTTGTTGAAGGCCTACCTACAGCTCGTCTCCCGGTCCGCCAACGACGCCACTCAAGATCCTTCTGACCCCATTGGCCATCAGTCCTGCGAGCGATGTGACCCACCCACTGCCACTTAACTTTAGCTATTCTTCGGGCTATGTCAGTAACCTTAGTTTTACTGCGGATATCATCATTTCTGTTTCTATCACGCAGAGAAACCCCAAGCATAGGTTTTTCCATAGCCCTCTGAGTGACTTTGAGCTTCCTTATGAGGCACATTGTTAGCGCTCACGTCTCAGATCCGTAAGTCATCACTGGCAACACACACTGGTCAAAGATTTTTGACTCCAAACACTGCGGTAATTTGGTCGAAAAGATGCTGCGAAGCTTCCCGAATGCTGCCCAGCTAAGTCGGATTCGACGAGTGAAAATATAGTCATCAATAACTTTGAGCGTAGAGCCTATTACGGGAGTTGGCTCTACATGGACATAGGACATGACTTTCGTCTTGTCCATGTTCATTCTCAAGCCAACTCAGTCGGAAACTCTATTGAGGTCAGCGAGCATTGCACTGAGGTCTCAGCCATGACTACGATATCGTCAGCGAATCTAAGGTGTGATGTACTCACCATTTATGTTGATGCCTCGTCTTTTCTAGTCCAGAACCTTAAAAGCATCCTCCAATGCAGCGGTGAACAGCTTCGGAGAGATCACATCTAATTGTCTGACTCCCCGCTGCAGAGGAATAGGCCTCGTGCTGCGGTCCTGTAGTCGGACGGATATAGTGGCGTTTTCGTACAGACACTTCAACACTTCGATATATCGGTAGTCAACTTGGCACTTAGACTGCAGCACAGCCCATGTCTCGATCGAATCGAAGGCTTTCTCGTAGTCCACAAATGCAAGGCATTCGTTCTTCTATATAACCTGCCGCAACGCATGTATGTGGTATATGGTACTATAGCCTTTTCGGAAATCGGCTTTTTCGGGAGGCTGGAAATCGTCAAACCTACGCATGAGACGATTTGTGATAACCCTCGAAAACAGCTTGTAAACATGGCTCTATAATTATTTAGCAAAGTTTTATCACTTTTTTCGAAGGAGAGAACCACCACACCTCTCCCTTCGTGGAGGACGGAGCTGAACAGCGTCTGAAGGCCCCTAAGGATGAGTTTTCCACCCGCCTTCAGGAGTTTGGCTGTAATTCCATCCTCACCTGGGGTTTTGCCATTCTTAAGCTGTTTGAGGGCCATACTTATCTCGTACAGGCTGACGTCGGGGAGATCTTCGGTATAGTGTCGGGTTAATTTAGCCCTCGGGTCTTTAGCTATATTTTCGACGGGTGTTCGGGTTGTCGTTGTAATCGTCCACGTTGCTGCCAAGGCACTCGAAACGGTTTTGAAGTTCGAACTGAAAGCTCTCGGGGTTTTGGAGCTGAGCGGATGCCGGGCGGAGCGTAGACTTCATCAGTCGAGACCTTTCAAGCTTGAAATGGATAATCAATCAGCCTCGTACCATACGGTGATCACTCCCGGTTTTAATCGCACTAATGACGGAGACATCATTGAATATGTGCTTTTTCGTCGATATGATAAAGTCTATCTCATTCCTCGTTACACCATCAGGGCTCATCCAAATCAACTTTCTATGCTCACATTATCTGAAGAAGGAGTTAATCATATAGAGTCCCTCCTTCTCCATGAAACTGGCTAGGAGGTGGCCCTGTGATTCATATCCCCACTCAAAAATTCCCCACTTTCTGCTCTTCACCGTCTCGTTTGCCCAACTTTGCGTTGAAGTCCCCCATAACAACCGTGAAGTGAGTTTTGGAGCTATGCAATGGCTCTGGAAACATCCTCATACCTCCCTGGGACTGGTAGTCGCCCTCCCGGAAAGTCCTTAAGTTACCGGGTTATCATGACCTCCCTCTCTCTACGGACTTCTGACAACCCTATGATTCCCCATCGTAACCTGCTCAATTCCTCCTCCAGTAACAGCAACTTTTCGTCGGTCCGCAATGTTCGGCAGTTGTATGTTGCCAGAGCTAAAGGTCGTCGTTTCTGCTAGCCGGATCTCTGCCGGAGATTACCTAAAGCACCCCCTGACGGTGTTTGCTTGTGCAAAATTAAAAAATCCTCGATTACGCGTGATTTTGCTTATACCTACATTAAGTTCCTACTAGCAAAATAGTGTTATTTTTATTTGTTCATCATAAGGCTGATTGTTATAAGCTAAAAAAATACTATTTAAAGAACGAATTATGTTGAGAACTTTGAATGTAAAGAAAATTGTTAATACTTTTTTAATAATATTCATACATACATACATTAAATCACGCCTGTTTCCCAGAGGGGTAGGCAGAGACCACTTCTTTCCACTTAATAATATACTTTTTTATATTTCCTGGTTTTATTATTGAAACATGATTGAAAGAATCCTTAAAAATCTTGGATTTAAATTCAAGATGTTTAATGATTATTTAAGGTGACATTTTAAAATAATGATAAATAAATGTGATCACAAACTTACTTCATTTTAATATTAGTATTCGTTTTTGGTATCTATCATTTAATACATTTATGACATTTTAAAGAGACAAATAACACAATGTTACCTCAATTTAGGCACTCCAAAACATTTAAAGAGTGGAGGTTACAGCGTTTACGTTTATTGGAAATAACACTGATTTTCATCTGTCCATACATTTCACGCAATCATTAACAGCGTTTTATCGTATTAAAAAAAAATGTCGGATTGCTGTAACCGACATTAAAAAGAAACACAGTCACTTGTAGTACATGGCAGGTAAATGATCTGATAGAGAATTATAAAATAGGTTTGTGGTATAAAAATCGCACCGATCGGTGGAATATAAAGAGTTATGATTTTTTTTCTAAAATCTCAAAAGTTTTTTGGCTCTGGTGTAAAGTTTGCTTTTTGCGGGTTACAGCGTTTACGCTTTTAAGCGTCGATATTATGGATAACTTTTTTCAGAAATATAAAGTACTAGTTTTGATCATTCTGTAAAATAAATATTATCGTTTTAGAATTATATATAATTCTAACAGGAAAATAGTAGTGAAAATTGAGAATTTCGAAAAATGCTTATGTTTGACCCCCAAAAAACCCATGTGGAAGAATAATTAAAAATTTGAATTTATTCAGAAAATATAGTCCATGTCTTTGTTAATAAGGTTCAGTTTAAAAAGTTTTGTTATTTTTGCTCGTTTATGAAATATATTTTTTTAGGTGCTACTATAATCGTTATCGAAGTTATAAGGAGACCGTACTTAGGAGATAATGAAGCGGTGCAAACTCTTTGTAGGAAGTGCTTGTGTTATTTAACCTGTTTTCATGTATAGTTATTGTTCGTTATATACCACTGGTTGATAAGAAGTTGAGTTTTTATGGAATTTTCATCTTCGAAATTCAGTTATTTCGACAATGGAGTCTTGTTCGGTTGGAAAGTTTGAAGGAGAAGATTGTCATAAAACGACTTTTTCGCGTTCATCATGGCTCAAAACAATAAGTGAAATAAGTGAAACAGACGTAAATCTTCTTATTAAACGCACAGGTATTACAATCATAAACACTATATGTCAGTACCACTACAAAAAGTACATAGATAAATTTTACCCGCGATTTGGCGTTAAATGTTGCGATCCATTGAAAATTCATAAAAAGACTATAAATAAATCGTTAAGGGAAATAACCTTATCTTTCTGCCAAGACCATGAAGAAATGAACCTTATACCAGGCTTTGCTATGTGTACCCGATGTTATGATTTGATAAGTAAGAAATCCGCCGCTCAAAATAATTGCATGATGTCTGTTGAGGAGACGATGCCTGTTAGTCTTGATCAACAACCGCTATTTCAACCGGATTGGATAGGACTCCAATTAGTTAATGAAGAATGTAGCATTTTAAAGTAACCTCCCGTTTCTTCTTTAACCAAAATTCCATTATCACGAAGAAAAAGGAACATTGATGAAAAAACTACTGATATAGCAAAGTCAGTACGCCGCAACTTAATGAATGCTTTTGGTGTTGACGAAACTAACTCAGAGGAGACAGAACAGATGGTTAAGGACAATAATTTGAATTTGGGGTCAGAATACCTTAAACTGATCGAAGAACTTAAGGTAAAATATTTAATTTCTACGAGTTTAGACGAAAAGTACCAAATTTTGACCTTATTACCCAGGGATTGGAGTATTGCTAAAATTCAATTTGAATTTAACTGTAGTCAGTATGTCATTAAAAAGGCAAAACAAATGCGTGAACTGCATAGAGTGCTCCCAAAACATGAAAATAAGAAAAATGCAAAAAAAATGTCAGATGAAACTATAAAAGCTGTGATAGATTTTTATGAGGATGATGATATTAGCAGAATAATGCCCGGTCAAAAAGATTGTATAACTGTCCGTGATAAAGAAGGAAATAAATCCAAACAGCAGACGTTTGGTTTTATTGAACTTAAAAGAAATTTTCTTTAAATTCAAGGAATTTAATACAGGCGTTAACATTGGTTTTTCATCATTTTGTTCATTGAGGCCTAAAAACTGCATACTAGCAGGTGCTAGCGGGACACATTCAGTGTGTGTTTGTCTCATGCATCAGAACATCAAATTAATATTATCGGCTATAAAGACGAAGTTAACGTACCAAGACTTACTAAAAAATATTGTGTGCGATATATATGTATAACGAAAATTGCATGCTTTCAAAATGTACGGATTGTCCAGGGGTTGAAAACTTGGATACTCAAATAAGTGAAGATGTTGAGCTTATATCTTCAATAACGTACTCTCAATGGGCATCGACTGATAGATGCCATTTACTTACAGTTATCAAAACAGTAGAAGAATTTAAAGAAGATTTAAAAGACCAATTATTAAAAATGAAACATCATCATTACATAACAAAGAAGCAATCTGAATATTTGAAGACTAAAAGAAAAATTGCAAAATGACACCGAGTGCATAGTTTTAGGAGATTCCTCGGAAAATTTTACTTTTTTGGTACAAGACGAAGTGCAATCATTTCACTGGACAAACAATCAAGCCACGTTGCATCCATTCGTTATTTACTATAAAAAAGATAACGTTGTCCAATGTAGAACATTTTGTATTATCAGCGATTGTTTAACCCATAACACCGTATCATTTTTCGCTTTCCAAAAGATTTTCCTTACATATCTAAAACAAGAATATGACAAATTGGAAATTACACATTATTTTAGTGATGGTGCGGCTGCACAATACAAGAACAAAAAGAATTTTGTAAACTTGTGTCATCATTATGATGACTTCGGGCTAAAAGCAGAGTGGAACTTTTTTACCACCTCTCACGGCAAATCCCCCTGTGATGGTGCTGGCGGCACGATTAAGCGGTTGGTAAGAAAGGCTAGTCTGCAACGCACCACAGGTAGTGATAACATTTTATCCCCTGAAGTTTTTGTGTAAACAAAATTATTGGAATCAAGTTCTTTTTCGTCTCAAAATCAGAAGTCGATGTAGCTGAGTTGTACTTATCAGAGCGATTTAAAAATATGAGAACCATAAAAAATACACGTTCTTATCATAGTTTCGTTCCCTTTTCTCAAAATGAATTAGTAGTGCGACGTTACTCTACTTCAGAAAATTTCGAAGTAGCAAAGGTTTGCAAGTAATGTTTTTTTTTCGTTTTATATATAAGTATATTAAATATATTTAGTAAATTTGAACCGTCTGGTACATGGTAATTGATTACCATACATTTAAAAGTTATAGTCAAAAATATTTTAATATGCATATTTTATATAAAAACAATAAGAGAAAATTCACGAGATAAGCAGTTTAAAAAAATCATATATCCAAAAATAGGGAAAATAACGAAACTTTTTAAACTGAATCTAATTAACAAAGACATGGACTATATTTTCTGAATAAATTCAAATTTTTAATTATTCTTCCACATGGGTTTTTTGGGGGTCAAACATAAGCATTTTTCGAAATTCTCAATTTTCACTACTATTTTTCTGTTAGAATTATAATTCTAAAACGATAATATTACACTCACAAAAATGAATTAAAATTGCAAAAAATTACCAGTTACTTGAACATTTCAAACGGACACCATTTTTTTGTAGTTAATTTAGATAACTTTTATCATACAGTATGACATCCACATTTCTTACCCTAATCAAACACAGTAACAATTATTTCGTTATCTTTTCAAAAAAAAAAGTTAGAGCGTATTATATACAAGCAGGAATTTGACCCCACTATTTACTTCGAATGGGTAAAACTCGGAAAAAAAAATATATTAAAAAAAATGGTAGTGGTTCAGCACTTCTGTCACCATAAAGTATATCCTCAATTTTTTTTATTCAAATCAAGTCATGCGGCACACTCGATTTGTTGAAATCACATGGAATGGCCCAACATCAAACCTGCGCTAGAGTGTCTATTTCTTGGCGCAAGACGAAGACGCTGCGGTCGAGGTAGTGCCGGCAGAACTGCTGGTACTCGACTGCCAGCTGCGCCAGCCGGAATAGCTTCACCACGCCTTCGTCAAGGATCCGGACATCGAATTCTGACTCCAATACGCAGTCCAAAATCTGAGGAATTAAACACCATAAGTAGGTGTATGAGGTATCGTAAGTAGATCGCAATCATTAAAGGTCATGTGCATAATGCATAGCCCATTAGTCACCCGGCACCCAATCAACACCGCCCCGCCTCGCGCGGTTAGTAACTATGCTTTATGTTGAATTATTGAGTTCTATGAATTAAAGCTCACTACATCAACTCCGTAGCCGCTACCGTTCGCCTCGCCCGCAATGCACCTGCGCTCGGCATGCACACTTGACATCCATTATATGCATCCTGACCTGACTGTACGGTAGTCATAGACAGTACGTACGTACGTACAGTACAGCGAGGTAACGCAGTTTTCTTAAAGTTTAATTGTAATTAAATCTATTATTATTACATTATTTGTGTCCTTTCTACCTACCTTTCATTCGAAGTTACTTATTATAGGTAACCCTTATATTTATTTCGTAACATGTATTTAATTATAATTATAATATCTTTGATACGAGGGCAGAGTGAGAAATCTGGTAAAAATCATATTAAAGGTATTTTCTTCACAAATTCATTAATGTCAATTGGTAATGCAGCCTTTTTGGAGGTAAATCGTATATTTTCAGCCAGTTCACACGACTAGTTTTTTTTTTGACAGCTATGAAAAAGAAACAATCACTTCGGTGTTTGCAAACATGGAGAAAAGTGAGTTTCGTGTTCTGATTAAACATTATTTTTTGCGAAAAAAAACCATTGCGGATACAAAAAAAAATTAGACAAATATTACGGGAACTCTGCTCCATCGATTAAAATGATCCACAAGTGGTTTACGGATTTTCGTTGTGGCCGTACAAGCACTGCTGACGCTGACCGACCCGGACGCCCAGTTGAGGTCACTACACCAGAGATGATCACCAAAATCCATGACATCGTATTGACCGACCGAAGAATAAAGGTCCGTGAGATAGCTGATATTGTAAGCATTTCAGACGAACGGGTTCGTAATATTCTTCACACTTATTTGGATATGAAGAAGCTCTCCGCCCGTTGGGTGCCGCGATTGCTCACAGTAGATCAAAAACGCACTAGGGTGACGTGAAGTTTAGGTGTAATGAAAAGGGCTTCTTGCGTCGTTTCATAACTGTTGACGAAACCTGGATTCATCATCATACACCGGAAACCAAGGAGCAGTCAAAACAATGGATTGCTTCAGGTGAACCTGCACCAAAGAAGGCCAAAGCAGTTTTATCGGCGAATAAAGTTATGGCTACTGTCTTCTGGGGTGCTCGTGGTGTAATATATGTTGATTACCTTCAGAAAGGTAAAACGATTAACGGCGATTATTATGCCAACTTGTTACAGCGATTTCATGAAGTTTTAATGGAAAAACGACCCCATTTGACGAAAAAGAAAATCATTTTTCACCAAGACAACGCACGTGTCCACACTTGTGCAGTTGCTATGGCTAAAATCCACGAGTTGCGTTACGAATTGCTCCCGCATCCGCCTTATTCTCCAGATTTAGCCCCCTGCGACTATTTTCTTTTCCCAAACTTAAAGAAATGGCTTGGTGGAAAAAGATTTGGTTCCAACGAAGAAATCATCGCAGAAACCAATGCGTATTTTGAAGGGTTGGAGAAATCGTACTATACGCAGGGAATCGAAAAGCTAGAAAAGCGATGGACCAAGTGTATTGAGTTACATGGGGACTACGTTGAAAAATAAATATTTACTTGGAACAAAAAAAAAAATGTTTAATTTTTTCCAGACTTCACTCTGCCCTCGTATGTTCGTTTACTTATCCTATTTTATATATTTTTAATTATTTATTCGCTATTAAAAAATATATCCTTTGTATCTTTTAGTTATACGTTTAGACATTAGTCTCTCAACCGTTCAAAGGTTAACTGCAACAAAGCCCATCCAATACCTCGGTAATAAGAGAACCCGACTTTTTGGGTTTAATATTTATTTTATCCCATATAACCACCTAAAATAAGCCCAGAAAGGTACAAATTATAAAGATCAATCAACACACTTTTATTTAAAAAATCCTTTCGGTCGTTAGGGTGTCATGACACCCTTAATGTTGGCTCTCATTTGAAAACTACCTTAACTCCCTTGGTACCTAATAGGTGCCGTTGCCCTACTCTACGAGTAGAAACAAGGGTATGCAGGAAGTTCTGAATTAATTAAGGTTTAGGTAATAAGCAATAGCAAAATGCTTACAATACTATGAAAAAAATTATGTATTGTATTGCGATAGGTTTGAATGACGTTCATCTATTATGAGTATTATAACTTCAAAAACAGATCACAGATATTAAAACATCTTACTTAACCGTAAGGCCCCCAACACGTCGACGGATCATGGGCGTGCGAAAGGTACACATTTAAACCTTAGACTGAGCAACATATTATTGCGTATCAGTCTCACGTATTGCTACGTCCCTTACGCACGCCCATGATCTGCCGGCGTGTAAAGGGGCCATTAGACGAAGTACCTATACCCATTTTTAGGGATCCGTAACAAAATGGTAAAAAAGGAACCTTGTGGTGAGACTTCGGTGTTTGTCTGTCTGTGTGTCACAGCAGTTTTTCTCTCAAACTATAGAAGCTATCAGCTTAAAATTTTGTATAGTTGTATAACTTGCTTGCAGCATCTGTTTTTAGAAAAAACAATATGAAATTATATTTCTAAATTTTTGAAAAGGGGTCTAGAATGGAGGGTTGAAAAGTTAATGAAAAATGATTTGATTATAGCAGACGGGGTGTCATAACAATTTTTTTATAATTTTCCGTGACGTACTTTTTGATTTGAAACTAAAAATTTACAAAAAAAATATCTCCGAAGTTTATTGACCAAAAAATCTGAAAAACTCCTGATTAAAAGATAATTATTTAAATTTGAAAGAAATTTGTCAAGATCGTAGCAAGTGGAAAGAAGTGGTCTCTGCCTACCCCTCTTGGAAACAGGCGTGATTTAATGTATGTATGTATTATTTAAATTTTACGCGAAAAATAAAAAGAAGTTTGCAGTTTTGGAAAACATCAAAAATCTCTAAAAATCTGTAATAAAATTTGGGCTACTCAAACTTGATCTTATTGCGTAGAAAATAAAGTTCATAACGAAATGAGTATTTTATTTTGCGTTATACAACCATATTATAAATTCGAGGCAAACTCGCACTCGACCGGTTTTTTTCTAAATAGCTCCGCGATTTTTGCACATTTTTATATTTAAAATAACAATAACAGTTTTAATCATGAAATGAGCGAAAGTGACCATGTTATTTATGCGAGAAACAAACGCGATCAAGACGTTTTTCTAAAAATAAACTTGAAGCTCAGATAGATAAAGAAAACAAACACTCTAACGGGAAGCGATTTTGTTTTATACTAAGTATGTAAAGATTTATAGACAAATCCGCATTGGTGTCATTAGCGGCCTGTACACGTAAAGTTCGAACCACGGGAAACGCCACGCGCCGTTCCAATCTATAATATAAAAATGAATCGCAAAATGTGTTGGTAAGCGCATAACTCAACAACGCCTGGACCAATTTGGCAAATTCTTTTTTTTTAAATGTTCGTTGAAGTTCAAGGATGGTTTTTACGGCAAGAAAAATTAAAAAATCTACCGGGAAAGTCAGGAATTTGCAGCGGGGCGAAGCCGCTGGCAGTAGTAAATAAAATAGTAAACAATTTACAGTTCGGGAAACTAGCATGGCATGCTAGTTTTTACCGGCGAGATTATGGCGCCGCAAAATTTAAATCGTGTAAACCTGATATAAGTAAGATAAGATAAGAAATATAATAAGTAAAGGTTTCTTACATCATTGACATGTTGTTCAATAAGCACGAATTTCCTGTCCTTCGCTAAGCTTTCTATATCGATTAATCCTGTAATATGAATAAGAGTTATATTAATCGATTACATTATTTAGTTATTTTCGGGAAACTTAAATAAAAAATTGTTAGAAGTTGGAATGTTTTAACGGGATAACACTTTGGCATAATGTACTTTATGTTAGCAAATGAACACTTACTTATTTTATTCCAATCTATGTGGACACGGGGCCTATGTGTATTAAAAGCAAATCCAGTTTCCTCCGCTAGTCTAGGAAAGTTGTGGTGCAGATCGTAAGATGTTTTGCAAGCCATATTTTACTTCCTAGGTAACTAAAGAAACTCAATTACAAAATAAAATATAAAAACTCATTGCCCCTATGACTGGATTGAGTGTATACAGATTAGACCATTGTTTACATGTTGGTTGCCTAGCAACGGAACCTTTAGCATTGATTGTCAGGCTCAAGCTAATAAGTGGGGTTAGGTTTGTAAGGACTAGCATAGAGTAGGTACATTGAATATTAGGAAATAGAGACGGCAGTCAAATCTTTCGAATGAAGCGACACCTATACGATTCACGACAACTTTTTGATTCACTGTTTATGAAGGCAATTTTTTTATTCCGTAGACTAAAATGACATTTCATGTGTTACCGGTTTTTTACACCTCATAAATATTTATGTGATACAACCGGTACTTACCGACAAAAGTATAGTATAGGCAGGCATATTTCACTTCTATACAAAGCGACAAAGTAGGTCCGATCAACACGTAAAAGTATTGAATACATATAAAATATATGTATAATGCTGGCCGAACGCGCCTAAATAAACCATATTAACTCCTATTGAAAGTTCATTTTTCGTAGTTTACTGCGAACGTATAGTTATACCTACGTTTGCTCGCTCGAACGGTAGGGTTGTCAACACATCGAAAATATTAATATAAATTAACAGGTACATACATTATGAGAAAAACAGTCACTTGAATAATCAAAATATAATATATATTTATATATATTTATTTGATGTACACGCTTGATTGTTACTTTTACATTCTGTTTAAGATTAAATAACTATTAACTATAGGATTTTTCGAATCAAAACTCGTTTGCAGAAATATTGAGGTTATGTGTCAAACAGTACTGATTTGTTTGTAAACAAATAATTTTATCATTTCTATTGACCCCGAATTTAGATAATAGGGAATATGCATGTTTTTTTTTTACAGCTTCAATTGAAGCTGATTCATGTAACAAACAGATCACAAAAATCATTTTTTGAATAACTATAAAAATAACCAAGATATAAGCCAACAAAGATTTGTTCCTATCTCTTTCTAGAAAAACGGAATTTTACATGGAGTTTATATGGCCGCAGTGCACAATGACGTCACGGTGCACATCGGATCTCTCTGTCTAATTAGAAGTTTGAAATGCTTATAACTTCCGTATTTCTTGACCGATTTTAATTTTAATTTCCGTTTTGGTGATCTCTTTTACGGTATTTTCATATTTTGATGAGAAATGCGATTTTTAAAATCCATGCATATTCCCTATTCAATATTTCTAACTTGATGAACACTGTTTCGTGTTGATTGATCACTTCACTATACTTAGGTATATCATCTTATATGTATAAATAAAAATAAATTGCAACTACTGACCTTTCCTCGTTCACCGGCAAAGAGAAAAACGTTTCCTTTTTATTATTTTTGGTTCTCTTGTGTAAACACCCACTCACACAGCAATAATAAGTCATTTTTTTAAATTATACGTTCACCAAAATAATTCAAAGAAACAACAACACACCACACACATCTAACCGAACTTGACGTTATGACTAGAATGTACCTACTACCACAGATTAAGTAAGAGTGTACTACTCGCCTACTCGCATCTCGCTTGACGTGTCTCGACCATGTCTCGACACTCAAAAACCGGTCGAGCGAGTTGACATCGCCGCGCGCGGGCATCCTTGATGTATTAGCGTCGGCAACTATGTTCCGTCAGGCGGTGATTATCGGACATACCTCGCTCAGATAAATATCTGTTACGTAGTAACTCTTACTTAATCTGTGGTATAGGTAGGTACTTATGTCACAGTGTAAAGAGTAACAGTGGGCCGACGCCTTTGATGTTTGCGTAAATGCCGACACCACACAAGGCCACAGTACAGTACTAAAAAAGGAGGGTAGGTATTGTTTTTAGGTTTCATGTATGTACGTTTCTTTGTTCCGCCATAACTTCTAAATGCCTCAACAATATGGACATATGGGGTAAGTAACAATTTTTACGGGATTTTATTGGGACTCCAAATACGGACTCGTAATCCAAACTCAAAAGAATGGCCGCCATTTTGAACTTTTTTGTTTCTGGCCCGATTGCAATTAGAATCGATATCTAAAGATCCGTGGGGACTACAAATACAAACCCGTAATTAGAATATAAAAAAATGGCCGCCATTTCGTTTTTTTTTGTTACATGTTCGATTGTTTTGAAAATCGATATCTGAAGATCCGTGGGGACTACAAATGTAAACCCGTAATCAGAATTAAAAAAGTGGCCGCCATTTTGAACTTTTTTGTTACTAGTTCGCTTGTCTTCAAAATCGATATCTAAGGGCCCGTGGGGACTATAATATAGGTTATTTGACAGATTTTTGAAAACCATCCCAGATTATTTGTTGGTGTTTATTGAGTACTCCAAAAGTGGTAATTTTAAATTCTTTTATGTATTTCGTCTAAAAAAAGGAAATAAAAATTCACTTAAAATATGCCGCCAAAACGCTTTCTTGGACAAGATGGCGTCGCACAGGAATCAGTGACGTCAGTGGTCAATACATTAACAAATTGACATTGGCTAATCATAGCAAAGCCAGAAAAACAAACAAACGTCAACTGTCTGTGGTAACCGCAAGAACCAATGAAACGACAACGACATGAACGAGAGATGCAATATTTACAGACATCACAGATTACAGGATATACAGACATCCTATAATCTGTGATATTTACCGACCCTTGACGTCATCATGGATTCGGCGCCGTTTTCGATAAAATGGCTACAGATTAAAAATTATCAAGTTTTATCGTGGTTTTTTGGATAAAAGATCCATTTTTTTTAAGTAAGAATACCTTAAATCGATTTTAAAACTCATAATTTATATGAATATAGGTACATAATTATTACGTTTTTTTTCACCTTGTCAAATAGCCTATTGCGACTCCGTAATCAGATTTTAAAATAAGTCCGCCATCTTACATTCCAAAAATAATGTCATTTTCGTAATCAGCTCCCCGAGGAACCTAGAAGATTTTTGAGAAAAATTTACGTCCGCCATTTTGTTTATGTTGGCATGATATGACAAAAATGTGATAAAACTGATAAATTAAGCACTATAAAATAATATATTTACCTTTCTTCTGAGTGTGGAAATTGATAATATCGCACTTCTTTATTTGTGCCAGATGACGACTTGCATTCTCGCACAGTAATTATCGGTCTAAATTCAAGTATGCGAGACAAAAAACGATATTATTTAAAAAAAAATACCACTATAATGCCTTAAACAATAAAAACGTTATAAAACTTGGCTTGCAGATTATTTTAAAAGCATAACCGTTTTCTTAGCTCTCCAACAATGCATAATAACTTAATAACTAGTAAGTAACTTATTTCAAAGAAACTGAAAAAAAAACACAAAGGAAGCAGTGCTCGCTTGCTGTGTCATCCGCGGACGAACTCAAAACAAGAATTATAAACATTACGCACCAAATGCGATGCGGAATAATTTGACTAATTCGGTAGTTAAGTTACAACTCAGAAAAATAATGCGATTTCGCGTACGCCATAGGGGAAGGAGCTTAGGGAAGGAGTCACTTCAAGCAACCAAACACCAAAGTTCACTGGAGCTGGGCCTCTCTAGGTGGTAAAAAGCATATCGTCTTTGACCTGGTATGGTAATGTTTTGTGAATAAGAGCTATCGAAAGTATTAAAACCTTGACAATACAATAACAAGTCAAAGACGATATGGTTTTTCCCGCCTCGAATCTAGGCCTCGGTGAATTTTTCGTACTTTCGGTGGCTTTTTTTTTAGATTTGGTTTATAAGCATCATGATAGTCACCAATTTAAAGACAATCACTTTTTTGGTGCTTGTATTTTCGACATTTTTAGAGTGTCGGACTGGCGCATATCCCCATAAATTTTGTCGGACAACGTTACGGTTGTATTATATTAATTTTAATTAACCCATAAAAAAAAAATAGCCTGATATTAATCACTTTTTTGAGTTGGAATTTCCAACATTTTCAGTATGTCCGACTGGCGCATAGTCCCCATTAATTTTGTCGGACAATCTACTTTTTGACTTTCTCATAAATGAATCTTTAAATTTCAATAAGAATCGGCTTGGTATTAGTAAATTTTTGGCACCCGGACTTATCGACATGTTTCAAGGCCTCTAGCAAAATTAGTCCCCAATACCGAGATTTTTGTCAAATATAAAGTTTGTCCGACTCACTGAAATGAAGCGATTTAGAAAGTTTCAGCCTGATATTTATGACCCGACAAAAAGGTCTACGGACGCGGACCTACTAGTATTTATTAGTAGTAATTTTTTATAAATACATGTTGACAGGTACACCAAAATGACGGCTGCTTAGAAAATCGATGCACCGCAGGAAAGTTGCCTGCTTGTTGGTATTCTACAGACTGTACTGTAGGTACCTACTTCGGGGAGTGTACACGAGTTCCACGAGCTATACCCTACATATATGTATAGTACCGCCGTCTCCTTTCTACCATCGGACTTCCAGACGCACCGAGAGATACCATCCGTACCTGGTTGAAATTCCGCCTTTTCGAACGAAGCGATTTGCATTATCCTTCATAATGCGTATCTACAGCTACTGCAAAAGAGTGGAATGCACTTCCAGTGTCTGTATTTCTCCAAAATTGTCGAGAAAAACATCAAAAAAAACATGCCAATATTTAAAGGGATATCAGAAATAAAACGCGTTTTGTAATGTGGTCATTAACCATTTGCTTAACGTTTCTTTATTGGTCCGAGATACAGAGCGTTGGTTCGTCATCGTTGATCGATCTATCTAAGAGTAGTGTCTAGGGGGCAGTCTCGTGGGGGGCGGCCTAGCGACACGCAGTTCATTCAACATTTTTTTGTATTTTTATCTAATGTCGTCGGCCGATTCAAAACAAATTTAATTTGTGGTACCTATAGAAAAGTGTGCAACGTTCAACTCGGAACATAAAGCGTGAACTCAAAATACGCAGGCGCCCCTTACTGATTCAGGTTCTGAATATTTTGCAACCAGCACACGCTCTATGGCAGAGTTTATAACTTTGTACAAATGTAATATTCGTATAAAAATAATAAATAACATCGCTTAGGCATAATCGTGAGTCCGTGGGCGTTGGCGAGGGCGGTGGGAGATCAACTGCTCAAGCGGCGGGCTTCTCCTCGGAGACGGCGGTGGCGCCCGAGGCCGCGGAGCCGCCGTCGTCGGGCGCCGACTCGCACGACAGAGACGGGAACTTCTTGTACAGTTCGGCGCGGTATTTCGGGTGGCTGCCACACAAATTACATTTAATTAATTTCTTATCAGTACATAATGGTTTAAGTGTTTAATATAAATTATTATGTACTTATATGGCAGTGTTTAATAGCGATATACGAGTAGAATTCTGCTAGGTGTTAAAGGAAGTACAGTTGCCGGCAAACTTCTTGAACATGTGACCTTGCCTGCGCAGAAGCAATTTTTAGGTGTCGTTGGGAGGGGGGCCGCCGGCGGCGGAAGGTGGAGGCGGGCGAGAATCGTTTCGTTCGCGCAATCGCGTTCAATCAGTTGACGTTTGCGTCCCGCGCTCCTTCTACGTCTCTCTGCCTCCTGAGTGCACTGTCGTGCACTGATAAAGCCAATTCGTATCATTTACTTGTTATAATTTTTGGATGAGTTTTTATTGATTTTTTAAAGTAACGTTACTGTTAGGGTTATTGGTTGACTTTTCGTTATTGTTTAAAAGTGACAATATAATGTCATGCCAAAAGAACTAAGTTTTAATAACCCTCGTTCTGACGCAGTCGGGTAAAAAGACAAGCTCGGAAGATGGTGTACGTTGTGTATTATTTCCAGTGATCGGATTAGGTAGTGCCATTTCACGGGAATTCGTTGCGTAAGATTAGTATGGATATAGCGTTTAACCCCGGGATTTCATATGAAAAGTTTTGTTTGTGTTTGGTTCAGAAGCGTTATAAATGTATAATTTTACAATTTGTTTGCTAGCATAGAATATGGCATTGACGAAATATTAAGACACTAGTTTTGACATTCATGCAAACAAAAAAAGCAAACCGTACGTTTTATCTTTTTGTATTTACATGTGGTTTTTTAAAAGGCATTCTTAAGAGGCCGTATACGAAATTTTGCATTTGTTTTAGTTTGCTATTATTATAATTTCATAGAAAGTAAGGATAAACAATGTTAAAAATAATTAATAATGTAATAAATTAATAATGTTGATGTAATATAGTCATGTTCTTGTTTCGTGTTTTATTTTATGATTGTACTATTGTTAATTGTTACTTGTATCTGTTAAACAAAAGTTATGTTAAATAAACGATTTATTTACAAAGAAAAAAACTTTTTTTCTTTTTACCTACTTCAATTAATGATATGTCAAGATTTTTTTCCCTGAAAAATACGAGTCCCGGAATCCCAAGTCTTATCCATGTTATGTACAAATATATGTTTAAGGTCATTCACCCGAAATGGCACTACCTATTCCGATCAGTGATTATTTCTTAAAAAAAGCCGTAATGTGTTTGTGTACACAGTAAAAAACACTAATTTTTTTACCATTTGTCCTAAGAATTGAAAATATTCTGTAACAAAAATTAGGTACTTTTTTGCACGAATGTGTACGATGCGCGAACTTTCCCCACCACCTCGCCCAATGTTCAAGAAGTTTGCCGGCAACTGTATATAAACGGTGATGTGATATTACTTAGGTACGTACAACAAAAAAAAAGCAGTTAGTATGGTCTTAACCATATAAGTAAAAGACTGACCTAATTCCGTAGACGATGGGATTGTAGACAGCGTTAGCCTTAGCGAAGAGCGAGCCCCAGATGGTGGCGAGCGGGCTGATGTTGGCACTCTCGAACACGCCAGCGTAGTTGATCACCAGGTACGGAGTCCACGCCATGAACCACAGCGAGATCGTCATCAGCGCCACCTGGAGCACAAGCATACCGCCGTTAGCCAAAACCAATTGGAGTTCACACGTTAAACTTATTACACCCCTCTTTTTACTAAGGTTGTTGGTTATATCGTTTAAGCTGCTTTAGCTTACCTTAGCCAGTTTGCACTCAGCACTGGTGTTAGCGGCTTCAGACGACCTGAGTGATGCAACGTTCATCTTCTTAGCCTGTTCCCTCATTCCCTTCTCGTGCGCCGCCACGGCCTAAATCAAATCAATCAACAGTAAATTAATTCGGCCGACGACGTCTTGGCATCAGAATATAAAAAATATACCCAAATGAACCTTATTTCGAGCCTAAAACAGGGCGGTTAAAAGAAAAAAAAATACGCGTAATATACGAAATACTTATAGCGAGCCCCACTACACTAAAGATGCTTCATGCAAAACTTGTGTGCATTCGTTTGCTCCGCTCGGCGTCCTGCGCAACGCAAGGCGCAAGGCTCTAGGCAAGGCGGTCGTGGTTGAAGGTCGCGTTGTTTTTGGTCTTGTTTGCATGTCAAGCTCAAGTTTAAGTTCTCTACTTATTTTTTGTTTATTTTTGTTTTGGTACATTTGGAAAACATTTCAAACGCTACGAACCTGCACAATGAAGAAATACGAATAAATGATAAGCAGGAGCGGCATGAAGTAGCAGAACACGGAGTAGATGAGGATGTAGCTGCGGCTGAGCCATTCCTTGTTCAGATAGTCCGTCCCACAAGCAGTCATGTTGCCCTCAGGCACGTACCTGAATTTATGTTTACTAATTGAATGTGTTTGTCTGCATTTAATGTAAAAGATGTTTGCCTGTTTTGGTGTTCCGTAGTCAATAACCCCGGGACCCTTATACTTATAGTTTCGCCATGTCCGCGGATAAACTCAGAGACACTTTGATACTATAAAGCTGTAATTTGGCATAGTTCAATATTTAAGTTAAGGAGTAAAATAAATGTGGTTACAGAATTATCAAGAAGTTTTAAGACTTGTTGGTACCTAATTCTTTAGCTCTGCCTACCCCACTCTGGGAATGAAGGCGTGAGTTATGTATGTATGTATGAGTAAAATAAAGTCTTAATTTTTTGTTTGTAAATTAAAAAATAAAGATTTCTAACGGGTTTTATTACTATTAATGTGGTCACAATTCTAACCTAACCTAACCTAGTTAGAAGAAATTGACTTAACATGCATAATAACAAGAAAATTATAGTTATACTAAATGATTGTTACGTTATTCGATCGTATGCCAGATAAAATTATACAATCGGTTTTTATGCTAAACATTCATTATGGTTTTCGTGATTAGTTTAATGAAATTACACAAAATGTTTTATACTGATTGAAGCGCACCCATAAAGCAAAGGTAGGTATATTTTTTACATTGTGGCTTCGAGTGACGTGTCATTGGATATAGGTACCTACATTACATATTATTATCAAATTTTAGAATTGGGGGGACCGTTTGGGAAATATTGCACTAGAAAAGTGTCATTTTCACTACAGTTAAGTAATAAAAATCTGTAAAATAGATTAATTCAAAGCTCATATAAGTAATCTAAATACATACATACATAAACTCACACCTTCGCTCCCAGGGAGGTGTAGGCAGAGCTACAGAATTACCTACAAATCTAAAAACTTGTCGATAATTCTGTGACCACATTTTGCACAATTAGGCTAAGATAAGTAAGTAATCTAAATAAAAGGGATACTATCACGACTAAGTGGACATCGTTGGTTGGTTCATGAGATACAGGCGGCTAAAATATTTAAATACCTGCTAAAAACCGTCTAAGACAATAACTACTCGTATAAATAGAAAATTAGTTCATACTTGTGGTTTATTGGGACAGTTTTCACGGTTCCGTAGTCAAACTAGAAACCCAGTTTCGCCGACCGCCGTTAGTCACGCCGACCAAGTGGCAAAATAAAATATATAAAAAACAAAAACTTTTTTTCCTCCTCGTCTACCCAGTCTTTAAAAAAAACCGGTTACGTGCGAGTTGGACTCGGTCGTTTTTGTGCATTTTTCGCTATAAATCAAAAAGTAAATCACAAAAAAGAAGAAAGATTTCAAATGTACACATTGAGCTCTTTCATATGATATCTCATTTGCTATTATCAAACATTCTAGACCCCTTTTCAAATATTTATAATGAAAACAGAAGCGTGCAAGCTAGTTGTATAACTATGCCAAATTTCAAGTTATATAGCATTTGTAGTTGCTAAGAAAATCTGCTGTGACATACAGACAGACGGACAACGAAGTCTCACCGTAAGGGGGGTTGAAGGTACCTTTTTCGGTTTTTTGCTCAGGTCTCGAATATCTGTACGAATATCATTAATCGTTCATTATGATTACTTCTGATAAAAAAATTACATATCATTTTCTACAAAATTTGCTATACGAGTATTTATTTTTACTCAAAGATCAATATTAGGAGCTACAGGGTTTCTAAGTTAACAAAGAGATAAAATATAGAAATGGTGTCAGGACCTGGAGGATCTGTGTCTCATTTCAGGAGGCATTTCGTTACCCAGATACTCTTGTACTTTGTGGAATACTCGTAATGCGTGATATTTTGCTGACCCTTTAGTAGGGGGAAAGATTCCACTGGGTAACGGAATGCCTCCTGAATTGTGGGGTTGTAAGTGAGTAGCTGCTGGAACCCTCGAACGAATTACCACCACTGATCCTCCAGTTTCTGAAACCGTACCTATATTATATCTCCTTGTTGACTTAAACACCCTGAAGCTCCTAGAGTATTAATCTTAGAGTAAAAATTAATATAACAAACTTTGTACAAAATTGTATGTAAATTTTGTTGTTGGAAGTAAATATAATGCTTTTTATACCGACTCATATTTTAGATAGGTGCAAAAATCTGAAAAAAGGTACCTTCAAAACACATTCGACATCACTCAAAACTCAAGACCATTCAAGAACATCTACGGCAAGGCAAGTCCACTTATTTATGTATAATTTAGTTAAATTTTGATATAGTTCACGTAAATTTTTCAAATCCACATCCATTTTATAAAAAGTTCACCTGTTCCAGCCAAAGAAAGGAGCAAGGGTCCATGCCAGGGAAAACAACCAAATGCCCAGAATTCGCAGCAGGGCTCCATTGTTGGTCATGGGCTTGGCGGCGATTCCTTTCACGATCACGTTGTACCGGTCGAAGGCAATCATGGTCATCGTCCAGATGGAGGCACAGCCGAACAGGGACCCCGCGCACGCGTACAGCTCACACGCTAACGGACCTGCATCGGGCATAAACAGCGCGTAAAGCTTTAAGTTTTTAGCTCAGCCTCGGAAAACCGGTGAGCATAACATGTCTCGCTCGCTTGCTTATAAGGCGACATAATGCCTTCGGTTAACTGCTAGGTAGGTACATCAAGTTTTGGGTTTACGATCCAGTTCCGCATTGTCTTTTTCCTAATTTATTTTATGTCTATAAAATTAAAATAAAACTAAGCTACTCAAATATTAAAGATGTAAATAATAATCACTACTATAAAAATATATTATTATTATTATTTTTGTCTATTGTGTACTGCCAATTTATTTAAAGTTAAGTTGAAGTCAAGTTAGTAATGCTTACCCCACACCCACGTTTCGTTGTAGCAATTCACTACCATCGCCGGGGACATACAGCACATCATAAGAAAATCCGAGAATGCCAAGTTCACAACTAGTAAGTTCGATGGGGTTTTAAGGGTCTGTGAATAGATAGCATAATAAAAACATATAGTGAATTATGTGTAAATAAAAGATTACCTATGCACACTCAACTAATTGGATTTCTAGGCCACTATGGACTTGGTCAACGTGACGTTGCAAACCCAATCATAGGAAGTCTCTTACGTTTTGGTTGTCAACGTCCCTTTAACATAGTCCAAAGTAGCCTAGAAATCAAATTGGTTAACTGTATAATTATTAAGTTTACTTACTTACGTAGAGCAAATACTACACACCTTAGTTGACGAGAAGATGTAGATGACCATTCCGTTGCCTGTGATTGAGATGAAGCCAAGGACGCCGATCGTGAAGCCGAGGAGACCATGCCATAACGGATTCATCGGAGGGAATTGGTACCTGAACATTTTGGTATTAGCGACAACATTGGACATAATAGCCTTTAGGCTTTTGTGGAGACTATTACCTATTCTTATATAACGGAGGTATATGTCTTGCACCGTCATAGGTAAGAATAACTTGTATAATTTATATATTTTTTATTACTATTACTTATTAGTACTTGTAAAAAATCTGAGTTTTGACACATTTTCCTGCTCAAGTACGCATAGATAAATTTATTTTTGTTTTATGTGATATTCATTGTTTTAAATAATACTAGGTTAAGTTTATTATTGTAAAATATCATAAGCAATATTTTAAAAACGACTGACTGAGTTTCTTGCGGAGTTTCTTCTCAGCCGTGGTCTCTTGCGAAGCGCTGGTAGATTTTTGACGAGTAAAAGTGCCCGTGCGGCCTACTTACTGAATAAACATCTTTTATCTTTTTATCTTTTATAAGACAAGCGCAAGTTAATTATGATGATATGTATCTTATAAACTTGTTGAAGTTGACGTCTACATAGTAAATTAGTACTTACTATTTTCGCTTTTTTCTGTGTTATGAAAAATAAATCTCTAAGAAAATAAAGGATAAGAAAAAAACCGAAAAGTATTTAATAAATCGAAAAAAGTGGGTTTGGCCACTTCTGATATGTCTCTAGGCAAATTTATCTGTAACTAAATGGTTCTACCTAACCTACTTTGCCAGCATGGAACCCCAATTACTTTCAAAATGGAGGATGCATTGAAATAAAGTTTGCTTTTATAAGGGTTACACCCTTATAGGTAGATCCCTTATAAACGGTATGTAGAAACTTTTGCCCTTATAACAGCGGTGTTAATAACCTAACGAAATAAGTGATTGGTTTACTTTCCATGAAAATGACATCATTTTAAGGCGCGTTGATTTCACAACATACTACACTTTCTCATACAGTTGATTTCCCACACAGTTTTGATTATAATAAACAATAATAAAATAACTTACCAATTAAGTACCTATCCCACAATGGTTGACAGGAAAATTATGTTCTCGTCGTTGCTTTGACGTTTTACAACGAATTTTCAGCAAATATATTTCTCCGCCTCCGCCGAATGAAGGGATGCCGACAAAACTTTTATAAGAATAAAGCCCTTGTGTTTTTAATGTGATATTAATAAGTGTAATACACTTATTATATGTTTGAAAGTTGCGATTATAAAGGTATACTAACAACAATAAAACGTGTTTAAGGGTTATTAGCTTTCAATATGGCAAGTATCAGGTTTAAGCTCTTTGTGCCCAAATGCAGTCTTATAGACGATAATATGTTTTTATAAGAACACATTTTGTGGACACTTTGCCGAGATATGTTTGTGCTGGTTGGGGTAGCTTCTAAACGGATGGATATATTTCGATTTGGTTTTGTTTTGTTACAAAGGTAAGTTACATCCATTTACTTATCCAGACGTTAGAGTACTGTTGGGTAGGTTTGATGAAAATTTAAGTAGCTTTGGATGTAGGGGTCTTGATCTTGTCGGGTTTTTTTTCATACTTGATATTTCCTAAGAGGCTATTTGAATTTATTTTTATTTTTAGACGACTATTTCGTAAGAAAATTAATAATTTCTTTAGATGACAAGAATATACGTTGATTTTTTAAACGTTTTTAACTTCTATACTTTTGAAAAATATCTGATTCTTCTGTAATCTATTTCTGATTCTTATGGACTTGAAAATTCAATGGCATATAACTTATGAATAGTTTTGTTAAACAGAGGGCCTAAGTTATATTTATGTTTGTGAAAACGCCTACATACAGTAGAGTAAGCACTTAATAGTCAAAAGGGAAAAATAAAAAGTGCCAGAAGAATCACACGAGAAACGCGATCTACATAATCACCCTTTTACAAAATGTTCAAAAGTTTAAATTTGAGGAGTGGTTATGTAATTATTCAGTAAATTACGCATACCTACTTAACTATGGAATAACTCGACTTTAGAGAAGTCTACCGTCGCTGAACATGTAGATAAATGCCTGAGAAAATAGCCTAGGAGAAGGTCATTGAGGTTCAACGTACCAGTGGGGGTCAACCATGTGCAGCATCTCAGGCATCACCTTGTCGACCACGGTCTGGTTGGCGGCACCATAGGCCGCCACCTGCCCGCCCCACGCCTGCAGCGCGGCGACGCCCGGCCCGGGGTCCAAGCTCAGCGCCATCTTGGGATGCTATCCGACTAGCGAATAACCTGTGGATATGAGAATTGCCAGTTATCTTTGGGTCTTCTAGGTCTTATCTACATTGCCTTAGTGTATCCTTGTTAACATATCGTTTACATATGTAAACTTCGTCAGCTGCTGCGGGATTGTGTTCCGTACAATATCAAGGAGGGAGTCGATCTTTAAATCGGTGATTGAGATTAGTTTTGAAAATTAAGTCATGCGGTGATCTCATTTAGGAGAGGATGGGGCCATCATATTTGCTATCATAAAGAGAATGTTCGTCACCGATGAGATAAAAAAATACCAGCTTCGTTAATTTCCTTCTTACTTATCATGAGCTAAAGGGCCTGTTGTTGGATCAGCAGTTAAACTGACTGATTGTTAAAAATCTTAACTAATGGATAAATCTCAAGGAAACGAGTCAAATTTTCGATTTATTTTTCGAATTTTAACAATTAGTTGAGTTAACTACTGATCAAACAACAGACCCTTAGTCACCGAATGACATTCAACAAGCGATCCTCTGGGCCTGTACCGTGGGAACACCTGATATCTACGATTTAATCCAAAAGTGCTTTTGTGTAGTAGTAGTACGCCTATAGACGAACGTAGGTATATTCTTTAGTACATAGGTATACTGAGAAGTCGAAATTGCTCTCGTAACATACTCGTAAATTACCAAAGAATGTCGTCCTAATTTATTTATAAAAATACTTAACAACTGTTAGTACTGTAGCGAGCAAGACGCAATATGCTCATTTATAGTTAACCCGCTCGCGTTGAAATAATTCAAAATATTTTGGAGTCACTCGCTACATTTTAGTTTATCTGTCGGTTCGCTCAGTTGTCAGTCGGCAGTGTCGGCACCCAGCAGCGTGTGAGAGCGCACCAACTCATTAAGCGATTGCGGTTATTTTGACTCGACTAGACTCACGCCTTGGAACATTTTATGTTAATTTAAATTATTACTAGTAATTACTTCACACATATGCGCTGTTATTTTGCAATCATTATTTTGAAATAGTTTTAATATAAATTAACTATGATAATTAGACATAGAATAATGCTAAGAAACACCGCAGTCACACACGCTTATGGAACATATATAATACCTATAATATTATAATATTATTGTACCATGTTGTATGTTGTTAATAAATAAATACGTACATACATAATACATACCTTCACGCCTGTGATCCCAGAATGGGATAGGCAGAGCTACAGAATTACCGACAACTTTAAAAACTTGTTGATAATTCAGTAACCACATAAATAAATATTATAATAAAAATAAATAATATGTCTGTATAAAATAATACACAAGCTAGAAGTAGAAAACCGAATGCCTTGTGTAAAGTGAAGTGACTTTGATTCTCATTTCTCTGACTTAAACCCTTTCAACATTGACATGGTAGAATATTAGTATATACTCGCATCACAAAACAACAATAAGGTAAATTTAATAGCGCGTCATAACATAACCCACCTTAATAAGGACAAGGGAAGTTCCCTACGAGATGGTCACCACTACCAATACTGAAGAAAATCGATGCACGAACTACTCCAGTCTTAAGTGTTGAACCAAACCCGTGCGGGCGGCCGGGGCTTGTGGAGGCTACTCGGGGCGGGAGCGAACGCCCTCCGTTTATACCCGCCCGGATTACCGGCAGCGTCACACACCAAGACATCCATAATTCAATATAGCATTTTAAGACGATGAACACATTATGTAACCATCGACAGGGATGGCTTCATGCTAATATTTATTTATGCGGAGCCTTCCTGGTCCATACGTAGATCTCGAAATACCTACAATTTAAGCTCAAGAAATTTTAAATAGTCACATGCTTGAAGCTCTCGCTTCGGATTACAACTCAATGACGTTGTACAGGGTTGGGCAGATTAAGTGTCTAGTTGTGTACCTATGGCTTTTTTACTTAAATATAACAAAACTTCTTATTCCCTTCGTTTTTTTTTTGTTGACAAATTAACCTTCTTTATGATTTCTACACGTCAGCTTGATATATTTTGTTTTTATATTGTTTTCAACAATGGACGCGAAACGCCAGCTCGTGTGCGATTTGTACCAGAAAAAATACCGATCGTGTGAGATATTGAAGACGCTGAAACATTTAAATATCAATATAAGGTTTATATCGCGGACCGTCAAGCGATTCAAAGAAACGAGATCTTCACAAATCAGGCCCAAACCTGGGAGAAAGCCATCTGTTCGCACCAAAAACATCATTAAAAATATTCGTGAGCGTATTAGACGAAATCCAGCTCGAAGTGCAAGCAAACTTGCTAAAGATATGAAAATATCCCGTCGAACAATGAGTCGTATTTTAAAATATGATCTTGGGCTAAAGGCCTACAAAAATTCATGGCTTAACAGATGCCCAGAAAAAAGCTAGAGTGAAAAAATGTAGGGAATTGCTAGCTTGGCACGACGGCGATGATATTATTTTTTCCGATGAAAAGATGTTCCAGTTACAAAACAGTCACAACCAACAAAACGATCGTGTCTATGGTGCTTCATTAAAGGATATTCCTGTGGACAAATTAGCCGTACAACGGTTCCAGAGTGCATCAGCTGTCATGGTATGGGGTGCGATATCGCCTAGAGGCAAGTTACCGCTGCTGTTTATTGATCGAGGTGTCAAAATTAACCAAGACTATTACATCCAGAACGTGTTACAGGGTCATTTGCTAGAAAATGCTCAAAAAATATATGGAAACGACTATTACTGCTTCCAACAAGATAGTGCCCCATCTCACAAAGCTAAACGCACTCAAGACTGGTGTAGAACAAATTTGACAGATTTTATACCTTGGCAAGAATGGCCTGCATCATCGCCGGATTTGAATGCTTTGGACTTTTCGATATGGGGTTACATGCTGAGCAAGATTGGGAGCACACAGGGCATAAATCTAAACTCATTCAAGCATCGATTAGTCAAGATATGGGATGAAATACCAGACGAGGTAGTGCGTGCCGCGTGCAATGCATTCTGTGGAAGAATGCGTCAAGTTACTAAAGCTGATGGCGAGCGATTTGAACTTATGAATTAGTTTTTTTAAGTATAGAGTACGCTAAAAATAAAAACGTGATAAATTTTAACATTTTCTGTCTTGTTTTAATTTTATGGCTCTTTTTAACTAGGACACTTAATCTGCCCAACCCTGTAAGTAGGTAGATATTTGGATGCACAATGTCTCGGCGAAATGTGGTACTTATAAAGTAATCAGTGTTGGCATTTAAGTTATTTGAACAAACTTACAAGTGGGCCATTCCATATGATTTCAACAAATTTGAATTAAAAAGTGTGCCGCATGACTTTTGATTTTAATAAAAAAAATTGAGGATATACTTTATGGTGTGAGAAGTGCTGAACCACCACCATTTATTTTTTTTATATTTTTATTTCCGAGTTTTACCCATTCGAAGTAAATAGTGGGGTCAAATTCCTGCTTGATATAATACGCTCTAACTTTTTTTTTTGAAACGATAACGAAATAATTGTTGCTGTGTTTGATTAGGTAAGAAATGTGGATGTCATACTGTATGATAAAAGTTATCTAAATTAACTACAAAAAAAATGGTGTCCATTTGAAATGTTCAAGTAACTGGTAATTTTTTGCAATTTTAATTCATTTTTGTGCAAACCCTGATGCATATTAGGGATAACTTTTTTCAGAAATATAAAGTACTAGTTTTGTTCATTCTGTAAAATAAATATTATCGTTTTAGAATTATAATTCTAACAGAAAAATAGTAGTGAAAATTGAGAATTTCGAAAAATGCTTATGTTTGACCCCCAAAAAACCCATGTGGAAGAATAATTAAAAATTTGAATTTATTCAGAAAATATAGTCCATGTCTTTGTTAATCAGGTTCAGTTTAAAAAGATTTGTTATTTTTGCTCGTTTATGAAATATATTTTTTTAGGTGCTACTATAATCCTTATCGAAGTTATATATAGGAGACCGTACTTAGGAGATAATGAAGCGGTGCAAACTCTTTGTAGGAAGTGCTTGTGTTATTTAACCTGTTTTCATGTATAGTTATTGTTCGTTATATACCACTGGTTGATAAGAAGTGGAACTTTTTTGCCACCTCTCACGGCAAATCCCCCTGTGATGGTGCTGGCGGCACGATTAAGCGGTTGGTAAGAAAGGCTAGAATACGCATCCAGGATTCTTCTTTGTGCGAATGCGGTCTAGATGATGGGGACCTTAATCATATATTTTTCGCGTGTCCTCTTTATAATCATAATTGCTTGTATGACGAACTTATTACACTTAAAGTCACTCTCCCTACTCACGTTTTGGTACTTATTAATAACATAAATTTTAGTAAAGATACATTAATGGCCTTGGGATCTATTTGTCAAATTAACAATATTAAATTATGAGTGTTTTTAATGGTTTAGTTCCTTCATGTTCGTGTTGTAGTGTGTCGTTTTTCAGAATTTATTTTGGGTTTAAACTCTAGTAATCAGGAGTACTAACTATTTTGTTTCTTTTTCTGTTCTCGTTTTTATATTTTATTTATATCTGTTAAATCGACATGACGCTGGCTAATCGACAGACAGAGCCATTAAAAAAAAAAAAAAAAAAAAAAAAAAAAAAAAAAAAAAAAAAAAAAAAAAAAAAAAGGCTAGTCTGCAACGCACCACAACAGGTAGTGATAACATTTTATCCCCTGAACCCTATGTACGAGTTTTGTGTAAACAAAATTCTTGGAATCAAGTTCTTTTTCGTCTCAAAATCAGAAGTCGATGGATCTGAGTTGTACTTATCAGAGCGATTTAAAAATATGAGAACCATAAAAAATACACGTTCTTATCATAGTTTCGTTCCCATTTCTCAAAATGAATTAGTAGTGCGACGTTACTCTACTTCAGAAAATTTCGAAGTAGCAAAGGTTTGCAAGTAATGTTTTTTTTCGTTTTATATATAAGTATTATTAAATATATTTAGTAAATTCGAACCGTCTGGCTTTTATTTATTGATTTTTCAGTGTATGGTAATTGATTACCATACATTTAAAAGTTATAGTCAATAATATTTTAATATGCATATATAAAAACAATGAGAGAAAATTCACGAGATAAGCAGTTTAAAAAAATCATATATCCAAAAATAGGGAAAATAACGAAACTTTTTAAACTGAATCTAATTAACAAAGACATGGACTATATTTTCTGAATAAATTCAAATTTTTAATTATTCTTCCACATGGGTTTTTTGGGGGTCAAACATAAGCATTTTTCGAAATTCTCAATTTTCACTACTATTTTTCTGTTAGAATTATAATTCTAAAACGATAATATTTATTTTACAGAATGAACAAAACTAGTACTTTATATTTCTGAAAAAAGTTATCCCTAATATGCATCAGGGTTTGCACAGAAATGAATTAAAATTGCAAAAAATTACCAGTTACTTGAACATTTCAAATGGACACCATTTTTTTTGTAGTTAATTTAGATAACTTTTATCATACAGTATGACATCCACATTTCTTACCTAATCAAACACAGCAACAATTATTTCGTTATCGTTTCAAAAAAAAAAGCTAGAGCGTATAATATACAAGCAGGAATTTGACCCCACTATTTACTTCGAATGAATAAAACTCGGAAATAAAAAAAAATAAAAAAAAATGGTGGTGGTTCAGCACTTCTCTCACCATAAAGTATATCCTCAATTTTTTTTTATTCAAATCAAATGTCATGCGGCACACTCGATTTGTTGAAATCACATGGAATGGCCCAAGTAGGTAGGTATCAACCCTGGCTCCCTGAATGCTTGTGCAGAAGTATCATCAGTTACTATTGCCTCAGGGCCTCTATTCTAACTAATATAATATATATTGTATGTAATAATAACCAAATGGTCTCTGAGTTATAGTATTTCAAACGTTTTGTGGCTCTTATTTACCTAGTTGGCAGTAATGGCGGCCGAGTTAAAAACGATACTTACGTCACACGTCGATATGATTTTCACTTATGCCCTTATTAATAAACGTGGAGTAACCGTCGAGTAGCTAAACCATGCTTTGTCCTTATCTGTCATATTCAAATGTCACAATGACAGATAAGGATAAAACATGGTTTAGCTACCCCACAGTTACTCCACGTTTATTAATAAGGGCATCAGGGTTTTACCGCCTAGAATAGAGGCCGGTTATTCCGGTTACCTTCGGGGAGTGAAGATGGCCTATTGAAAGATGTCCGGCTTTTACTTTTGATTTATTCTGTTTACTGATTTACTCTACTCACTTGACACTGGCGAAATCAATGCGCCGGACCGCCAATAATAAAAAAAAAATAGAGGCTCGGAAGTCATGACCAAGGACCGGAATTCTTCATAGCAAAAATCAAACTGTCAGAGGGAATGACCAAATTGTTTTATCGACAATTCCACTTATCGATGTTACGGAATATTATCGCATATCGACTTGTACAATTATTCTGTAACATTTGACCTCTTTGATAAGCAACCTGCATCTCCATATTAAAATACATTTGTGCACTTAATTGCCAGTTACACAACCTACTCAAAAGAGTGTGTATATATTATATTTAAAATCCCTTCAATTATTGGTGACTGGAATTAAGTGTTCGAGGTCCTCGTCACTGTCTTGAGTTGAGTGCGTATCCATGTTATAAAATTAATGGACTTTGGCCACTTGTTCCTGGTTTATGGAGTAAATCGGTTTCTTAATTTATTGAAGATCCATTTATCAGTGGAAAATGATACATATATGTTAATGACTCATTAAATGACATTTCTTTATCGATAGTCGATAAAACACTTTGGTCAAACCCTCTGACAGTTTGATTTTTGCTATGAAGAATTCCGGTCCTTGGTCATGACGCAGCGCGGCCACTTGAGATTGAACTCGGTACCTGGCGATCACGAGTCGACATGGAGCCTTAAGTCATTCAAATCGGGGCCAATGAAAACCAGCGCCAGGGTCGCGGGTCGTGGGTCGCCACGCCACGCCATGACATCATTGTGGCACCATATTTGATACAGCCTTATGTGTTGGCTATAAGTAATATATTATGTAAAATGTTGTTTTTATGTTTCTATTTATTATTGCCAACGGACTGCCGATATTTCTGAGTTCATAATCATCCCTCATCATCATCTCTAATCATACTTCAGATCAGAATCAGATCTCGATCTAAAAGTTAATTATAAATAATTTAATAGTCAATTACAATTTGCTTAGTGAACGTGGCAGTGCATCCCTGAGCTTCCTTCGTTTTTCTCCGCTAATTCTGTTATGGAGGTATAAGACGTAGAAGGGTGAACACTAACAGGATTACCAACCAACTTAATATTATAAGCCTTACCAGGCGTATATGCCCCGTTACATTATCACCGTATATCTAGGTAGTGTAGGTATAATTCCTACGGTTTGTTCAACGACAAGAGTTTATTTAACTGGCTTCAAAAAAGGCGGAGGTTCTGATTTTGACAGCATGTATTGAATTTTTTAATGTATGTTCACCGATAACTCCGTCAATTATCATCTAGCCTTTTCGGTTTCAAAAATACTCTCGAGGTACTTTTCAATAGTAGGTACCTACTTACAACGGTAGCCATACATATCTTATAATACGCTATGAATTTCCCGCAGCATTGCTTGCGGAAAAGAAACTTGAGATATCCTAAAGAAGAAGGACTCCATAACAGATAGATAACAGTACGAGAACAGGCTATACCTGACCAGATAAATAAAAAACCTCGCCATATTGCGGAAATTATAAGAACTGTAATTTCTACTTATTGCAATTCACGAAACACAGATAAAAAAAGTATTAGTGACAGTGGCATCCATTAGAGGTTTTTTTTTTCTGGGCAGGATATATTTATTATGATCACTTAAAAGTTTAATTATAAAATATTAAAAATATGGTTGAGCTGTAAAATGTTAGTTTTAGGATTCCGTACCTCAAAAGGGAAAAAGCACCCATTCCCCTATAATAAGGGGATACCACCTAATCATCTCGAATAGGTAAATGTACAATACATTGGAGACGTTCATAATTTCTGAAAAAAGCGAGAGGGACATAGTTGCATACAAACATACGGACATTGTGAAGTTATAAGGGTTTGACCACGGAAACCCAAAATGTAGGTACCCATAAGTAAAAAAGTTATTTTTATAGGTCTAATGAGTTGATTCTTAAATCTTCGATGTATAATTTCCGGCCTACATTTAATACCGGGGTAGGTATTATAAAAATATACAATGGCATTTTTATATTTTGAAAGAGTAGCTGAAATACCGATTTTCATGATTCTAACTTCAATAAGTTTCAGTCAAAAATTTAATTTTTTGGACAAGCTTGGGTGCAGACTGTATCTAATTTTTTTGCAAAATCTTTTTTTGCTTATCAAGACCAAACGATTGAGTCCTAACACGGTGGGCTTTCATCAGATCAGCTCTTAGATACCGTGATATTGCATTGGATTAACATATGTGTTCCAAATTTTACTCCATTCCGTTGACGGGAAGTGGGTCAAATTTAACTGGCAAGATTTGACTCGTACATACATACATGCACTACATCTGTACCTATTTGTGACATAGGTATGCTATATACGAGGGCAGAGTGAAAAGTTTGGAAAAAATTAAACAATTTTTTTTTTTGGTCCAAGTAAATATTTATTTTTCAACGTAGTCCCCATGTAACTCAATACACTTGGTCCATCGCTTTTCTAGCTTTTCGATTCCCTCCGTATAGTACGATTTCTCCAACCCTTCAAAATGCGCATTGGTTTCTGCGATGATTTCTTCGTTGGAACCAAATCTTTTTCCACCAAGCCATTTGGGAAAAGAAAATAGTCGCAGGGGGCTAAATCTGGAGAATAAGGCGGATGCGGGCGCAATTCGTAACGCAACTCGTGGATTTTAGCCATAGCAGCTGCACAAGTGTGGACCCGTGCGTTGTCTTGGTGAAAAATGATTTTCTTTTTCGCCAAATGGGGTCGTTTTTCCATTAAAACTTCATGAAATCGCTGTAACAAGTTGGCATAATATTCGCCGTTAATCGTTTTACCTTTCTGAAGGTAATCAACATATATTACACCACGAGCATCCCAGAAGACAGTAGCCATAACTTTATTCGCCGATAAAACTGCTTTGGCCTTCTTTGGTGCAGGTTCACCTGAAGCAATCCATTGTTTTGACTGCTCCTTGGTTTCTGGTGTACGATGATGAATCCAGGTTTCGTCAACAGTTATGAAACGACGCAAGAAGTCCTTTTCATTACACCTAAACTTCGCCAAACATGCCTCTGACAGGGCCACCCTAGTGCGTTTTTGATCTACTGTGAGCAATCGCGGCACCCAACGGGCGGAGAGCTTCTTCATATCCAAATAAGTGTGAAGAATATTACGAACCCGTTCGTCTGAAATGCTTACAATATCAGCTATCTCACGGACCTTTATTCTTCGGTCGGTCAATACGATGTCATGGATTTTGGTGATCATCTCTGGTGTAGTGACCTCAACTGGGCGTCCGGGTCGGTCGGAGTCAGCAGTGCTTGTACGGCCACAACGAAAATACGTAAAGCACTTGTGGATCATTTTAATCGATGGAGCAGAGTTCCCGTAATATTTGTCTAATTTTTTTTTGTATCCGTAATGGTTTTTTTTCGCAAAAAATAATGTTTAATTACACGAAACTCACTTTTCTCCATGTTTGCAAACACCGAAGTGATTGTTTCTTTTTCATAGCTGTCAAAAAAAAACTAGTCGTGTGAACTGGCTGAAAATATACGATTTACCTCCAAAAAGGCTGCATTACAAATTGACATTAATGAATTTGTGAAGAAAATAGCTTTAATATGATTTTTACCAGACTTCTCACTCTGCCCTCGTATAAATAGACGTGACGAAATTATAAGGATTCTCATTTTACTATAATGTTGCGGAACCCAAAGAAGAGAATTACCCACTAATGATCGAAATTGTGATGTAAAACGAAAGGTAAGTTAAAATCGAAAATTGGTTGTGCAAATATTATTTAATTTTGTATTCAAGCGGTAAGTAACTCTCGATATTAGGCATTAAAACAGTATTTTCAAACTACTACATAGGGATTGATTCCTTTTTCGGCACATTCCTTTTTGGACATAATCCGTTTTCGGCATATTCTTCTTTCGGCACATTTTAGTAAATAAATTATACTATGAAATACTCGTGACTTTGCTAGCGTAATAAAATAAATTAATATTTATTAGTAAAATATTATATTTGATTCAATAAAAATAAAAGACAAAAATGAAACAGTACCTACCTACACTGATTACTTAAAATAATTGGGCAACTAACTAATGATAACCAACTAGGCAGTGGCGTAACTATAGGGTGGCAGGGCTGGCAAAATGCCACGGGCCCCCGGCTTAAGAGGTCGCTAGCTCAGCAATATTTTTTTACTTGAGTGTTTTACTTTACTTGATCCCCATCAAAAGAATTTGCCACGGGCCCCGGATGGTATAGTTACGCCACTGCAACTAGGTATCTAAATTCATATGCTTATATTATACTTTGTCTTGAAAATAAAAATAATTATACCTAGGATTCATTTCATAAGTTTAAGTATTAAACCGTTATTTTTTCCGGAAACTTCACGCAGTTGCCTAATTCGGGTAGTAATTAAAACATTAAAAGAACTAATATTTTAAAAATACTTATTGACACCACATTTCTCATCACAGTGGGCTGTCCGCAATCCAGTTTTGATTGCAAAACGTGGAATAAATCTAATAATATTTATGATTATGAAAAACGGTTACCTTTATTTAAATACTATACTATACCTCAACATCATTGTACTTTTTAATTTAGTGGTGTCGCTTATTAGGGTATAAGAAGTGATTGTATTACGTTATTGTTTCTTTTCTATGATGTACCCCTGTGTTGATGTGTTTTTCTATTATATTTTATTCTATTCTATATACAGGGTGTAAGGGACGGCTCACCGAAAACTGATACCATGGCTTCAGACCATTGTACTGAACTGAAATTCAGTGGAAATTTTCCCGGAAAACCAAAAATTTCTCGTTTTTTTTCCATGTTTTTGCATATAATATAAACCGATCTAGGACAACATATTATGACATACTGAAGCTCATTATGTAAAAAAAACTGGTCAAACGGCATTTTCAAACAAAATTTCCACTGGATTTCAGTTCAGAACAATGGTCTGAAGCTATGGTTTCAGTTTTCGGTGAGCCGTCCCTTACACCCTGTATAGTCAACGTAAGTACAAAAAAATACCTTTTTTTTAACCATCGTACATACCGTCTAGTACGAGTAACTACGTTTGTCCGGAGAAACGTTCCTCCGTAAAATACTTGAAAAAGTCGTTGATGTAAAAATGCTTAGCCAACACCAAAATAATTTAATTTAGTCATAAAAAATATGTAAATATTGTATATTGTCTAGGGGACACGGTTTCTGTAGGAGAATGTATCGAAACTTTTATGCAGGTTGTCTTGCACCGTCACAGGTAAGTATAACTTGTACACTTTCTATTTTTTTTTTTTATTACTGTTGCTTAATTTTATGACAATTCTGAGTTTTGACACATTTTCCTGCTCAACTACGCATGAATATATTCATTTTTGGTGTTATGTGAGATTCATTTGTTTTATATAATGCTAGGTTAAGTTTATTAATGTATAATATCATTAGCAATATATAAAAAACGACTTAGGGGAGACCGGGGACAATTGAAACACGTCATGACTGAAACAAGTCAAATTTCTCAAAAACTATAATACCTACGAGTATGACGCAACACTCAGGACTCCGCCGGCCATATCTTAATCTATGGTCAGTAGAGCGCGAGCGACCGAGCAACGCAGCGGTGTCACGGAGCGATTTAATTTTTTCGCGGTCAAAAGTAAGTATTTCTCATCTTGTATATTTGTTAATAACTTTGTTTGTTCTTGTATTTTAACTGATTTAACTATTTTAGCGTGATTGTGATAAATTAACGAATGTTTATTATTGCCAATTATCAGTGTTCGAGTTGTTTTTGCGTTTAATATTTGACCTTGAATTAAAAACTGTGATTTGGGGATGGTAGGAACAACTTGCGTGTGGACGATTGAAACGTTTCATTCGTCCTGGCGTTTTAATCGTCCCCAAATATAGTCGCCTTTAAATATGAGGTGGTTCTGTATTTGACGCATGTTTTTATTTAATAAATGTGAAAATGAATTTGCGCAAATGGCTTCTTTTTTATAATGATTTCTTTCATGGTCAATAATTATTATACCTACACTAACTTTTGCCCGTGATTTGGATAAATAAACCACTAGACAGAGTTACTTTATTCATATTAATATTATAGAAGTATAGATATAGGTGCCACTTTTGGTATTAGTCCGGTATGTGTACCTACTACTTACTATCATTCTGACGAATAGGTGAAAAACTTAAGTAACGCTCCTCTTGCATGAAGTTGTGTACAAAACTAGAATGGAATTTATGTCAAATTTCAAATATAGAATGTCGAACAGTCTATACAGCTGATGTGTTACAACTACATGCAAGAAGAATTACGTTTTTGATTTTATTTTAATTCGGCATATAAGTAGCCGTGGTATTATTTTTATTGTAACTGTTTTTGTTTTATAATAAAACGATCTTAACCGATTATATTGTGTATATTATTTAAAATCCCGACGTTTCAAGTTTATCCATTCATTAAGTTATGATTGAAACACTGTTATGATTGAAACAAGCATTTTTGTATGTAGTATAATTATGTATTTTTAACACAATTCCATATCATTATAGCTTATTATAACATTCAAACTATTTTCTATTAAGCTTTATGTATAAGGTAGCCAGCAACAAAGAAAGCTACAAGTCATATATTTTTTTTTATCTGCGTTTGATGATCGAGATTTTCTGATGCTTATAAATGACGATATGTTTATGTTATGCTTGTGAACTTTTGATGGTCGTATTATATACCAATATAGCGATGAAAACGAGTAGGACTGATAACATTACTTTCATTGTGTCAAAGATATTACGGTGTTTCAATTGACCTTACATAGTGTTTCAATTAACAACGGTGTGAGGTCAATTGAACCACATTCCCCCATTCTCTTTATTACATTATTGTAAAATAACTATTAATGATAGACTTACCAAATATACTTTATTTAGGAACCAGATAACTAACCTTGAAATAATTATGGCAAACATCTTTCTAACTTTAAAAATAAAACGGCAACAGGCAGTCAAAGTCAAATCGTTTCAATTGTCCCCGGTCTCCCCTACTGTTGAGTTTCTTGCGGCGTTTCTTCTCAGCAGTGGTCTCTTGCGAAGCGCTGGTAGATTTTTGACGTGTAAAAGTGCCCGTGCGGCCTGCTTACTGAATAAACATCTTTTATCTTTTTTTTATCTTTTACTCCGTGCGTTATATCTGCTGAGCTTACGCACCCCAATTCCAGCGCACTCCTAGAGTTAGTGACGTCAAGGGTTTGGTGTGAACGGTTCTGATTTGCGCGTTTGTATCGATCCGATATAAAGGTAGGGTAAGGTGGTCCCACACCGACCGGTGGTCCCATACCGACCTTTTGCTTTTTCTGAAAAACTGTGCTGCCAAAAAAATCTTCGGTGGTAGCATTTGGAAGCTTGTCCAATACCGACTGTTTGGAGCTAGTGTGCATTTTATTCCTCTCATGTCATTCCATGATTTAACCTCATTGTAAGTTTTGACATGTGCAAAATTCATTTTTCGGCATCGGGAGAAATCAGTTTTTAGTGCGAAAAAAGTGTGCGAGAAATCCAAAGGTAGGTTTTTTTACTTACTTATAGACTAGACTTCACCATGCGATAGTCGTTTTTTTTTCACTTTTCTTAATATTTACAACGACAAATCATTGTTTGAAAAAAAACGCCGAAAAGGGATCCTGCAATCCTTCGACGAGCCGTTGCCGCGATGAAATTGGGGACATCGCTTCGTGCAGAAAGAAGAAAGAAGAAGAAGCCCAGCGACGCAAGTCTACACGACTTGTAGGAACACGCAATTATTGTGAGACAAACGACGACAACGAGTAATTTCCCCGAAAACTCAACGAAAATGTAGTAAAATTTGCATACATGTTTCGCTAATAAAAACTTCTGAATAATTCGAAATTTACCATACATTGTCCTCAAATTGCATTCTTTCGTCTCCGAAGTACAAGAAAATTTAATGAATATAGTTTGTTCGATGAAAATATAGGGGGTCGGTATCGGACCAGGGGGAGGTCGGTTACGGACCACTATTTTTGAGTATGGCGGAAATGCAGATTTTACGTTTGCTCAAAAAATTTTCACTTCTGGTATTCAAAAAAAATTCAACCCTTGTCACAACTTAGTTTAAGGCATTGACTAAAGAATTCATGCAGATTGGAAAGAAAAAAATATTTTGCTGAACTTTTATGGCACTTTCTAATTAGGGGGTCGGTATGGGACCACCTTACCCTAAGTATTTGGTTCCGGTGGGGTGGGGACAAAAAAAAACTTATTCCAACGTTTGATTTATCTTTGATGTTTTTTATTTGCTTTGTTTCTTACTTAGAAAAGAAGGCTACCTACGGTTTTTTCAATTTATACTATTGTTTATTCTGACCAGCTTGGATCTGGACTAGGTTTATTGTTCAATAACAAATTGAAACAAAAGGTTACAAATTACTGTTACCATAATGCAACTCTTTTGCAATTATGTAAATTACTTTTAAAAGGAAGTTTTGACAGGACCATCACTTTAGTAATTTTAATAGGAAATGGTCTTAGTGTGGATAAATACAGTGTTGATAAATTAATGTCAACACTTAACACAATTGAAGAGAATGGCATAGGTAAAATTATACTGTGTGCGTTACCATACTCACAAAGAATGCCATATAGTTATAATCATAGAATAGCTCAATTTAATTCGATAATGTATAATGCTATATCCTGCAATAGTAAATACCACTTTTTCAATTTAAATAAATTTTTAAAGCCCATCACACTAACATCACAAAAAATTCATGTGCCAAGGAAATATATTTTGACCTTGGTTGACCTATTAGCTTATAATATTGAACCTAATGGATATAGTAGTACCCAGCCCCAGCAAGCCAATATTGGCAATAGTGCCTTGCCTCATAATTTAAACTAAATTATAGGACAGCGGAAACACCCTTGAGTATAAATTTAATTCACCAAAATATTCAAGGTTTTTCCAGCAAAGAACTAGAAATAGGGTTGTTCTTAGATAGTGAAAATGTACAAATTATGTGCATTACTGAACATTGGCTTAGACAAGACCAATTAATATTTGATTTTGTAAATTTTAAATTAGTTAGTTGTTTTGCTAGAAAATGTGCCATTCATGGTGGCTCTTTAATAATAGTTAAAAGTACTCTTAAATCCAAGGAAAGAAAGGATATTGTCAAGCTATTAGTAGAAAGGATTGTAGAAATTTCTTGCGCTGAACTAGAAAGTTATATAATAATATGTATTTACAGACCACCATTGGCTGATTTTTGCACATTTGAATCAACTATGGAACATGTGTTAAAATTAGCTTGTAATAGCCAGAAGCATATTATAGTTTGTGGAGATTTTAATATTAACTTACTCGAAATGTCAAATAATACCACTAGGTTACTAAGTTTATTTAAATCTTTTAATTTAGGTAATCTGTTCTTTGAACCCACTCGGATAGGTGTTAGTAGTGCAACCTGCTTAGATAATATTTTTTGTAATTGCGAATGTTTGGATAAAGAAATATTTAATTGTTTTAATTCGGACCATAGTGGTCAGAAGGCATCTTTCGTCAATGATTTTTATCAAAAACCTCAGACAATAACATATCGACCTATAACTAATAATCGTTTGGAATCATTCAAAAATAAAGTCCAGAGTAATCTATCAGTGTTACCTTTCATACATAATGAGTGTAATAGTATTTATAATGACTTGTTTGGCGTAATTCTGCATCAATTTAATAACCATTTTAAAATGAAAACTTTAACTAGGTCGAAAACCAAATTTAGCGAATGGGCTACTGCAGGTATTCATAAAAGTAGAAATAGGCTTTACAACCTATATAGAGAGAGGGAGGACAATAAGAACGCTGACTTCCTAAATTATGTTAAGAGTTATTCAAAGACCTTTAAGCAAGTTTGTTTAACTGCCAAGGCAAATTTTCTTAGTCTTAAACTCAAATCGTCTGACAATAAGGTAAAAACTGTATGGAATATTATAAATAGAGAAACGGGTAAAACTAAAACTCGCGATAATCAGGTCACCCTAAACTCAGGTGACAAACAAATCACGTCAAATAAAGACGTCGCCTTAGCATTCGAAGATTATTTTTCCAACATAGCCATTAATACTACGAAATGTCTCAAATCATCCGCGGTTCAAGCTCAATCATTACTTTGCACTAATGTCAGTAAATGTAATATAAACTTTGAATTCAGCCCTATAAATTCAGTTTCAATAGTCAAAGTATTTAAAACGCTTAGTTTAAAGAAGACTGAGGATTTGTGGGGCACATCAGTTAGTGTACTTTTTCCTATCATAGGTGTAATTGCACCCCATCTAGCATTAATTTACAATAATTGCATTTCAGAAGGGATCTTTCCAGATCTTATGAAATATAGTAAAGTCATACCTCTTTTTAAATCGGGTGAGATGAGTGATATTACGAACTTCCGTCCCATTTCCATACTACCAGTTTTAAGTAAAGTCTTTGAGAAACTAATTCTGAATGATATGTTAGGTCACTTTAATAGAAATAAACTACTTAACAATAACCAGTTTGGCTTTACCAGAGGTCGATCAACAATTGATGCGGCATCTGTTCTCATTAAATATATATATAACAGTTGGGAGCAATCTTGCGATGCATTAGGAATATTTTGTGACCTTTCTAAAGCTTTTGATTGCGTGGTTCATACGACCCTTATTTTAAAATTAGAACATTATGGATTGTCTAATAAAGCTATAAGTCTTATGTCTTCTTATCTCAGTGATAGAACTCAAACAGTTGTTGTAAACAAAACACAATCTGATGGAGCTACAGTGAAAATAGGTGTGCCTCAAGGCTCTATTTTAGGTCCTTTTCTATTTTTGGTTTACATAAATGACTTGCCACCATCAGTAGATAAACTTTGTGATATTGTACTTTATGCTGATGATACTTCACTAATTTTCAAGGTAGACAGAAAATCCATAGACTTCAGTAGCATAAACTCCACACTAGTTAAAGTACTTAATTGGTTTACTAGCAACAATTTGCTACTAAATGCTAAGAAAACTAAATGTGTTAGATTCGCTTTGCCTAATGTTAAACCGTTAGATTCTAGTATTATTCTAAATGACGAGTGTTTGCAAATCGTAGATAAGGCAGTTTTCCTAGGCATAACAATAGATAAAAATTTGCAATGGAGTCCCCATATAGCTGTACTGGCAGGTAAACTAAGTTCGGCAGCTTACGCAGTTAGGAAAATTAGACAACTAACCAATGTTGAGACAGCTCGCTTAGTTTATTATAGTTATTTCCATAGTGTTATGTCGTACGGTATTCTGGTTTGGGGTAAGGCAGCTGACATACAAACTATATTTGTGTTACAAAAAAGGGCCATTCGTTCTATTTACAACTTAAATTCCCGTGACTCCTTAAGAGATCTTTTTAAGGAAATTAATATCTTAACTGTAGCGTCACAATTTATTTATGAGAATATTATTTATGTTATAAAAAATTTGGATTCTTTCACAAAAAATTCTGATATACATAATTTAAATACTAGAAATAAAAATAAAATAGCTATTCGAAAATTCCGCGTCCGTAAAGTACATAAATCATTTGTTGGTGGTATTAAAGTTACCCTTTCCAGCACTCAAAAATTACTTGAAAAAGTCGTTAATGTCTAAAGCGTATTATAGGATCGAGGACTATTTAATAGACAAACATGCTTGGCCTAAACCCGAAACTTAATCAATAATATATTTTTTATTTGTTTTTTTCAAATTCAAAATCTTTATCTTGTCTGGGGGACACCGTTGATGTAGGAAAACATATCAATCTTATGTGGTCATCTTGCACCGTCTTATATACACATACGTAGGAGTTCTTTTTTTCCTTTTCTCTCTTTCTATCTTAAGATTTTGGTGTGTTTTCCTGCGGAAACTACGCAGAATATTTGAAATATTTTTTAATTTGCTATTTATAGATTTATATAATGCTAGACTAAGTAGTACCATTGTAATATTAAATATATTTAAAAAAATGACTGACTGCTGAGTTTCTTGCGGCGCTTCTTCTCAGCAGTGGTCTCCTCTTGTGAAGCGCTGGTAGATTCTTGACGTGTAAAAGTGCCCGTGCGGCCTACTTACTGAATAAATGTCTTTATCTTTATCTTTATCTTATCTTTTATCTTTTATCTTTATATTTTTGTTCAGTTTTTCTCATTCCTGTGTTCTCATTCCAATGTTTCCGGTGTATGAAATGTCTACCGGAACAATAAGCAACGACGGAAAGATACAGAAGAAGCTTCACTTAGTTATTCAATTAATTATCTATTTTAATTATTAAATTTTGTTTTTTTTTTTTTTTTTTTTTTTTTTTCTGTTTCTTTATCCGCAATCAGTCGCCAGACTATAAGCGAATTGGTGGAATTATAATTGGCATGCGGTAGGAGCGGCCAGTGCCGCGCCTTCCCATTCAGAGGAGGTGGTCCCGCTTCAGTCTTTTGACCACCTTAAGACGTATCAAGTAGCTCAGCAACGAGCGGGTTCGGATGGGTAGATAGCCGATCTCTATGTACTTTTTTTAAACGACTAATCTCTTCAGATATAGTAGGCAAGTTGAGATATTTATTTCCTCATTTCTGGTGTACCACGGCGCATTGGTTACTATCCGAAGAATGGCATTTTGCACTCGTTGCAGGCAAAGTATGTTAGTCTTGCTCGCTACACCCCACAATTGGATCCCGTATGTCCAGATGGGCTTAAGGACCGAGTTATATATAAGCAGCTTGTTGTCTACTGATAGCACGGAGTTTCGCCCCATGAGCCAGGATAGTTTGCGGAATCTGTGGTTAATTTCATCTCTCTTCTTTTTTATGTGGTCCTTCCATGTGAGCCGCCTGTCGAGATGGAAGCCAAGATACTTGACACAGTCAGTATGGGTTAAGGGCTCGCTACCAAGTGTTACTGAAGGGCAGTTAAGTTTTCTTAGAGTAAAAGTGGTATGGGTTGACTTGGTTGCGCTAGCCATTTTGAGAGCCAGTTATTTGTCCTATCTAGCAAATGTTGGAGTCTTTTGCTAGCCATTGAAGGAGATTCATCTACAGATAGATAAGCAATGTCGTCAGCATAGGTCGCCGTAGTTACTTATTTTGATGTGGGTAGATCTGAAGTGAAAATGTTATACAGGACTGGACCTAGGACTGAGCCCTGAGGTACTCCAGCCTCAATATCATGTAGAGTAGATCTGGCATCCCGCTGCTTGACTTGAAAAGTTCTGCCCGTTAAGTATGAGTCCATTAGAGGAAATATACAGTTAGGAAGCCTCTCTTTGATCTTTGTTAACAGACCTTTATGCCATACTCGATCAAATGCCTGTTGAACGTCCAAGAAAGCAGCTGAGCAGTACTGTTTACGTTCATAACACTGTCTTACTGTGTGGTAGACCCTGTGAACTTGTTCAACCGTTGAGTGGGATTTTCGGAATCCAAACTGATGTGGAGGAACAACATCGCAGTCCTCCATTAGGGGCTTCAGGCGACTGAGGAATATTCTTTCCCATAGTTTTGACATAACTGGCGTTAAGCTTATTGGCCTGTAAGATGTGGGTTCTTGTGGAGGTTTTCCATGTTTGTGGATCATAATTATTTGTGAGATCTTCCAAATAGACGGATAGTGGCATGTTCTAAAAATACCATTGAAGAGACAGGTAAGAAACGTTATGCATTTCTTTGGAATTTCTTTCAGTATATCGCTGGTAATCAGGTCGAACCCTGGTGCCTTATTAGATTTCAACATCCTTATTTCTCTGGCAACCTCTCTCGGAGATGTCGGTTTGATCGGTAGGGACATTTGGAAGTCTTGGCTCAAAGTGTTCTCTAGATCTGAGTCGTCGGTTACGCCATCATTTGGTGTAAAGACGGCGGCCAGATGATCTGCAAACACTTCTGCTTTCTCAGAGTCTGTGGCAGCCCAACCACTTTGGGACCTTATTGGTGGGAATGATTCTTGAGGTTTGTTTAAGTTTTCCGTCGCTTTCCACAGGGAGCATTCACCGCGATCAGATGGTGTCATCATTTCTAGTTTATTCTGTAGAGTCGAGTTGACTGAATCTTTTATTATCGCCTTTAACTCTTTGGCTGCCCGGTTGTAAATAGTTTTGTCTAGGGGACATCGAGAATTTTGCCAATTCCGCCTTAGTCGACGTTTATCAAGAATTTTTTGTTTGATATCTAATGGGTTCGAGCGTGGCTTAGGTGTGATTTTTTGAGATGAAGAGCTCATCCAAGCAGCTACTTGAATGAGGTTAGTAATGTATTGGCAGGCTTTATCGATCTCCTTTTGATTTTTCAATGACATTGATAAAGTAATATTGTCATCAATAAATGCCCGAAAGCTGTCCCAGTCTGTTTTGTGGTTAGTCAAAGACTCCCCTTTTTCACGAATGATCACAACTGTGCTTAAGGTCAGGATCACCGGGGTGTGATCAGAAGATCCATCTAGACTGCTCTCAATGCTTGTGTAAAGGCGATCTACACCCCTAGTAACGAAGAAGTCCAGAAGGTCGGGTAATTTATTAGGGTCACTTGGCCAATATGTTGGTTCGCCACTCGACATGGGTTGCAACCCATTCACGTCGATGCACCGTTTTAGTTCACGCCCCCTGGTAGTTGCGCAACGGGAACCCCAGTATGTGTGCTTAGCGTTCCAGTCTCCGCCACTAATGAATCTGCAGCCTAGAGTCCGAAAGTATTCTCTAAACATGCCCTCGGTGATCTTGTGTCTTGGTGGGCAGTACACAGAGGAGAGGACCATTGTACCGGCGCGATCTTCTATCCTAACAGAGGTCGACTGCAGGTGGGACGTAGAGTAGGGTTCGATATGTGAGTGTTTTATGCTTGATCTTATTACCAGAGCCGTGCCAGCGTGGGCACGGCCGTCAGGATGGGAAGTGAAGTAAATGTTGAGCTCGATAAAGTGGCATGCGCTTCGGATATTAAGATGGCATCTATTTTATTTGCAATCAATATATTTCGTAGTTCGTCGATGTTGGGGGCTAATCCATTTATGTTCCAGGTCGCAATGCGCAGTGATGCCATTTATGAAGCAAGCTTGGAAATGACTGTTGTCAGCAGTCCCATCAGACTGCTTATTTGTTGAATGAGGGTGTCAATCTTCTGACTTTGTTTGAGCAGTAGCTGTTCTATTGTTAGATTTTGTTGAGTTAGGTTTGAGTAGTTTTCCGCCTCTGGTGGGTGTGGCAGTTTGGAGGAGCTTGCAGTAGCATGCGAGTATGTACGTCTTGGCTGGTGCTCGCTGCGTTGTGTAACAGCGTTGTCTTTAAGTTGGTAGTGTTTTCGCGGTATATCCGCTATGGTCCTGGCAATGTTAGGAAAGATCTGAGGGTCATTAGTGTCTGGAGGCCTTTGAGTGATCTTTTCGGCGTTGTTGTCTGTAGTTTTGATCGACTTTTTTGAATAGTTGGTATCTCTTCTGGCCTTAATTTCTTTGTACACCTGGCAGCCCTTATAGTTTGCTGGGTGATCACAGGAACATAGGGCACACCTAGCAGGAGTGTTTCTATCCTTCTTTGAGCAATCTTTGGTTTGGTGGCCTTCACCACATTTAACGCACCTGTATGGTCTCAGATAATTGTTTTTGCTATGGCCATATTGCTGGCATCGCTGACACTGGACAATCATTTTGGATTTCTTTGCATCTTCAATTTTTACTCGTTGGTGAAAGATGAAGTCTATCTTTTTAACATCCCTGTTTGCAATCTGTGATTCTAAATTTACGAAGGATGTGGATGTAGGCTTTTTCTCTGGGCCGTATCGGGAGTTGATAATTTCTCCCCTGACTCTGTTGCCCGTCCTCTCTATGGCCTCGACTATAGCTGCATGAGGGGTTGTGTGGTGCAGGTTACTGATGACTATTCGATAGCACTTGTCATCTTTGTTTGTGAATGTATGGGCGATAAGACCATTTTGTCTAATGACGTCTATAATTTTTTTATAGTTCTCAGCAGTATCCACAAGAATCCGGAGCAGGTTCTTATTAACGATCCTGCATGTACAATTTTTCGAGTTGACAGAGAAAACCAGAAGTTTGGTCAGCTCATTAACATCCTCTATGCCGTAGAGCACGAACGGTGGTGGTTTACTTGGTAGTTTAGGCTTTGCGACAGCGGGCTCCTCTGCTTGATCCATTGGGAGAGCACCATATCGGTTCTGAGTTACAATTGTTGCGTCACCAGCTGGTGGTGGCGAGTCAGAGATTTTCCGTTTTTTATTATTCGTCCCCGGCACACGCTGCCATGGGGGCGGTAGAGGTGCTTTCCCAGTGGGGACGATAGTTGATGTTGAGGGTTGAGCATCATCAGTACGTGTCACATGACCATCTCGTTCAATTTCAGTTGAAGGCATGCCTTGGAAGGAGTTGCTCCTAGGTCTTGCTTCAAAAAGGGCTTTATGAAAGACTTGTTGGCTGTAGACTTTGCGGCCAGCATTGTTTTGTTGTGCCTGGTCACCCTCACTCATTATGGGGAATTTGTTGTTATGCTACTGGCAACACTATTTGTAGAAAAATTGATGTGGGTAGGTAGGGTGATACATATTGTATTGTAAATAGAGAGGGTAGGTGGATGATTAGCAAATATGCCAAGTGTCACTCGCGTCTATATTTTCACTGTTTTTAACACTTTCCAAACAGTCTAGTTGCGAGAAAACGCTAATCCACAGGAGTTAAAAGGTAATGTTCACTGTTATACTGTTTATTTCACTTTAGGATAGTTTTAGATAATAAATATCAAAAATCTACGAGAGCACAATGCACACTCTTGACAGTTGACAGTTGAGCGCAATTTTATGAAGTTAAAACAAATTTATGAAAAGCGTTATACAAAAAATATTTTTCTCAAACATGCTCGGAAAAAACAGTTTTCCGATTGAAACACAAGGACGGAAAGAGCCTCATTTTACTCCTAGGAGTAAAAAAACCATATGAAAACACTTTCCGTCCATGTCCATATATTTCTTAAAAATGCTGTCAATTTGCATACAAAATCAAAAGGACCAAGACAAAAATTCCAAACAGCCAAGGTAACTGCTCGCTTTTTTAGCACAGTGCGTGTGTTTCTTTTTGAATTTGCATTCCAATGTCTATGGTTAGTATTTAAAAACAATTGACAGTCGGTAACATTCGTTCATTCTGCATAATATAATTGTGAAACCGAATATTAAACTATTTGTTGTGTGAAATACTTTTTAGAAATGTATTTGTATTATTTCCTCACAATATGTTCGAGAAAAGCATTATGTATCCCTCGGCGGAAACGAGGATTTCCTGACTCGTATTTTAGCAGGCCTCGCTGTTGCTCGGCCTGCTAACCACCTCGTCAGGAAAACCCTTACTTTCCGCGCCTAGGCAACAATGTACTATATATTTTTACATTGGATTACTAATGTCTTGCACAAAATTTATTCGCACATTTTCGTTTCGCATAGCAACCATTGGCACAATCATCATTTCGCACAATTGCTTTTTGCCTAAATTTCTTGGCACACTATCATTTCGCACAATTTTCTTTGGCAGAATAATACATTGGCATAATGTTGATTAGAACAATACTCCTATGGCCGAATAATCGTATCGCCGAATTTTGTATGGCATACTATGTAGTTGGCATAAAGTTATAAAGCAGAATAATATTTTACTAGGTACTTCATCCTTGATCCTTATTTATCCCACTGCTCCAATTGCAATGCGGTCATGGCGCTTCGCCGGCCGCTACCGCGGCACGCTCGCTACGCTCGCTCGGCTCGCGCGCTGTTATTGTAGAACTTCTAACCTAACCCAACCTATTTTACTGGTAGCAGTTCGTTACTAATTATTATGCTATGGTACAATTATGCCATAATAAATTCGGCGGAAGGTATATTCTGCTACATAAAATTCTGCGAAATGAAAGTCGGCGATATTAGTATTCAAAATTCAAAATTCTGCCAAATGATTGTTATACGTTATGATAGTTATGCTAAGTATACTATTATGCTAAAGTATAATTCGGCTAAAAATGTTTCTGCGATAACTGTTATGCGAAATGTATTTCGGACAATCGATATTATGCCAGATGAAGGGAACCCTTTTACATTATGCTGTTTTTACGTATTAATATCGTAGGTCTTAATTGCGGTTTTGTTTGGTTTATAAATTAATGATGATTATGATAACCAAATGTCAGTTATTTCGAGCATCTGCTGATGTAAATAAACTGTCAGAAAAACATGCTTTCTTTTTTTACATTTGTAATTTAATGCTCCTTCTCTCGACACCAAAAATGTGCAAGTACAGATTGCATTGGTACTGCTTCAATATTTAAGGTGTGCATATTATGCCTTTTATTTGTTTAGTGTGTTTTGATTAATTTTAGAAGACTAGTAAGAATATTATATTATAATAAAAGCCATTGAAAAAAATAATTGCTACAGAGTTATTTTTTAGCTTAATTATAATTATAATTGGATAATTAGTAAAAGCTAGGTGTTCTGGACTTGATATAAAGTTTAATAAACTTTAATAGTTTTAAATTTTTATTAAAATTGGGATATATTTACTTTTTTTTATAAGATCAAGGATGTGGAAATTCTGATCTAGTCTAGTCTTGTACGTAATCATAATGTTACATTTTTGCCTATTTTTTACATTTCATATATTGTTGAGGTTAAGTAATAAATATTAAGTGATCTCTAACATTTTTAAGACTAAAATCTGTACAAAACATATTTACCACTGGGATATATCTAATATACATGCAATTTTTTTAAAGTGAAAACATATTAGACAGAAGTATATAGAACTATATGCACATTATTCTAAAAAGGGCCCCTCTCATCATTGTGCCGCTGCAAGCCGTGACGCTGGTATTCTTGGTCATCGATCTGTTCCTATTACACTTACATATAACATTATTGTTCTTAACAAGTTTACATCATCTTTTAAATACATACATACATAAACTCACGCCTTCATTCCCAGAGTGGGGTAGGCAGAGCTAAAGAATTACCAACAACTTTTAAATTCTTTTGAATAAATAGATTTATATATGTGGGATAATTTGGTGCCTTGAAATAATAAGCCAGGAGTCTTCGGAACTTGGTTTATTTAAGTAAAACCTTTAAAATATAATTAATTAAAACTTAAGACACACGCGCACTCGTTCGTCGTTTCAGTCGTTCCCCCTCTCCCTCACCCATCGTCATGCCATCCCTCTCTCACACATATGTTTCGTTTCACGCTCCTTCTTACATTCCATTCCTACATTCGGCCGTCCTGTTTCATACCTGTCCTCAGTTATGCTCAACTTCTATCTAACATTCTTATCACTCATCATTCTTACATTCTTATCATCATACAACACAACAACAACTTAAATAAACATCATAGCATTTTAAAAACATTTCCAACATTAAGATATCACTAAACCATCTTAATAACTACAACACAGTAGTACACAATTACTAAACTTAGGTTAAACTTACATGACAACATAAGTAACAACAACAACCTGCTAGGGATATATCAATCTTTGAATATAGGTAGTTCAAGCACAAAAAAAAAGGTAACGCTTAAAACATGTCAAACAGACTTAATGAAATAAAAACATCTTGACCTAAACATACACAAGAGGGTTAGGTATATGCTGAAGGTTCCATCTTAAAAACATGCAACAATAAAACAAATTTATAAAAACAAAATAAAAACATTCCTTTCATACATCCATACACCTTTCATACTTCATGTCACACTTACCTTACTCGCAGTCCTCCTCAGGCCACCTCTTCATGTAATCAGCTGCTGTTGCTGTCTTATTGGGCCCCTCTGTGCCACTAAATAACTTTTCTACGTCATAACGGTCATTGCGTTTGACCTTAATTACCTTATAAGGTCCAAGGAACTTGGGCTTTAACTTTAATCCTGGCCCAAACTGCGTCCTTTTGACAGCAACTAAATCCCCAACATTGTACTTCGAGCTCTGCTTTCTTTTCTTATTATAGCACCTTTTGTTTTCTTCTTGTATGATTTGAATCTGTTCTTTGGCCTTCTGCCTTAATTTGTCTCTCTGTTCATCATACTGAAATATTGTTTCCTGCTGCAATAGATTCAATATTGCTACATCTTCCTTGCAATTCATTTTAGTACCTGTTAACAACTGGAATGGAGTGGTGTCTAAGCTTCGCTGGTAGGTACTGTTGATTGCTCTTTGTACTCGTCCTACATGCTTGTACCAGGTAGACTGGTCTTCAAGACACAGCTTTGTTAACATTGGGATCATGATGCGATGAATCCGCTCTACTTGGCCGTTGCCTCGTGGTACTCCTGTGGTGATGGTCACATGCTGAATCCGCCCATCTTCACAGTACTTTTCAAAGGCTCCACTCGTGAATGCTGTCCCTCTGTCAGTTATAATTCTTATTGGATTTCCGAAGGTCTGCTGCTGTATCTGTAGTTTGCTAATAACTTCTGCACTTGACGTCGACTTAGTGGGGAAGAGCCACACAAACTTAGTAAAGGCATCCACCATCGTAAGTATGTAATTGTACATTTTTCTTGTTTCGGTCAATGGCCCTATGTGGTCCAAATGCAAAGTATGAAGCGGGGTTCCTTCCTTTTCAATGGAGTTTAGAAAGCCTTCTTGCTTTCCCTCTTTTCTGTTAGCTAATAAACAAGGTATACAGCTCATATCCACTTCTTCTATCTTCTTGTCCATACTTCTTAGATAGTAATCTTTACTTAAAGCTTCTTTCATTTTCCTGATGCCAAAATGGCTATTGCTATGTACTTGCTTGATCACTTATTTTTCCATCAGCTTCGGTACAACCATTTGCCTCTTATCTCCTTTGTACATTATACCATTTTCCAAGTAAAAGTCATTGTAATGCCCATCTTTCAATATTAACTGTCTTATAGCATTGAGCTCTTCATCTCGCTCTTGAGCTTGGCTAATTTTCTCATGTAAGCCTACTACTACTGCCACAAATGGAATTCTGCTAAGTGCGTCTGCATGCGCCATCTTCGCGCCTGCACGATGTTCAACTTCATAATCATACTCGTCAAGCATCAAAACCCATCTGGCTACTTTTGCTGTTAAGTCCTTCTTTTTCAAAGTTGATTCAAAGGCCTGGCAATCCGTGACAATCTTAAAGTGTAAGCCAAATAGATAGTGACGGAACTTCTTCACGCCTTCCACTATTGCAAGTGCTTCCAGTTCATAGCTCGAATATTTACTTTCAGCTTCATTGGTCCTTCTGCTTCTGTGGTAAACTGGGTGTAGTTCTCCTTCTGGGCTTTTCTGCATGAGTATAGCTGCTACTGCCTGGCTAGACGCATCTGTGTGCAATTCTGTTATTAACTTCGGGTCAAAAATCTTAAGTAATGGCTCACTTGTCAACTTTTGCTTTAAAATGTTAAATGCTTCTTTTTGTTCTAGACCAAAATTAAATGTCACATCTTTCTTCATTAAATCTGTTAATGGCTGCGCTATCTTTGCATAATCTTTTATATACTTCCTGAAATAAGACGTCAATCCGATAAAGCTTTGGACCTGCTTTACAGTTGTTGGTTCTGGGTATCGTGCTACAACTTCAATCTTATCCGGGCTTGGCCGCACTTTTCCATCTTTGACCATATGGCCTAAGTACTCGATCTCGTGGCATATCAACCTGGCCTTCTTCCAGTTAATTTCGAGCCTGTACTCTGCTGCAACCTCCAACACTCGTCGCAGTCTGTTCAAAGCTTCTTGTTCGGTCTGGGCTGGAATAATAATGTCGTCAATGAATATCATGACAATGCCTTCTTGTATTAAATCTTTAAATATTATAGTGATAAACCGCATAAAATACTTTGGCGATACCGATAGACCAAAAGGTGCTCTTAAAAACTCAAATTGTCCATGATGGGTCAAAAAAGATGTATATGGTACCGATTCCTTACTAATCTTTAAATGAAAGAAACCATTTTTGAGGTCCAATACACTAAAAACTTTAGCATTTAACAACCTGTCAATTAAATCTTCAATCAGAGGTAGGGGAAATTCATCTTTAACCAGTTTCTTATTTATCAATCTATAATCCACACATACTCTGGTTGAACCGTCCTTCTTCTTAACAAGCACTAGTGGGCTACTATACTCAGAAAAACTCACCTGTATTATTCCTTTTTGTATCCACTCATCTACCTGATCTTCCACAATCTTTTGCTCTGCCAGTGACAGCCGCCTCGGACGCTGATCAACGGGAATTTCGTCATTAAGTATGATTTTGAGCTCGATAGGCGCCTCCCTTGTCTTACTTTCCATTCCTACATATATATCACCAAAATAGGTACTACAATTTTATTAAAAGTTAAAACGAAACTTATTGAAATTAAAATAAAACTGAACTATTCAAATATTTACCACTATAAAAAGAACACCCCCTCTAGCAGGTCCGCTCGCGGCATGGCCCTATGACACTGGCTGCATTAACTCTCCGGATAGCTAGCCCAATCCTTTGGGAGGGGTAAGCACCAGTTAATAACAAGTTTATTACAATAATTAACAAAACTTTCGAAAACCACAAAAAAAAACGATTCGGTGTCATTATTTAGAAATGTGCTATGTATATTTTAACTAAAAAAAACCTTAATTAGCTATGTGTTTGAAAACATTTCTTAGAATAAATGTGCATTTTTGTTTTTCATTTTAATTATAATGTATTAGCTTATAATTATGAACTTTTCATCCCAGTGAATAAGAACTAATTTCTGTGGGTTGTTTCTATCATGCCAAAGGGTATTTATCACTTCGGTGGGTATATTTTATTTTTTATTTTATTAATTCGGTGTGTATTTATCATTCCGGCGTCTCATCAAATACATTATCTCGTATCTCATATGCAGGGATCGGAAATTCGGATCGATATTTACCTAAAGTTGGCAAAATCCCGGAAAAAGATAGGCAAACATGGCGTCGGCTTCTTAAAAATATTATTTTAATAATATAAGTTCCGGGATACTGGGATTCTACAAAATGTTAATATAATAATTACTTTACATGTAGGATAAAACATTCATTTTTGCTCCTATAAATTCGTTAGGTTAATGAGTTACAGGTAAACTAAATAACATTTTGTAAATCTATACATGAAAAATAACTTCAAACAGTTAATATAAATAATTGATTATGAATTAATGCCGGTGCAATTTATTTATTTTGAAATCCGAGAAATTTTAGTAATGAATTCTATGATTGAGTCCGCCTCCATATAACTGAACAACAAAGGCGGTGCGAAAGTATAGGTAAATATCGATCCGAATTTCCGATCCCTGCTCATATGTCATAAACTATTTATGATATTAAGTGCCCCTTAACATTACGTCTAGAGTATATTCCAATGCATAATTTAAAAAGCCAAACGTTCAAAAATATACAAAACTTAAAAATTACACCGAAATGAGACAAAAAAAAAACATGACTCACTTAATCATTGTCTTCATATTTATTTTGCGGTAGTAATCTCTATTCTAGTAGTAATCTTTAATCTTGTATTTTTTAAGCCATAGCAAAACATCAAAAGGTTTTCTGTACCTTTATTGACTTAGAGAAGGCGTGGTGAGAGATGAACTTTGGACAACTCTTTCTGTGTATGGGGTGGACAGTCCTGATACGGGCTCTGAATTCATTATATGATAACTCGAGTGCCTGTGTCAGGATAAATGGGATGTGTACGGACTGGTTTAGCATCGAACGTGGCGTTCGCCAGGGCTGTGTAGCGCCTCCTTGGCTGTTCAACCTACTTATTCATAGACAGTTGTTTGTCAGATCTGAGAGAGTATGATTGTGGAATAAGGATGAATGAGTCAGTTTTTAAAACTTTGTTCAAGTTCTCCTTGCATCATGGGCGGACCACTTACAACAAATGGTGACTTTGATGAATGAGGCGTTTAAAAGGAAAGACATGAAAGTGAATGTTAAAAAGACGAAAGTGATGGTTGTGGAGAGGGATGAAACTGTTACAGAATGTCAAATAATGATTAGTGATGAAAAAGTGGAGCAAGTTGATGAGTTTGTGTATTTAGGTTCTATGTTTACGAGAGATGAGAAATGTGACGGGGATATTGAAAGAAGAGTAAAAGCGGGAAATATAATCAACGGGGCGTTACATTCAATCTTGACAAACAAGGTCATATCGAGCAAAGCTCGCCTTGCTATTGTTCAGGGAGTATTGACCCCAACATTAATGTATGGTAGTGAATCTTGAGTATGGCAGAAGAAGAACGCAAGCCGGATTAATGCAGTTGAAATGAGAGCTAAGAAGTATGTGTGGAGTTAGGATGATAGATAGAGTAAGAAATAGCGAGATCCGAGAACGATGTGGATTGAAAGAAGATGTAGTGTCTAAAATCGAAAAGGGTATGCTAAGATGGTTTGGTCATTTAGAAAGGATGGATGAAAGAAGGGTTACGAAAGATATATGGCGAGCGAGAGTGAGAGATATATGGCGGGCGTCCTAGACGGACGTACGGTGATCAGATTCGCGATGTACTGAATAAGGGCCAAATAAAAAGCACCCGAAACCGACGTACGTGCATGAAGAGATTGATGAATGTAGAGGAAGCGAAAGTTGTATGTTTAGATCGGTGTACCTGACGTTGATAGTCTCTGCCTACCCAAAGTTGGTTTTTTCCATACTTGGTGAAAAACAAACGCGGGGTTGTCTTAGTATGGAGAAAGTAACTCTGTGCGTTTACTCAAAAAGCTGTAATGAAAATAAAATAGCATGTAGCTTTAAAAACTTCCTTATTTCAGTGATTTTAATCATGCAAGAAAACACTGAGAAAAACATGAATATAGGGGTTTTTCGTATCACGGACATTAACAATTGCTGAACATATATGGGGGTTAAATCGACAGCTTATGAGCTGCTCTATCAGCCCTAGGCGGGTCGACGTCGGTTTCTGGGACACCCTGTATTTTTCACATCACCTAATCCTAAAGGGGACTTTTCTCCCCTGCTAGGAGGGATCAAAGTGGCACTTTTCTGTTCAAGGACATTTTGTTGCCAGTATAAAATATAAACGCAATGAAATATGAAAATAGTATGCATATAATCGACTACAATTTATTTTTCGCCGTTTAAGTGCACACTACATACATACATAAACTCACGCCTTCATTTCCAAAGTGGGGTAGGCAGAGCTACAGAATTACCAACAACTCTAAAAACTTGTTGATAACTCTGTAACCACATTTTGCACAATCAGGCTAAGATGTTTACAAGTGTATTAGTGACAGGTTGCAAGCCCATCGCCAACAGTACTACAAGCCTTTATTCCCTTAGTCGCTTCATACGACATCCACGGGAAGACATGGAGTGGCACTATTCTAACCCGGCAACCATACGGGGCACAAGTGCACACTATTTGCACATAATCGATTATGCTAGTGACATCTCTCACTGTCACAGGGTCGGCACTGTTTGAAAAATAGTTACCACAAATTTCGATAATTTCGTCACTTTTAGAGTGTAAATAATGAAATTTGTATCATCACTAAGATCATTTATTTTCATGATACAACAAAACATTTGTACGCTGACTGAGTCTACCACATTATCCTTTTATAGAAATGATGGAAAATCAAGTATCAGGACCTTTAAATCCTATTACCCCGGTGATACAATCGATTGTCACGTCCTACCGGGTGGCAAGAAAAACTCGATAGAAGTTTATAGAATTTATTTAAAAAGAACTCCGGTAGTGTGATCAGAAGAGGGTAGTAGGTTTGTAGGGTGTGGTCTGATTCTGTGAAGTGGATAGCACTTCCCTCGTAGTTAGAGTGGCGCGGAGCGGCGGTGGAGGTAACCCGTCGGCAGCCCGACGGTGTACGATGCCAGGATCCTGGCGTCAGGGGGGTAGCACCCGGTGTGTAGCACCGGACCCCACTCGACGATCCTGGTCCCGGAGATAGACGCCGCGCCGGCCAAGTAGGTGAGTAGAGGAGGAGTAGATGGGTAGCAGCGTTGGTCTGCTCCTAGCGGTGGATGCTGCTAGCATAGGATGCTCTTAGCGGTGAACGCTCCTAGCGGAGGTGTACTCCCAGCGGTGATTATGAACGGTGAACGGTGAAAGGTGAACGGTGATCGGTGCTTCATGATCGGTGATCGGTGCTCATGATCGGTGATCGGTGCTAGGTGAAAGGTGAACGGCGCTTCATGATCGGTGATCGGTGCTCGTGATAGGTGCATCATGATGGGTGATCATGATCGGTGATCGGTGCTCGTGATAGGTGCATCATGATGGGTGATCGGTGCTTCATGATCGGTGATCGGTGCTCGTGATCGGTGCATCATGATCGGTGATCGGTGCTCCCTGGAAACCCAAGCATTGGCTGTGTGAGCCTGGTGTCCAGCATTGGGATAGTTAGTGCCAGCCGCCGTTGGGGTGAAGCCCGAGGGAATAGCGTATTTAATTATTGGCGGTGGCAAGAACTATCGGAACGGAGTTACATTAAACGAAGAAAAGCTAAGCCAAAATAACACTTTAGAATACTAAAGAAGTTAATATACTAACGACCGTTATGAAGTAACGGTCGGTTATTAGAAATAAAAATGGTTATAAGAATAATTTGGAATAATCTAGAAGAACACACAATAAGAAAATATAAAACACGTTAACATTACACAGCAATATAGAAGTAGGATAAATAGTTAATTAGTTGCACTGAACTTACCCGATTTGGGGATTTGCACCGATTTTATAGATAGGTATTATGTACCTATACGATACGAACGTTAAGACTGGTGTTCGCGCGGCCCTTTTATAACCTTTCGCCCATTTCAGTTAATTTTGAATATGAGTAGGGCGAACAAAGAAATGCTAGAAAGCCAATTCGCGTCGTGAGTGAAAATATCGGGTCATGTAGGTAAGACACCAACATACCCTCCATTATTTTCTCATGCGCTGAATCGGATAAGAAAGAATACATTATTAACGAGTAACAATTAAAAGGTTATTTATATTTATGTTGAAGTTAATTTTATTAAAAGATTTAAATATAAGTAAAGTTACACAGAATGGCTAGTAACGCCATCTGTTGGATAAGTGTCGTCAACACTTGACAAAGATCGATTTGTGGTTAACGCAACTAAAATAATCTGTGGAATTGAGCTGTCTGTTTGACAGTTATTAGTAAACAATTCATAAAGATGTTTACAATACGAATTTAAATGAAAATGAAGTGAAATGAAGTTAAATTGAAGTGAATTAAGCTTGTTTGTATGTTAAAATGCAGCACAGGTAAACAGTGTAACAACTGCATTGTTACACGATAAATTTGGATTTCCCTTTTTTCATGAGATTCTAGTAGTAGACCTATTTAAAATATTCATGTTAATGTTAAACATCTTAGCCTACTTGTGCAAATTGTGGTTACAGAGTTATCAACAAGTTTTTAGAGTTGTTGGTAATTCTGTAGCTCTGCCTACCCCACTCTGAGAATGAAGGCGTGAAGGGGCGATTCCACGCAGAAAAATTCTCCAGGAACAAATTTTGTTCCCAATGTCATCTTTGTGCTACAACTTCACTGTAACGCTTAAATGATAGTTTTTATTCAATATTATAATTTTATTAAAGAGGCACTTCAAAATAATCTATTTTTTTAAATATATTCAAAGTTCAAAAAAAAGGGCGGTGTATGACAATGACAAAATAAGCCTACAATGACGTACTTCATGGGTGGCAATGATGCAATGTGACCGACAATGACGAATATTTGAATCAATAATATAAAAAGTCGTATGTATCAACTAAACACTAGCAGCATTACTCATTTTCAATCGAATTCCAAAAACGGGAACGGGATGTTTTTACAAGCTTTTGTAATTTTCAGCCATTATTTTTTGACCACGTCACGTTGACAGACTTATCAGTCTTTTGTTTTTTTTTTGTTTAAATGCATTTATTTAAATGAAATAAAACTAAATAATAGATATACGTAGGTATATATTTATTTCACTGAGATCAATGATATATCTAGTTGGTTTTATTCGTACAACAACTGTAGAAATACGAAAAAGGTGTCGCGAATGTATCAATTGTGGAGGAAGACAATTTGAACAAAATTTGAAGTAATTATTAAAATAAAGATGATTTTTAACCATATTGCGTTTTGTATTGTGCATTTAGCCCATTTAACTGGCTGGATCTACTGACCGAATAAAACCACCATTTTAGATTGAAACCATATTTTGACGAAAAACTGAACGTGATTCTAGACATGTGGTATACCGTAAGAATCTTCAGGAACTGGAGAATTTTTTATGATGTTGGAAGATCTGAGGAGCTTCTACTTTTTTTAAAATTCTGCCGTAAATTTGACCGTGACGATTTTTTATTTTCTGTCCTTCACACTTTGTTGGCTAATATTTTTTTATTTGTTTACTATATGAATAAAAATTACATTTCATTAGAATGCGCAAACATTAAAGATAAAAAAACTACAAATACTTTTGTGCTGTCACATTAAAAAAAAAAAATAGGTGAACAAAATGGTTAACTTTTGGAAGATTCCGAGATTTAATTTTTTTTTTTATTAAAAAACACCGTGGGTAGGATAAGTGTTAATTGGCCCAAAACGTGTTGCAAGTGACCTTAGCTACCCACCCTATTCATTTGGCACACGACTTGCAATACACCCTGTATATTTTTTGTACTAGTAACAGACTTTCTTTTCGTCATTAATATAATAATTATTACAATTAAAAGCTTATAATCCAAATAGACTCACTCCTCACTGCACTCATCACATTAGTGCAGTTTTCATTTATTGTACCTACACATCTAATCAACATAATTATTTAGTATGTAAGTATATTGACGTCTCCACATATAATCACTACTACTAATTAACGTGATCTTTATAATCTAAATATACATTTTGTTTGTTCTTTTCTCAGACTTTTTGCGTTATTCTAATCATCACAAACTCGACTCACCAGACTTTCAGCGTTATTCTAATCATCACGAACTCGACTCACTCAACTCACTGCAGCACACTTATTACATTAGTGCAGTAGTCATTTATTGTACACATCTAATCAACATATAAAATAGTGTGGGAAAGTATGTAAATTGACATCATTCATTCATCATGATTGATCATTAGCGACGTAATCGGTTATCAGATCAAAAAAAAACACCAAAGGTTCCAATATCTTTTCCGAATACCACCATTCGATCAGCGGTACGCTTCAGTGTCGCTCCGACGCCATCCGGACCACCTTTTCCGTATTCTGCTTCAGAGTAGTTCCAGGTCACTATTCTTAAATGAGAGAAATCTTTGCATAACTGGGTTAGAATGTAAAAAAGAATTATTCACTCAACTACTCATTTAGACCATTCTAGTCTAGCGAACCTTAACTTGACGGGGTTGCGACATTTGATTACCTACTAGCTGAGTAATTATATGTATTCAATGTATGGGAATATCAAACAAATTAATAAAGTTTTAAAACTTGTGTGACATGATACATTTGGGAGTGGCGTTTAAAGATCACTACATCTCATACGATTACCTACTAAAATGACTTACCTAAATTGAAAACCAATCAAGAACTAACGATCTTAATCAAGCTAACGAATTGAATAATAGCAATACAATTTGTCAACTAGTTCTTGATTGGTTGTCAATTTTGGTAAGTCATTTTAGTATAATAAATGTTTGTACATAAAGCTTGTCCCAGTAAAAAATGTCGCCTATAAACTTTAAAAAATTCCGTATTAAATATTAAAATTCACCAAATTTTCTGATACCGTTTTATTTGATATTCCTTTAAATATTATTATTTACGCATAAAGACCAGTTTAGGATTAGTTCATCCAGAAACTTCTTAATTTTCCCTTGACCCCTGCTATCAAAGTTTGTACATCGTCATCGGTGATCAGTTTGGAAGCTTCATTCCACTTCCGCTTGAAGTCTTGAACTGAAGTGGCACTACTTTTATGTTTTAAAAGCTTCTGTTTCACACGAGCCCAATATTTTTCAATGGGTCGTAACTCCGGGACGTTGGGAGGATTGAGAGTTTTTTCAACAAAATCGTCATTATTTGCTTTGTACCACTCTATTGCTTCCTTCGTGTAGTGACACGTGGCCAAATCAGTCCAGAACAGGGCAAGTGAAGTATGCCTCTTAATGAATGGCAACAATCGTTTTTTGAGGCACTCATTCGGGTATATATCACCATTTATGGTTCCATTAGCAAAATATGGTGTGCTGCGTTTGCCACATGAACAGATCGGCTGCCACACGAGAACTTTCTTTGCAAATCTATCCATTTTGATAACCTTATACTCTTCACTTACGACTTTTCTGTCAATTCCTGAATAATAGTGGTGTCCTGGAAGTCATTTGAATTCAAGTTTGCAGTAAGTTTCGTCATCCATAACTGTACAATATTTTTTCTTAGTAATTTTTGAATAAAGTTTTCTAGGTCTCGTTTTAGACTCTTTTGACTGTTTTGCATTTCTGTTGGGCACTTTAGTTTGTTTAAACGTTGTTATAAAACAATTTTTCTTCACTCGTTGCACTGTAGATTTCGAGGTTTTAAACTTCTTGGCCAAGTCTCATACAGAGAGAGTAGGTTTTTTCTGTAAAGCTGTTATAATCTTCTTCTCGATATTCTGGTTTACAAACCCTGGTTTACGTCCACTTCCAGGCCATCGCCGTATACCACCCGTCTCCCTGAACCGTTTTAAAACCGTTTGAACGGTTCTTGTAGACGTTTTCAGCTCCAATGCCACTTTCTTCGCAGAGATGCCTTTATATTGAACATATTTGTACAAAAAAAAATCGTGTTACTTTTCCTGCACCGACGACATCGTTGAACATCTAGTACTGACAACTTTTATTTTATTTTTTATTTATACATTATAGAGAATCCTAACAGGAAACATAGTTTTCAAACCTCTTTAGATTTCATCCTGATATACCACCCCATCTAATAATGAGCGACATTTTTTTCTGGGACAAGCTTTATCGTAGTAGTAAAAATCCATCGCTGAAGTCGGCAATGGTTTTTTAAACACTTCCTCCTTGAAAACTAGGAAAAAAAAGGAACATTTTTATCATTGACACTTTTTTCTTATGTATATAGTTGTCCTAAGAATGTTAAAAAACCGTTAACGAGGACACATTTCACGGGTGGGGGGAGAGTAGTGATCTTTAAACACCGCACCCAATTGTATCACAAGTACATAAATACACAAGTTTTAAAACTTTATTAATTTGTTTGTCAAAAAACAGAATTACTCAACGTGATATTTTAGAGGCAATATTTTACTGCCCACTGTACTTTTTTGTACAGTCATCATTTAAGTAATTATCAAGACAACTCTAATAATCCTTAACATGATCAAGGATAAAAATAGTAATGATTATCATTCAAAGTATAGGTAAATCTTAGATTTGTCTAATAGGTAAAGCATCATTGGCAGCCACGAATATCATTGTTGGCTTCCGAGTTATCATTAGGGTCTTACCGATATCATTGTCGTCCCTCTTAATTTCTCCAACAATGACATGACCGACAATGACGATAGTAAGAAAACGTGTCGAACCAGTGGCCCGTTTCACGAAGCTACAAGTTACAATTTTACAAGTGTAAACTGGCAACATTGGTCAAAAAAGGTACTACAAGCGTTTCACGAAGCTACTTTTCTACAACTTGTAAAATTCAAGTTACAAGTGTAAAATTTGAACCATAGACATTTTTTTTATTTTATTGTTAGAAATTGCTTCAATCGAACTAACGTTTCTCGAAAAATTTGTTACATTGTCAACTTGTACTTGTCAATTAGTAAAAAAAACTACCTAGCTTCCGAGCTAAGTAAACTTGTAATTTGTTAGAGTCGCTGTCAAATAATTCATGCTATAGTACCTACCTCGTTGGTTTTTAAACGTCACTCTCATGTCGTACCGTCGTTGAGTTTAATTTTCTGTTAAAAAAGTTTGTTGTTATTGTTATTGTATATTTTGTTTTTGTTAGTTGTTGAGTTAATTCTCTGCTAAATTTTGTTGTTATTGTTATTTTGTCTGTAAATATTAAGTGAAGTTTCATAAGCTTGTGGAATGTGGAAGTACATCACGGGTATATGAAAAATCCCTTGAATTTGGCACAAGTCCTAAAGCCTGTCCCTTTGCGTGTATGACTTTCCACGCATCGGTCTTGGTTGCCGGAAATGCTCCAAAAAATCTTTTTTCTTAAGCAACACTTCTTTTAGAAGTGTTGCCTTCAAAATTTTCCGGTTGCTTGATTTAACTAAAATAACTCCCGTACCTACTTTCAAATTTTAACTATAACGAGAGACAACTCCGAAGACTCCGCGAGGCTGGAGTGGAGACATCATCGGATTTACAGATTATAAACATAAATATTTCAAGATTTGACATTTAGAAACGTCAAAACATCAACAAACTTTTTTTTAATAGGGACTTGTTAAATCGAGATGTCATTCACTTGTAATCGAGATTACCATACGATCCTATTATTCTACCATGCCAGGCCGCGTTCGAGAAACACTTGTACTTGTAAATTGTAACTTTTTGCTCTTGTTACTTGTGAACTTGTAATTTGTAACTTGTAGCTTCGTGAAACGGGCCACAGGTTTCTGTTTGAAGTTGAAAACAGAATGCCTGTTTCACCAAAACAAAGCCTAGGTTTACTTCAATGCAAATACAAACTTAATAATATATAACACATAATTATCGAGAAATAGCTACAAATGATAATGACGACAAAATTGACAAAGTTTGCACACACTTGAGTTTGAGACACTTGCGAGGACACTAAGTGGCGGGTGGTGGTCAGACGAGGCCTGTTTCGTATTGTTCAATTAAGTACCGTTTTTCCGAAATTCGACAATCAATGGCCGATGACGATATTTTTTGACATGGTTTTCGATTTTGCACTAATTTTCTTGACAATCATTTTATACAAAACTAAAGAGTATTTTGTCCATAATATGATTGTGTTGGTTTTATTTCATAATTATTTTCAGTTAAAGTTTTATTCAAATAGTATGACGATTTACTAGTTTAGCCCCTAGTAAAAAAATGCAAATTTTACTGATTTTCCTAGAACAACTTTTTTGTAGTGGGTTTAAACCGAAAACGGTTCAGATAGCTTTTTTATTGTTTAATTGAGCACCTAAAAAGTGGTTTTTGGTGGCAGAATAATTTATCTAGTAAATGTTATCTTCGGGAACGTAAAAACTGGGCGTTCCGGAGATTGGCCCGAAGGTATGTATGTATGTATGTAATATTATTACTTACCACGGGTCGAACTTTTCTTGCCGATGACGTCAAAATGAAGAAATTTTACACATTGGGTCCTCTGCTTTAATTTAGCAGTGGCCCGTTTCACGAAGCTACAAGTTACAAATGACAAGTTCACAAGTAACAAGAGCAAAAAGTTACAATTTACAAGTACAAGTGTTTCTCGAACGCGGCCTTCCATGGTAGAATAATAGGATCGTATGGTAATCTCGATTACAAGTGAATGACATCTCGATTTAACAAGTCCCTATTAAAAAAAAGTTTGTTGATGTTTTGACGTTTCTAAATGTCAAATCAAATCCGATGATGTCTCCACTCTAGTCTCGCGGAGTCTTCGGAGTTGTCTCTCGTTATCGTTAAAATTTGAAAGTAGGTACGGGAGTTATTTTAGTTATGTAAAGCAACCGGAAAATTTTGAAGGCAACACTTCTAAAAGAAGTGATGATTAAGAAAAAATATTTTTTTGGAGCATTTTCGGCAACCAAGACCGATGCGTGGAAAGTCATACACGCAAAGGCACAGGCTTTAGGACTTGTGCCAAATTCAAGGGATTTTTCATATACCCGTGATTGTACTTCCACATTCCACAAGCTTATGACACTTCACTTAATATTTACAGACAAAATAACAATAACAACAAACTTTTTTAACAGAAAATTAAACTCAACGACGGTACGACATGAGAGTGACGTTTAAAAACAAACGAGGTAGGTACTATAGTATGAATGATTTGACAGCGACTCTAACAAATTACAAGTTTACTTAGCTCGGAAGCTAGTTAGTTTTTTTTACTAATTGACGAGAAACGTTAGTTCGATTGAAGCAATTTCTAACAATAAAATAAAAAAAATGTCTGGTTCAAATTTTACACTTGTAACTTGAATTTTACAAATTGTAGAAAAGTAGCTTCGTGAACCGCTTGTAGTACCTTTTTTGACCAATGTTGCCAGTTTACACTTGTAAAATTGTAACTTGTAGCGTTGTAGCTTCGTGAAACGGGCCACAGGTGTTTAGGTATGTATTAACTGTGGCCTGTTTCACGAAGCTACAAGTTACAAATTACAAGTTCACAAGTAACAAGAGCAAAAAGTTACAATTTACAAGTACAAGTGTTTCTCGAACGCGGCCTTCCATGGTAGAATAATAGGATCGTATGGTAATCTCGATTACAAGTGAATGACATCTCGATTTAACAAGTCCCTATTAAAAGAAAGTTTGTTGATGTTTTAACGTTTCTAAATGTCAAATCTTGAAATATTTATATTTATAATCTGTAAATCCGATGATGTCTCCACTACTCCAGTCTCGCGGAGTCTTCGGAGTTGTCTCTCGTTATCGTTAAAATTTGAAAGTAGGTACGGGAGTTATTTTAGTTATTATGGAAAGCAACCTGGAATTTTTGATTGAATTTTTTTGCTTAAGAAAAAAGAACTTTGTGGAGCATTTTCGGCAACCACGACAAAACAGTTTAATAATTCTTCCATCTTAGATGAGGTCATCCGAAACCTTTCGTTAAATTCGTAGTCCTTTCGAAACTGTATTTATTCTCATTCGGAATATTCTTGGTAACCGCTGGCTACCTCGGGCATCATCTTCGTCTTCCGAATCAGACTCCCACGAATTCCACATTCCACAAGCTTATGGAACTTCACTTAATATTTACTGACAAAATAAAAATAACAACAAACTTTAACAGCGAATTAAACTCAACAACTAACAATAACACAATATACAATAACAAAATAACAATAACAAAAAACTTTAACAGAAAATTAAACTCAACGACGGTACGACATGAGAGTGACGTTTTAAAACAAACCAGGTAGGTACAGTCAACAGCATAAATAAGTGACCATTTATGTACCTTGTCGCTTTCAATCGTTTCACAATTTTGTATAATATTTCAAACACAACTGTAAAGTGACAAGGTACATAAATGATCACTTATTTATGATGTTGACTGTACTATAGTATGAATGATTTGACAACGACTCTAACAAATTACAAGTTTACTTAGCTCGGAAGCTAGGTAGTTTTTTTTACTAAGTGACAAGTACAAGTTGACAATGTAACAAAATTTTCGAGAAACGTTAGTTCGATTGAAGCAATTTCTAACAATAAAATAAAAAATAATGTCTATGGTTCAAATTTTACACTTGTAACTGGAATTTTACAAATTGTAGAAAAGTAGCTTCGTGAAACGCTGGTAGTACCTTTTATCACCAATGTTGCCAGTTTACACTTGTAAAATTGTAACTTGTAGCTTCGTGAAACGGGCCACTGGTAAAAATAGAACAAAATAAACAAGAAGCTGTAAAATGATTAGAGTAGTAGAGCTTAATCGCAATCAAAATACGAATCATATTTTTTCACCACTCATTACTAAAAATGGTAAACGTAAACAATTTTATTTTATGAATGTCAATGCCATAATTGTATTTATGACCATGAATATCGTTAAACTCAGAAAGTTAAATAAGGGTTCGTAGGGACACAGAATGCTGCGTAGTCTGGCAAACGAAAGCGTGGCCTGAAAAAATGGCAACACTGTAGTGTTGTCCCTTTTTTCTTAGATTGATTTGAAAGGGATGACACTACAGTGTTGCCATTTTTTCAGGTCACGCTTTCGTTTGCCAGACTTTAACTCATATCGCAGTGCATGTGCACACGAGTCGTTGCCTAGAACTCGAGTAGTTAAAGGTGGTGTAATTAAATAAAATTAAAATAAATGTAGTTATCTAATTGGCATTTAGATTCAGTATTGGTCACGTTCATAATTATTACGTAAACTCCCTATAGGTTTATGCAGAACTTGTTCGGCTATACCCGAACCAAAATTCAACTTTTTAATACACTAGTTTTTGATTTTTATAAATAATAATCATCACTATAAAAAGAACACCCCCGGAGCCAAGTCCGCTCGCGGCATGGTCCCTATGACCTGGCTGCATTACCTATTACCTAGCCCAAACCTTTGGGACTCTTTAGGAGAGGTAAGCATCAGCTCTAAGTTCTCCGGAGGAGTCTATGAGCTGGGATGACAGGACCTTAATAAAGCTCATATCAGCTGACCAAGGTCCCATGGTCGCCACTGCAAGCGCCACAAATTCATTATTATTTAATAATGATGAATATTTGCGGCGCTTGATGGTGTAGGCCTGATCAGATGCTGCACCGGCCTGATTACGTGTTGACTGGACGTGGGAAAGGGCGAATGTGTCAACACACGTCGCGTCCCACACCAGTGCCCTACCCAGTTTCCACTGCACTGTAGCACCGTCTGGTCACTTGCTCATCTCTATTCAAACCAGCTGGTTCCAGGACAGCTGGTACGAGTACAGGGACAGTGGCAAGCGAACGACGGATCAGATCATTAATTCTGCCGTGACCGTACAAACGGCCGGCACTGAAAGGTCATGTCGTCCAAGCTCATTCACTTCGTTCCCACACGCGCAAACATGAGGTTCACAGATTCTAGTTCCAAGCCGCAAGCATATTGCAATGCGCAAGCAGCGTGGGTCCAAGAATATGCCTATTTGCAGCGACAGCGAGGAGACGGGTGCGATCTGAATCGTCCGGACTATTTTGTATGAGAGATGCATGAATTGATATGAGGCGAGGTGTATCCCATGTTCTTTGGATGTGCCTCCCGACAGGTATATCCTCTCCAGGACACGACTCACAGTACTCACACCAAGCATCCTTGGCCTCCACCAGGTTCGCAATTTCAACGCCAAGTATCTGTGGTAGATTTAAGATACTAATTAATACTGACGAAAGGCAACGAACCATAAGCGGAGGACAAAAAAGCCGCTCTAGTGCCACGCTAGAAGAGCATCGAATACCAAGTCCACCGAAACCAATTGGGAGAACCGCTTGGCTTTAAACTAAAATGAATGTTTAATAATTTAGACAGAGTTGACTGAAGGGTAATGAAGGGAAATCTATAGAATCCATGATGTATGAAAATTTCCAAATTGGGCAACTCCGTAGCAGTAGGTACCTACTTACATGAACTTTTTAGTGAAAAGACAAAACCAAATAATCGTTTATTTCTAACTTAAGGTTAGTATCTTTTTTCGCAAGTTCGCGCTTTAACTTCAGGTACCTTAAGACGCTTCATCATGTACCGGTTACATAAATAACTATTACCTTATTAAATATTGATTCATTCGAGATAATATTTGATTTACAAGCGGACCAAGTGTTACGCCCGGTTATTTATTTACTGCCAAGAAAAACATTACATGCTGCCCAATCGATTTAACTGCTGTTTTATTTATGCTTATTCAACAGAATCATTGCAAACCAAATAATTTATTTCCTTACATAAATATGATACATACATACATACATAACTTCACGTCTGTAAATATGAAAACAATATAAACTACAGATTTACGTTCTCATGTTGCAAACGACATTGGATTGGGCAGACTTGAGTTAATATGTTTTATACGCTGGCAATGGCATCATATTTGACAGTTTGTGCCTGGCTTAGTAGACTAGTAAGAGTTTAGTTTTGGTATAGGGAAAAAAGAGCGGGAAACTTGATTTGAAGCGGTCGTGATTTTTCTATCGAAATTTTTATAATTATTATAATTAAGTATCATTGGATGTTACTACGATGTTGCGAATGCATGCAAATGTTGAATTGCTGTGAACGTGGAAAAAAGGGCCGTTTGTTTTTGCCTTGGCGGTTTTTTGGTGACAGCACGTGTGCGTAGATTTCCAAATCAAATTTAGTGTTATTTAAGTCGTTTCGTTGTGTTCCTGTGTCGTATCTGCGGTAGCAGTAAGTGTATTAACCGTATTGTGTGCTGATAACCATAGCTTTAACTAACTATGGCTCCAATCCTCCCTAAACCTCCCGATATACAGAATGATTCCGATATAGCGGCTCCCGATTGCCCATCAATCGAAATGTCGCAAGATATTTTCTCTGGTGAGCAATCGGTGGCTGAAAGACGCAATAATAAAAGACCTCATCCTCGAGATGACGTTCAAGAGCCATCAAAACTGCAAAATAGGGCTCCCGCATCCGCGGTGCAGCAAATATTTTCTCACCCGAGCCTAATTGAGACTAAAAAATATAGTGATGTTGATACGGGACCCTATTTAGTGCACGTCTCTCGATCGGATTCCCACCCGGCGGCTGGGACTACACTGAATCCTATCAAGTTTGGCCAAGTAATGGTCAATTGTAAAGTACAAAATATACAAAGAAAGGGAATTAAAAGTGTAGGCAGGAATAGGATTTCAATTGAATTTAAATCTGGGGACTCTGCCAATTCTTTTCTCAGTGATCCTCTGCTGGCTGCAAAGCAATTTGTGGCAATCATCCCAACATTTAATGTTACCCGAATGGGTATTGTTCGAGGTATCCCAACAGAGTTTTCCATGGATGAGTTTGTCAAAACAGTAGAACTGCCAACGGGTTGTGGGGAAATTTTAAAAGCACGAAGGCTAAATAGGAAAATCCACAGAGAGGGGGTTATAGAATGGGTCCCCACAGGTACAGTTGTTCTGACATTTAGCGGACAGGTTCTGCCGGCTAGGATTTTTTGCATGTATACATCCATCATTGTTGAGACCTATCAGCTTCCCACCATCCAGTGTCATAGTTGCTGCAGGTTTGGTCATGTGGCAGACCAATGCAGATCAAAACCTCGCTGCTTTAAATGTACCAAGGAGCATATTGGAAGAAGTTGTCCTGTTCAGGAAGAGTTAGCTTCATGTCTTTTCTGCTCAGGCAGACACTTCGCTACGAGTCAGACGTGCCCAGAGCAAGGTCGCCAAAAGGCTATTAAGGCTACCATGGCCCAAGAGAACATTCCATACGCAGAGGCTTCGGAAAGGTTTCCACTGGTTAGGCGTTCTTATTCAGATGCCGCTAGGACTATGTTTGCTCCCGTTAACCCCCCAAATTCCCAACGCGTCACTGCATCCCCTTCTCCCCCCGCCCCAACCCATATTTCCTCCTCCCAAAGTTACAGAAAAACCGTATATACCCCCAGATCCCCTCGACAACCCCTATCCCAGGGTTATGATCGTGCAGCCCATCAGACTATTATAGATCAGTTTAACCCCCCACCTCCTGCCAACGGGGTTGCTTTGCAGTCCCCTTTGTCATCCCATGACCCGTCTCAATCTGCTCCTAATGACAATTTAATAGAGGTCATGCTTTCTTTGCTTATCAATATGTTCACAAAAATGAACGACTTCCCTATACCGTCCAACGTTGCCAACAAACTGAGACTACTCTTGAATGTTGTTAACATTCAACATGATTCAATGGAATAGCCACAGCCTACGTCCTAAGATACATGAAATACATCAATTGGTTAATTTATATGATCCCATCGCCTTTGCCATCTCGGAGACATGGTTGGTCCCGGGTTCCGGGGTATGTGTGTCTTCGGGATGACAGAGGGGATGGTTATGCTGGTACTGCTTTACTTATCAAATCATCTACTATTTTTAGCCGTTTAGCTCTTCCACCGATTCCCTCAGGAATCAATGCAGTAGCAGCCAAAATTTTAAATTTTTGTGTGCTTTCTATATATATTTCCGATCCACGCTCAGTCGTAATTGCCGATCTCGAACCCTTCTTTTCTGCCCTTGCGGGGTCCTTCATAATCTTGGGGGATTTTAAATGTCACCACTTTTTGTGGGGAAGCTCAGTCTGTGACTCATTGGCTTGTGATCTGGTGGACCTGATGGAGGAGAAAAATATCTGTCTCCTTAATGACGGCACCCCTACTCGCAGGACAGCTCCTGGTCTAAACACGAGTGCAGTCGACCTATCTCTATGTTCTCCCAACCTCGCCTCTTTGCTGTCATGGTCTGTGCTGCTGGACTCCTGTGGTAGTGACCACCTTCCTATTCGTATCTCCGCCCCCTCTTCCTTTTCTCCACCTTCAACTTCGTCTTCTATTTATCGTTTCCGCCTTTCCAAAGCTAATTGGGACAAATTTGCCGACGATATAGATTCCGCTGCCAGTGAATTTCCCCCGGTATCCCCTAATAACGCTCTTGTTTGTCACGATAGATTGGTTGAAACCCTGACATCAGTGGCAAAAAAAAATATCCCTGTTAAAAAACCAGGTAGAGCTTACCGACTCTCACCACCTTGGTGGGACCTAGATTGTACAGACATGATCCGTCGTAGACGAGAAGCTGAGGAAGCATACTGTGCGTGCATGTCCATCGATAATTATCTTATTTTTAAAAGATTTACAGCTTTGGCTAAGCGGCTCTTTAAAAAGAAAAAAAGATTTGGGTGGATTAGATTTTGTCAGAGCATATCCCCCCCGTACTCCTGCTTCATTGCTTTGGAAAGCAATCAAACGCTTCCGTGGAGCCTTTGTACCCTCAGATTTGAGCAGCAACGACTCTTCAGGTTGGCTCAAGGATTTTTCTGACTCTCTGTCTCCTCCTTCTGTCCCTAACCTAAACTCTCTTCCAACCAATCATAATGCTTCTTCTCCATCTAGTAGATTTGACGAGCCCTTTTCCATTCTAGAGCTTCAGGCATCCTTAGACCACCTACGTCATTCAGCGCCAGGCTTAGACAACATTCCATATGCCTTTATTATTCATTCGGGTCAAATAACGAAAGCTCTGTTTCTCCAGCTTATCAACTCGTTTTTTGAAACAGGTTTCATACCCAACTCATGGAAAAAACAGGTAATAATTCCTATCCTAAAACCTGGCAAAGACCCTTCAGTCGCTTCTTCGTATCGCCCTATCGCCCTCTCATCTTGTTTACTTAAAATCGTAGAGCATATGATTAAGAAGCGTCTTGAGTGGTGTGTCGAGAACAAGAAAATCCTGGCCGGGAGCCAGTTCGGCTTTCGACGGGGAATGGGTACTATGGATAGCCTGTCTATTCTAACCACGGATATAAGGATTTCGCTGACTAAAAACGAATTTCTGGTTGGGGTTTTCTTAGACATCTCGTCTGCATACGATAACGTAATGCTCTCCTTACTCAGGGAAAAATTATTCCAGCTGAGTTTGCCTGAGAAGCTGATCAATTTCACATGCAATACTTTGATGGAAAGATCGATAGTAACCAAACATCGCGACACGCTTTCTCCTCCCCGTCTTACCTGGAATGGCCTTCCTCAGGGGTCAGTGCTTAGTCCGCTGTTGTATAGCCTCTATACCTTCGACTTGGAAGAGGCTGTTAGCCCATTCTGCAATGTCTTACAATACGCCGATGACTTAGCTCTTTACACTCAAGCAAGTAACCTCGACATGGCTGCTAACAGCCTCAATCAAGCCCTGTTCTATCTGGGCGAGTGGCTCTCTTCCCACGGTCTGTCTTTGTCCGCCTCTAAAAGTAATGTTGTTATTTTCACCAGGAGGAGGGCCATTCCCCAGATTGAGATTGCATTTAATAACCAAGTGATCCCCATTTCTAACAATGTCAAATTTCTGGGAGTCACTCTAGACTCTCGTCTGACTGCGGCTGCCCACATAAATTCGGTGGTCCAAAAATGTCAATCAAACATGATCAAGTGTGGTGGGGTGCCCACCCGTACTCCCAAAAACTTCTGTACAACGCCTTAATTCGTAGCATCCTAGATTACGGGTCTTTTATCCTAGAACCTTGCAATAAGGTTGCACTTAAAAAAATGGACCGCATACAGTTTCAGTCCCTGAGACTCATATTGGGAGCCATGAAATCTTCCCCTACGAACGCGTTGCAGGTGGAGGCTCTCGATCCCCCCTTATCGCTTCGTCGTCAGTACCTCTCAGACAGATTTCTCTATAGGATCGCCCAACGCTCAGATCACCCACTCCTTTCTAAACTTCATGTTCTCTCTGACCTCATCTCCAATAGTTATTTCTGGGTTAATAAATCTACACCGTGTCTAATTAATAGCCTTCGTAAATTTAAAACTCTTCCTCATCCAGTGTTTTCCTGCTCTCTGTTTCCTCTTTTTTCTACCCCCTATGACGCTCTAATCTTCCAGCCTTGCATTGATCTGGACTTCGGAATTTACAAGAATCAACCCGGTGCTGAGCACCTGTTCAATAATAAAATCGGCAAAGATTGGCACGATTGGACGACTGTCTTTACGGACTCCTCTAAACTCTCAAACGACAGTATGGTAGGATCAGCTGTTTGGATCCCTAAATTTTCCATTGTCTTGAGCTTTAAATGTCCCCCTCAAGTCTCTGTTTTCACGGGTGAGTTGGTGGCTATTTTGGAAGCAGTAAATTTTATTAAAGCGCACAAATTAAATAAATCCATCGTTTTCTCGGATTCCCTAAGTAGTTTACAGGCCATCAAGGCCAACCAGTTCTCCACGAAAAACTTATTCCCGTTAGTACTCCGCATAAGACAGTCTCTTCTTGAATGTCACCATGGTAATATTGTGGTAACTCTGTCATGGATCCCTAGCCATTCGGGGGTCGCTGGGAATGAGATGGTGGATTCTTTCGCTAAAGGGGCAACACTTACTGGCATTCCTGATCATTTTCACTGTTTCCCTCATGATCTCTCTGCTGTGGCCAGGCTTGATATGGCATCAGTCTGGCAACGTACATACGACCTCTCCAAACATGTCAAGGGACGCTACTATAGCGATATTCAGCCTGACATCCCAAGCAAACCTTGGTTCTACTTCTGCCGTTTAGCTAATAAACAAACTACCTCTGTTCTTTGCCGTTTACGGATCGGGCACACCTGCACTCCTCATCACCTGCACAGGCTGGGTCCAATCCAATCCCCTACCTGTGCATGTGGGCAGGAGGATGGAACCACGGATCATATTTTCTTTAACTGCCGTAACCATACTATTGCTCTTTATGATATCCTTCCGACTACTATCCCAAAACCGATCAACTTCAAATCACTTCTTACCCTAGCATTTAAAAATAAAAAATATCTGAAAACGCTTTTACATTATATCCACTCCCAAAATATTAAACTTTAACTGTCTCCTGCTGGATTTTGTTATTCCATTGTTTGTTTGTGGTGTCTATAATATGTTGTGTTCGCCCTTCGCCCTTCACAGGTTCTACAACGAACACCGTCTGTTACCTGTTTCGGACCCTATTTTAAACTGGTCAATCAGTTGTACACTGTGCTGTTGTCAAATTAAGTCATTGGCAGAAATGGTCGCACACCTATTGTGACCGATTGCCATAAAACCAAGATTGGATTGGATTGGAGTTTAGTTAGAGTTTGATTTGGTGTCAACTTAAAAGCAAGTTCTGTACAGTACTTTGTTTTATTGGTTTAAACTTTTACTGTAGATTTATTCAATTGTTTATTGTGAAATGGATTTGAATGACGACATAGAGTTAAGTGAGGATGAAGAGATCTCAGTAGAAACCGTATTGAAATCAGTTCAGAGTGCATGGCAAAACGAACGTTTGGCGCCAGAAATTCTACCCCACCGTAACGATATGGTAGAGTGCATGCTGGGACAAATACAACACATGGAGCGTAATATCAACAAATTGCCAAAAACAGACCTACGAGCGTCAATCCACCAAATGGAGTTAAGTAGAATCAAATTTATTATATGTAACTACTTAAAGACAAGGCTACACAAAATAGAAAAGTACTGCATTTCCATAGTTAATGAAGAAAGACAACGAATAGAATCAGGAACTAACTACCTAACACCTGCAGAGTTCAAATATGCTCAGCAGTATTTGCTAAACATGGATACTCATTTAAAAACAGTTGTGCTAAACAAAGTGCCAAGTAACATGCAGATGCTTGAAATGAATAAACTAGCCGTTTACCCGAACTTGCACGAGCATGTGTTTCTGAAGGCACAAGACACCGTCACTGGAGTGGTGCTAGAGGACGGCTTGGGAGACCAAGATGAGGAAATAGATTTGGAAGGTAAGCCTCGGAGCTTGACACTCATTTTCTAAGTAGCATTTAGTTATTACATTAAATATGATATTGATGATGCAAACTAAATGCTTTTAAACTGATTAGTGTTGATAAAGTCTGGAAAAATTCCTGTTTTTTTCCATTCAACTCGTTTTTTTCAGAAATGAATAGAAAAAAACACAAGTTTCTGCTCTTAATTTTCAGAAATAAACAATTCAAACTGAAAGAAACGAATCGAAAAAACTAATGTATTTTTTAATTTGAATGTTGTAAATAGAATTGGTAAACAAATATATACTTTTAAAGGTTCTTAAATCTTTAGAGAAGGTTTTTTAATGCTTGCCATTAAATTAATAAATGAATGAATGAATATTTTATCATATCTTATCGAACAAATTCATTTCTAATTAAAAGCTAATAATAGACGGATATATTTGTAGTGGGATTGGTATTGATAACAATTATTATTAAAGGGCAGATGTGCGACTAGATGGCTCAATTCGCCTAGTATCAGGCAAAAGGAGGTTTTTGGGCAAATTAATTTATTTGGCGGCCTGTCATGAACATAACCCTGCTGAATTGGTGGAAAGGGTTATGCTCTACCAAACTGTTACTATAATTTTTATTGTACACATTTATTATATTTACTCGTCATAATAGAATTTATTTCAACTTTATTTCTTTTCTAGATTACTGTTTTAATATATTTACAATCTTTCATAAAATGTATATAGAGTTGGCAAAATTTCATTTAGTACAAGGAAACAGAATCATAGTAAGATAGAAAGAATTGGTCATTTTAAATTTAATATTATATGAAGTGCTACAAGAACCTAATGTACCCCTGTTGATTTGCAGAGCATTTGATTTCTTTGATCTTTAGTTGTTCTGTTTCATTCGAGATAAGATCATGCAGTAAAATTCTATGCTTAGCAGTTTACATTGCCCTTTGTGTGACCCTGAGCCTATTTATGAGGCCTATTAAAGGACTACATCTCAGTTCCATAATGTCATCACTGGCTTCACAATGCCAACAAACTCTGGCCAAGTACTATCGGATGGATGAAAACTGCTACCCAGTTGAGTTCGAGACATATATTTTTGTACAAACATAGCATAAGTAATTATGTGCAAATTTTATTGAGGAGCTTTATTTTAACATGAATTCAAACTTAAGAGGGCAATATTTTAACACAAAAATATGATTATACATTATACTTGTTCATCTTGACTTCAATGGCTTCCCCTGCATACTTTAAAAAAAATCATTAAGATCTATTACTTCACAGTGATTTCTTAAGGTCAACAATTTGACTATAAAGAAAATTATGCAGGATTTATTGCCTACACATGTAAGATTATTTTTTTTCTTACTAGGTACATTGATATCTAATTTTCGCCAATAAAACTAGATATGAGAATTTAGTTCTGCATTGTCGATATGTCACTTCTTATTACTTCTTTTGAGCAAACATTTGAACATACATTTAATATATCATTAATCATTTTCAACTACTAATTGTATTTTTTGCAGATGGATCGCAGCATATTCTACAGTATAAACCCATTGCAGAACTAGTAAAAAATGGAAAGGTTCAATTAGTATGAAACTAACATTGTGTGGTGCTGTGCAGTGCTACAAATATAATTGGTGGGGATGCGGGAAGTGCATCTATGTGTGCATAAAAACAAGCCATATTGTCATCACAATATTATGCCTCATTCATTTGTATTTAATTAGTAAATATTGCCATGCTAACTCTGACATGCATAAAATCAATTGAGTTTATTCAATAGGTTTTTCTTACATGCTATTATGCAAGTGTCTAATTCACTATTGAATTGATCATTTTCTTAAATTTTGGTATTTTTGTTGAAATGAATTACATGCTTGTGATGTAAATTAATATGAAATAACTGTTTATATTTACTTATAATTTGAAACTGAACATTGAATACAGAGGTAATCCGGGTCAATATCATATTGATAAGTCTAAGAGTAAACAGTCAATTTGTTACTAGTGCTGGGTGTTTACTTTCAACCAGAAGAGCCAAAAATCATCATCATCATATTGCCCTTATCCTTTAAATTAATTCGTAATTTGTATGTCAATCCATATTCAACGTGCCACTAAGCTAATGGAGTGATAGAGTGGAATTTGATGTCACTTGTTTTAATTAATTTATAAATCGAGCCCAAATGCAAAAGAGTTTGTCTATTAACAAATTTACGGTAACCCGTATTTTATAAATGAAATATCGAGATATGCGAATAATGAAGGCAATAAACAAATATCGTCAAAACTTTCAAATATAATATATTTTCATTTGATACAGATTTCTGTAATTTAACATAAAAAATATTTATTTACTTTTATTGTCGGAGCAACATAGTTCATCTGCCACTATGTTAGGTGCAAAATAATTCGTCTACCAATGCGTCGTGTCGCCTTTCCTCTTGATGACGGCTTGTATTCTTAGTGGCATTGTGTCAACTAACGCCGCACATTCTGCAGAGGATGTTGAATTCCACACTGCGTTTATCTTGTTCCTTAAATCTTCCTTAGACTGGGCGGGCTCCTGACGCAGTTTCTTTTTCATCTTCCACCACAACGTTTTTATCGGGGATAAATCGGAGCTACCAGGTGCCCAATTCTCCAATGTAGGAATTCTGTGGGCATGTAACCAACCCTTTGTGCTCCTGGCAGTATGACAAGAAGCACCATCTTGTTGGAAAACGTAATTGTTGTTATGTTGTAGACTGGAAATCGAAGGTAATAGACTCGTTTTTAAGATTTCTTGATATTTGATGGCATTCACAGTGCAGAGTCGAAATTTGCGTGACATATTGACCAGACTTTTATCTCTAAATTCTGATACAAATGTATTCCAAGCAACTAAAGATCCGCTTATACACCGGTCAATCTTCATGGCTCATTCAATTGTAGAGATAGAGGCTTCACAATATTAATCAAAAATGTTTCCTCGTTAATAAAGACTAACTATTAAATAGAAAAAAAACAAACAGAAAACTCGTGATATTTTAATCGGTGCCGGCCGTGAAGTTAGTCTTATGAGACTAAACCATTGTGACAGAACTTAAGGACCGACTAGGTATTAAGGGTAAGTTAAGTAATAAGTTATTTGTAATAATCTCTTTATATTGGTATTTTTTTAGTATACACAATACTATTAATTATGAACACAGAATTATCAACAACTTATTTAAGAGTGCTTGGTAATTTTGTAGCTCTGCCTACCCCACTCTCTCTAGGAATGAAGGCGTGAGTTAATGTATGTACGTATGTATTGTAACGCTCCTAGTGGAAAAAGGGAGCATTAACTGATCCTAGGACTGTGCCTAGGATAAACGTAGAAATTTTATACAAATAAAAAATAATTTGAAACCTAAAGATTGCTTATTTTGTTAATTATAGGTGTCGAAAATAGATAAAACCATAGTCGCGACAAAGATTAGTATAAAAAATATACAGAAGCAAGTTTGGGTGAAGTGACGATAATAAAAGATAAACACACAAATTTAGAGGTTAGAGTATTTTAAGAATGATTTAAGATTTGTTTCCGAATATTGGCCGAAAAAGAACAAACGTTCATGGAGCTCGCGGGCTCTTTTAGAATTTGGAGATAAAAATATCCCTACCAAATTATTATTCACCGTGGTCCTAAAACTATGCATATTTGTTAGTACAGTTTTCCGAGATGGGAATTGTACTTAAATGCTTAAATCATTATCAAATTAAACCCGTACGCAAATATAAAAAAATATTGAATGTGTTTTTTTTTAAATAAAAAATAACTTCTAGTTCTTATCTTGAAATCGGGTGAAGGTAACGTCTCGCAGCCGAAGTCTCCAGAGTTACACGCGTTGGTACGACGCGACGCGTGTAAGTACATGCTTTTCGCTATACGCGAGTGATTGCCCAATGTATCGTCCGAAGCTGTTAAGTGGACTACTTCTTCAGGGGGTAGTTGGACTAGAATGAAAAGATCCAATAAGAAAAGAACGACAAGACAAACAGAACGGGGCGTAGCGAGGAAGGATCTTTACTGCTTAAGATCTTAATAAATAGTAACTTACCCGGATCAAGCCGGGATTCATAATAACTATGATAACTTGATAAGATAACGTCAAAAAATATAAAATATTTCACAATGATATCTTTATTGTTAGGGTTCTGTACGTAAAAAAGGAACCCTTCTGGTGAGACTTCGTTGTCTGTCTGTTCTTTCTGCCTGTATGTCAGCAGTTTTTCTCAGCAACTACAGCAACTTTCGCAGCAACTTGAAATTTCGCATATTTGTAGAACTTGCTTGCCCGCATTTGTTTTAAGTAAAAGAAAATGTATAATTAAATTAAATAAATAATTGGAAAGTGGTCTAGAATGGGGGGATGAAAAATTAAAGTGATTTGATTATTGCAAACGGGCTGTCATAAAAGGGCTCAATACGCACATTTCAAAATTATTATTTTTATAATTCTCGGTGACCTACTTTTAGCTTTATACCCAAAAATGTACAAAAAATTACGGTTCAACCCAAAGGTTAAACCCCAAATACCCGAGTAAAATGAAGTGTTCATAAGTATTTTAAAATCTGAATTTAAATTTAGGGTAGTCAAAATAGAACTTATTGCATAGACAATAGAGTTCATAACAAAATGAGTATTTTCTTTTGCGGCTCTCAAGCATATAATCTACGGAACTCTTGGTGCGCGAGTCCGCCTCGCACTTGACTGTTATTTTTACCCATAGGTTATTTTCAAGAAATATATTGAACACACCTCGTAGGCCCTTTCGGATACACTTCAGTCCTTTACGATCTTTTGTGCAATTACCGCTTCCCTTCCTTTTGTTATAAATAATTCCAAAAATTCAAAATTCAAAATATTTTTTTAGTAAATTGGCTTCATGAAGGCTCTTTTATACGTCGGTAATATGGATTGAATCTACTAGCGCTTCGGACAAGACCATCATTGCGGAGAAGAAGCGCCGCAAGAAACGCCAGCCACCAGCACTCCAATAGGTACTACGAAGCGACGGGCTGGCCGCATTTGCAAACTTGTACGTTCTCGTATCGCTCTTGTGAGACTGTCATGTGTCATTACGACTATATTATCTCTGCTAAAATGTACAACAAATTGAACTACATGCATTGTCGCACTGGAAATGCAAGAATACACTAACCAAGTTTTTACAAAACCTCACTTATGATGAGACTGAAACACTTGTTAGTGGAAACTGATGAACATAGTTTATATTATATTCTTCACCTTTACGTAACCTTCCTAACTGTAACTTACTTACCTGTTTATACTAAGGACCTACTTTGCAACTGTTGCAAGTAATTTTGTGCTTTTTTTTCTAATTCTAATCATCATCATCTCCTTGCCCTTATCCCAATCGCGGGTCGGCGAGGGCATTTTTTTTCCTTCTACATATTAGCCATCTTCTCAGCGTTCACTCACTTCTTTCTCATATGACTCTACACACAATCCATCCATCTATTTTCAATTAAAATTTTATTTTTTCAGTATCATTATTAAAAATACTAACTACTCGTAAGTAAGCGATAAATGTATCATCAATTCATCACCTTAGCATAAAATTGCTCGTATGTACCGATATAGGCGTAACCGGCTGCGACGCAGTTTACACTACAGCTGCTTCTATCGATCGATCTATACGATCTAGCTTATTTAAAATATGTAAATATGTTTTGTGCAATAAACATCTATAATATTTAATCTTTTTTTTTTTAAGTTTTCTTTGCAATAATGTCTATTTTAACCTGCCTAAATTTTAATACAGATTTCCAAAGTTTTTTGATATTTTTTCCAAAACTGTAAAGTTTGACAACTTCATTTTATTTCTCGTGTAAAATATAAGTAATTATCTTTAATTCAGGAATTTTTCAGATTTTTGGTCCTTAAACTTCGGAGACAAGGGGGGAGAACTCTAACTTTTTGTAAATTTGTAGGAAAATTATAAAAAAATTGTTATATTGAAATGTGCAGACTGAGCCTTTTCATATGACAACTCGTTTACTGTAATCAAATCACTTTCATTTTTCAACCCCCCATCCTAGACTCCTTTTCAAATATTTAGAGAAGTAATTACTTTTTTTTTTACTAAAAACAGATGCGGGAAAGCAGGTTATACAACTAAGCCAAATTTCAAGTTGATAAATAGCTTCTAGTTTCTAAGAAAAACTGCTGTGACATACAGACAGACACCGAAGTCTCACCATAAGGGTTCTTTTTCTACCGTTTTGGTGGGTTCCGTACCAAAATAAAATGGCATACTTACATCTCTTTGTAGCCGACTTTACACTTTACTATGACGATGTCGGTTGCCATTATGTGGCAATGAAAAGTCCTACATCAATCGAAAAGTTTGACATTTCTCACAACAGAGATTCATTCTCAATTTGTGTGCAAATTTAATGTTATTTTATTTTATTAATTAATTAAATTATTTGTAACAATTTAAGTTCTTTTTTGCATATATTTTTTATATTTTTGTACCTATCATTGTTATTTTGGTGAAGTGTTTATGTGCATTTTTTGGTGGCTACATTTATATTGTTTCTGGATAAATGCGATTTTTGTTTTTTTACTTATGAAAAACCTGGCCCTGTCGAGTCCGGTCGCAATCCTAACAAAATAGTTAAAATCCTGACATGTTAGGGCAAATCCTGACGCCTTCTTCTACACTCGGCGTCAAAAAATTCGCACCTTTTGAAATTTTGACTTCAAGCGAATAAAGCTCTTAACTTATTTATTGTACCCTACCAATATTAGTATCATTTGAAAGCACAGTTAATAAACTTTAAAAACGCGAATCGTTCTTTTTCGTAAAAACAATGATCACGACACGTTAGGGTCTTTAAAAAAAGTGATGAAAAACTCATGAGAGGACTCACTACTTGTGCCACACTGAACACGAATAAAAGTGGGGGGGGGTAAAAATTAATGATGGGTCATTTGCTATCCAGACATCACAGAAGTCACACCTGAACAGCTCCAGTAAGAGAAAACTCTGAAAAATGGATACCACGGCAGAAAAAGCAGCTCAAGTGGTAGCACTACTGCAATCAGGACTACGGCAGGTTGATGTTGCTCGACAACTCAACATAAGCCGTTTCCGGGTGAAACGACTTACACAACGAATTCACGACAACGCCCGCTCTCATACGGCGTTGATTGTTCGGGACTACCTGGATCAGGTTGGGATCCCCGTGATGCAGTGGCCAGCGAGAAGTCCTGACCTGAACCCCATAGAGCACCTTTGGGATGATCTGAAACGCCGGGTGCGGTCTCGTGATACTGCCCGTGCCACCCTTGAACAGCTTCGGGACACCGTCGTCGAGGAGTGGAGTGACATTCCTCAAGAACGCATCGTGACATTCGTGACGTTGGTGAGGTCAATGAAGGATCGCATGGAGGCTGTAATTAGGGCTAGGGGAGGTAACACTAGGTTTTAAGTTTAGTTTTAAGAATTTGTTTTACTGTATTTTTTAATTTTGTTGTTTTTAGATTGTGTAATTTTGGCGTGAATAAATGTTTTTCCTCTTTTCATGAAAAACGATTTTTTTAAGCTTAGTAATCATTATCACAGTTTTATTAATTAAAGGATTCAATAACCTTTAAAATGAGGCCCCACACTCATACCTTATCTTAGATTAAATAGGGCTTATAGCTGCTTGAAGTCAATATACCAAAAGGTGCTATTTTTTTGACGCCGAGTGTAGTTAACCATAACCAGTTAATCCCTGACGGAATTATTGGGAAATGTCTTACTGGGTCCGCCACGGAACGACTGGGAACAAAGGCGATATCCTGATGCATTCTTTGCTCGGGACTCGTTTACATGTGCTACGTTAGGGCCTAGCTCAGATGTGGGGTGTCGTTGGATAGGTCTTTCAAAAATATTAAGGGTTTATTCAAACAATTTTTCGATTAAGTGCTGTTTATGAAATATTAAGATTTAAAGCGCAAATTTTTGTTAGTCATGTGTCCCCCCTCCCTTACAGCCTAAACTACTGATACCAAAAAACTGAACAATATCTTAAATGAAAGCACATACTCGTATAACGAATTTTAAAGATAAATTGGTAATTTACCAATCAAGTCTACTTAGTCATGCGTGCCGAATTGTGCATGTTCAGAAAAACATCTAAAATGGCAATAAAATGTAAGGAAATCCAAATACCGACCCAAAATCTCTCGCTGTGGTGTTAACTGACACTCTGGCCCGTTATTTTGGCCCCTGAGTGTATTAATACAGCCTTCGGGGTTGTACTTCTCTCACTCACTCTCAGACATTTAAGTTAGCTTAACCGACTTTATTCAAACGAGACTTAGAGCTATTGCAGTGTAGACTAATTTCACTCCAAACAACGTCCTTATTATTTCCAAATTCTTCTCTGCCAAGCTATACTTACTTTTTTTAAACTTGTATCTACAACATCACAAAAAATGCTAAAATCTTTAAGAATTATGAACTCAAAATGGTAGTACTTACATAAAAATAACAAACATACATTTAACATCAAAATATGTATTCATAATTACAATCAAACATTTAAATCAATAGTAACTGGGTATAAAACATTTATTTAAGTACCAGATTCGTTTCATTTTTGTAAAAAGTGTTTATTTTCAATAGCTAATATTGTATATTTTATTTTAAAATATTATCAGACTTGAAAATATTAGTGAATATAAAACAAGTTTTAATCAGTTACCACTTAAGGTAAAATGGTCGCAAAACTGGCATGCATCTTTACTTATCATAGGTACTTACTTAAGTAATAAATATAAGATTAATTTCTAAGGCCGCTTTATAAAAATAATTTATATAAGTTCGTATTGCATCACATGCTATTGAATAATTTACGTTAACAATAATTCGTAGGCATTTGGTACAACTTAACACTAGGTACGTACATATTTACCTTTAATCTCAGGTGCAATACAGCAAATATCATTTGAGACAGACCACGCTTGGACAAATAATGCTGATTGATAGAAATACTACTGGGTCTGTGCCCGAGTAACTTTCATAATAAGGCGGTTGTAAGGCTGATCAGTACAGTGAGTATTGGTGCACTCGATAGCACTAATATCTATAACGCCACTGCGTCAAATATATTTATAGGTACATCGACCTAATTGTCAGTGGCATAGAGGCGTGTACTTTACATATATATGTAAATATTTATATACTTTGACTGTACCAGTCGGTAATCTTATAAAGTCCATTGAAGAGCACCGCAAACTTGTCATTATTTTGGTCGAGGACACGAAACAACAACAAGCAATGTATGTTCACTAGCGACCCACCCCTGCCTTGCTTCGATTTATGTGACTTTTCTGTAACACCCGCATATAAACCAGAATTTATTAAAAAATATCTAACTGATGATGACTATCTAAATTCGTTGCGTGGTTTAGAAGTAAGCGAACAGGCAGACAAACTATACTATATCAGCAAGATTTTGACTTTCAATAAATATCGAAATAACATTATGATGTATGTTTTGTATCAAATATGTTGTGCGCCAGAATGGATTGGTGAAGGCCGCACGACCAAGAGAAGGGAAAAGGATAAGAAACTTCAGCGAGAGAACTCTTGCTTGTAGTAGACAGATAGAGTATTCGGTGTTCCACATGTGTGATCGATCTGCAGTCGCCGATGGTGTCGCAGTGAACGTTCATAAGTGATATAGGATGTACTGTGATCGGGCAGCGGGGATTACTGATTCAATAGCGTAATAATTTCTATAGTGAGCGCACTCCTTTGTCTCGGCGCCTAATGCCCACCGCCATTGCTGCAGTTTGACTTTATTGCTATAAAGCCGAGCAAATATAAAAGGTATTCGCTCTACCGGTGTAGATAGGTATGTGCGGTGTCGGCCATTATGTCGTGTAGTCTTCTCCGTAATGTGTGATGCTCACGTGTGTACGCACTCAATTGCTTGAAAATGCGATGGTTGAAGGATGATTGCAGGGCTGGTTCTAGGGATTGCCTTCAAGTCGCAGTTTTAATATTCAGTTTACAGATGCCTTTTTAAAGTGTTAGTAGTTCTACGATGGCTTGGGCGCGTCCTCAGCGTCGGCGAAGCGGATGTGGCTGGCGTGCGCGGCGGCCGCGATCTGACGGAGGCTCTGCTCCGCGGCGTCGCCGAGCTGACCCACCATGAGCGCGAAGTGGCCCTCGCGGTTCTGAAGCAGTTCGTGCGGGTGCCCGCACTCTACGATCTGTCCTGCCTCCATTACCTGCACAAATACACACAAATATACAATCATATTTTCACTTCAACATTTAAGCGCAAAACACACAACTAGCGGGCGCGGGTCGTGCGCCGTGCGGGTCAGAAGATCGGCGGGTGTTTTAACATGGAGTTTTATGGACGTAATCAAACACGCGGCGGGCGCGCCCTATCCGCGCCCACCACGTGTGTGATTGCGAACATATTAAAACACCATATTGCATTCATGTTAAAACACCCGCCGAACTCCTGACCCGCTCAGCGCACGACCCGCGCCCTCTCGCTGTTTGTTTTGCGAGGTTTTACGCTTTATGATCGTTCCCAATATTTAAACCGCAGATGGATTTCGTTACTAATGGACAAAATTTTACATTGTTCTGGTATAAAAGGTGTCAATTTTAAACTGAAGCAACCCTATTTATCCGCGGTTTGAATATCTCTCACAGAAGATATTTCAGTAGATGACCACGAGTACATTAAGGCCCGTCTTTTCTCTGTAGAGTAGATGAGACTACTTGCACATAAGAGGTCTCAAGCACGAGTAAATGAGCAGTTCATAGTGAAACCCTACTGGAGGACAAAGAGTAGATAGATAATACATACGATGACGCGGTCAGAGTCGGCGACGGTGTGCAGGCGATGCGCTACTGTCAGCACCGTGCAGTCCGCGAAGTGCTTGCGGATGGACTTCTGAATCAGCGCGTCCGTGCTGCAATAACACCAGTAACACATTACTACATTTTTCCACACTCATTTCATAAGTGCCCTAAAATGCGTTTAAAACCCGTTCTAGATTAATTTTTATTCGAGATTCCATAAAAGTTACCCTGTCATTCCATGCAGATTCACGATAGAGATTTTCATCTCGAACGTCCCGAGAATTGACATCCAGCGTTACAATAATCAATTTTAATTTGTCAATTTTCTGCAGTATTAGGTAACATGAGTAACGTAATATTCTCACGATATGATATAATATTATAAAATTACGAGTTCAAAATTTGCAACATATTACAAAACGAACACAATTTTAAAAGACCCAAATTCTAGTATCAGATGCAATTAAAATTCAATTAATACGATACGTCGACTCTGTATGCTCTGTATTACTTATGTAGCACGATATTTGATCTCGAACGACATAAGACTATTTTTTTCATTTGTTTGTTGTGCCGCTACTGTTGTCTTGAAAATTATATTATTATTGTAAGACAGAAATCACCAACAGGACATTTAAATAAAAGTGAGAATAAGTGATATTTAATAATGTGGCGTTTTAAAGTATAACGAGTATTTCTAAAATGCAATAATTTGACATCGTAGCGCAATATAAAAAAAGAACAATTATAAGGTAAGTACATAATATTAATATATAATAAATAAATAAAAGTCTTAAATTAATTCTATTAGCTCTAGATTATATTATAGTCTAGGGTTAATAGACTTAATTTAAGACTTACTCAATTTCTGTAAAACGAAGAAATGCGACGTTGCCAGCAGTTTTTGTAATATTGCTGTAAGAAGGGAGTGTAGTGGGCAACATGAGTAGTGCGGCCCCCTGAGCACGAGCTTACTGAACATACGGTTGACATTTACTTTGACGGGTCATGAATAGGTTTTTCTCACTCAAGATCTGATTATTAATATGGCCTGTAGTGGACTACTTTAATAAGACAGGTGCTCATGTGGTTCTAAATAAGACAGGCGAGAAATCAAACCTAACAACAGCATTATCCAACCTTCGGATGCCCTATTCCTTACACTCGTCATTCAAGACCAAATCGACTGAAAGTACTGAAGCTAAGGTAACTTTGAACTTTTAAAGGAAGAGTAATCACAAACTTGGAAACCACACCAGTTATAATATTTTTTTATATCTTATTGTGCCTGTGACAGATTGAAATTTTACGTTTCTCTCGAACGTTGTTCTAACCAATTGAGCTGTTAGGTGTCCCCTTATTTTACAAACAGAAATTTCTCAGAATATTGTTTCACAGAAAATGTTTCATATACTATTTGGTTCTTGTATTTTTGCTTCGAATATTTTTTTACTAAAACTATTTACTTGCATGAAACATATCACAATACAGAAAATCAATCCAATGTTTTTTTTTTTTTTTTCATTTATCAAACTTATCAAAGAATATAATTTTTTTTTAAATAATATTGCTTGGTCAATGTATTTTTTCATAGTATTTTATTTCAATGAAAGTAGTATAAAAACTGGTGGGAAACTATATGTTCTGTGATTTATTTTTGTGAAACAAAACGAAATTACTGTCTGCATAATAAGGGTACACAAATAATAACAGAATCAATACAACATAATACATTATTATCTTTTAGTATAAGGGTTATATGATAAATAATATGGTATGATTCGTCCGTTCGACCGAAGTTGTTGAGAGCATCACTACCCTGAACCGACTCGAATAGGTTAGGTTAGAAGGCTATGGCGGGAGCGAAGCGAAGCAACCTCCCGCCTTAGCATTCGAGGTTATTTTTTTTACACACGTTCACAAACTACTACCTACTAAGATGATTTTATTGTTATTAAGTCATATATGAACTAAATAAAATGAGAACTAATAATAATATTTAATTTGAAATTATATGATATGAAAAAAATAACATTGAAATTTATTTAATTAATTTAAAAATCGATGATTTAAATGTCTTCAACGTAATTCTTCTACAAATTGATTATTCTATGAAATGATAATACGATAATTCGGTTCAAATTATCGTTTCACGCATTTTTTTAAACAAATTATGAAACACGAGGGCATATTTCATGAAATAAAAACGTAATAATTAATCTATGTTTATTTCCAACTTGCAATACGGCCCGTAATAGTTTGGCAATAGCCTCGTTCTTCGACCAAATCGATTTTAACCATTTAATGTCTTTGCGTTTTATTTTACCAGGTAAAAACACCTATCTACACTTTACCACACGATGGCAATAGCTCTAGCGTGATGTTAGACGATTTAGGATATCTTATTTTATAGTATGTTGGTAAATTAAATTAAATTAGCAAATTTATAACGCAATACGAATCGATTACTTTCGATAATCGAAAAACATGCGATTTTGATTAGAAGCGTCACTAAATTTGAAAAATGACATCTGTCACAGGCACAATTAGATATGAAAAATGTTATAGTAGTTTCAGCTGTTTTTGTACAAGTAAATTAGTATTACAGATCAATTTGTTTGTATAGTAGAGTATTACTTGGGGTCGACGTTGGCGGTAGCCTCGTCAAGCACGAGCAGCCGGTTGCGCGCTAGCGCGGCGCGCGCCAGGCACAGCAGCTGGCGCTGCCCGGCGCTGTAGTTGGAGCCGCCGGACGCTACCTCGGAGGAGAGGCTCGTCACGCTCTGCTTCAGCTCCACCTGGTACAAACAATAGCACATTACTGCAGAGACCAGGAAAAGCATTCATTACGCGCTCTACTTAAATCTTTCTAAATAAAACTATTTGATACACTTTTAAGTACATTTAAAAGCTGTTCTTAGAGGTTAACCTTTTTAAGGTGCGAACTCGCCGCTGCGTAAAATATGGTTTCGTTGCGTAAACAAGTACGGGGTCATAGTAACCGCATGGCGCCGTTTCTGATGCACCGTTAAGCAGCGGTGCGGTCGCACCTTTAGTCTATGACATTTAAAAAATATAATGTAATATAATGCTCATAAATGAAAGTTAAACTAAATTTAACTCTTTTACCTGAATTTTTAATTAAACTACTTTTTTAATTTTACCTGATAGCGTTTTAATATATTAACTTTAATAATTTTATGTTCAAAAATAACTGTTATTATTTTAACATATCTTTTATTTTCATTTCCGTGGGGGAATTTGTTCAATCCTGCAAAAATATATTGGTCCTTCCAATTATTTATACTTATATAATAATTAGAATTGTTCTGTTAACTATTTTGTCTTAAAATACATACATACATACATTAAATCACGCCTGTTTCTTAAAATGTAATTCACAAAAACGCGTTTTTGTTATTTTTACTTTGTTCCGGTCATAGAAAACGTTAAATTGTGGAAGAAAAATGCAAGATTTGCAAAAGATTTTTTGCAAGATTCAAATCTAAAAGCCCCTTACTATTATGTGATGAGTGATGACACGTGTCGGTCGGACAAAAATTACGATGGGGTGACTGAAACTGGGGTATGTTTGGAAGGGAATAACAGCACAGGCCTTCCGCCTGTAAATACTTTGCGCTACCGTGCGAAACCACGGCTGGCGCTAGTTAACAAAATGTTTATGTTTGGGTAGGTAGCTCTTACATACTCGTAAATTATAATATTTAATTAATATAGTACCTGTTCCAAAGCCTTCCAGATGTCCTCGTCTGTGTATTTGTCGAAGGGATCCATATTGTAGCGTAGGCTAGCCGAAAAGAGGACAGGCTCTTGGGGTATGATAGCAATTTTTGCTCGGAGCTCCTGTAAAATAAAAGAGAAACATTATACCAAAGACCCGACCACCCATTCCCCGATAAAAGCCTTTAAAAGACTGACCTTTCGAAGTATAACCCACTAAAAGATTAACCCCTTTGGATGAAATATATGACTTGGTTATTTGTTAAATTAACCATTCACACAAGGGAAACCTAAAGAGCTTAAAGCTCAGATCGTCAGCAGTAAATTGATATCTCTCTCTTATTGCATAACCAAATATAAGGGTAACCCTTATAAATACGGCTTTTTTAAGTTAAAGGGATAATAGCGCTTTAAAAGCAAAATCGAACAAGACTTATACGAAACGGATTTGGATAGTTAATCCTTTCAAAATACCCATTCCAAACCCTTGATAAAAGTAACCCTTATAAATAGCGCTTTAAAAAGCAAATCGAACGGCTTTCACGCGATACGGCTTTACTAAACAAACCCTTACAAAAACCCATTCGACACCCCTTGAATGAGATAGTGGCCGGTCCCTCCATTATACCCACGAGTAATAACTTGACGATCAATATTATAGCTGATTTATAGATACGTAAATTATCAAGAAATTCGTAATGTTACCAGGGAATGTTATTTACCTACGATTGAGTGTCGTCCTTTATAACTTACTTAGAATGTCTAACCAAAAACGTTGCACGCCATACTTTTTTTCACACATTCTATCCTTTCACAAAGGCTCTTGTAAGTCATATTTTGACGCAACCACCCAACTGTTGAGGAAAATACTTTACTATGTAAACCTTTTTAAATAATTTCAATCACAACAGTTGTTTCCCATCGAGTTTTAACTCTTATTTTATATTTATCTCCATTATTACCACAACACAAAACTAGTAGGGTACAACACTCGTTTAATGGCTTAGTTATTGACTCTTAGTAGGAGAGTTATCACCTCTAGCTTGAAATAAACTTGCTAATGCCAACAGTAGGACTGTTAACACAGAGCAGATAAAGGTATCAGGGGGAATGTATGAAGGGATAATGGTAACGCACCTTGAGCGCGATCTCGCCGGTGTCGACGTCGTCGATGAAGACGTGCCCGTCGAGCGGCGCCAGCCGGAACAGCGCTGAGATCAGCGAGGACTTCCCCGCGCCCGTGCGCCCCACCACGCCCACCTGAGGGAGCGAGTAACCAACCACCCTTGAGTGCCGAGACTGACTCGTTTAATGGCCAAAGGCGCTGCCATTCTTGGACTAAAGCTAGATATAATATACAGCAGCGGCTAAACTCTACTAGGTGCACTTGCCGTCCCCGGGCCGGGTCTAAATGGAGCGAAGCTGCTACAGATTTCTCATCATTTGCACAGATTTTCGGTGATTATTCCTCCGTGGTATGTCCGATTTTCAATTTTATGACTCGCCCGCATACTCCTTCCAATAGTTTGGGAGGAGTATGCGGGCAAACGAAAATCCGAATCGGGGAGGAATGGTGCTTCGCTCCAATAAGGCAAATTTTACAAAGTAAAAAGAACACTGGTTTAAATTCATATTTTTATAGGGTAACGAATACCTGATTGATACCTACAATACATTTTACAAATAAACATTAAACGCATTAAGGTAATCATAGGTTTTCACAGATATAAATAGAATATAAAGGGTGGGAAAAACGAACGCCACATGGACGGCAACTACTCGTACCTTAAATATTGCAAATAGCAAGTTCTAAGCAAAGGAACTTAAAAAAAAAAACCTGCCTTTATGGATTTTTGAAAATTCGTCTTCTACTACTACTAACTAAATAATAAATAAGGCATTTTTTACGGTCTTTATGGAATTTAAAAGTATACATAATTATGTCTTATGGATATAAATTATAACTATCAATGACCCTTTCGATCTGTATCATAAAACACGACTTAATTGTTTTGTCATATTCGACCGACCAGTTTCGATTCCCGGTTAAGGAAGACGAATTTTCAAAAATCCAAAGTAGCAGTATTTTTAGTTTTTAAAACAAAAGTGTTTCTCCTTTGCGTAGAACTTGCTATTTCCAATATTTAGGGAGTTGTCGTCTTGAAAACGAGAAACACTTCCTATTATCTAGTTTACCTACCTACTATAAATTAAGGTAACTATTATAAATCGTCTAACATCACGCTAGAACTGTTGCCATTGTACGGTTAAGTCTAGATAGGTGGTTGTATGTGGTAAAGTAGAACGCGATGACATTAAATGATTAAAATCGTTTCGGCGCAATGCGAATCGATTTGGTCGAAGAAAGAGGTTATTTTCAAACACTTAACGGTTTCGCATATAGGAAGTAGAAATAGTCGAATTATTTTGTTTTTAGTTCGTTGAAATATGCGCTTATACTGTACAGTCAGTGCAGTCGGGTTTTCAGATTTTATTAATAAAAATAATATTTAACAATAAAGTGACAAATTACAAGCGGAAGTCTCTGTCTAGCAAATTATAATAAAAAATACTTTTTTTTATTCCCACTCCATTTTTTTTTGGCCGACGCGATTTTGAAATCTTATATACCCTATGTCACTCCGACAATTGAGACAAATCGAATGAAACCTCGCATGATAAAATCCGTCAAGCCGTTTAGGCTGCAGAGCGTACCCAGAAATGGACATACATACATCCATACATACGCTCGCTAAACATAACCCTCCTTCTGACGCAGTCGGGTAAAAACAGCGGCAGCGGAGGCCATCTGAAAATGTGTAGTGAAGCGACTATCAGTTGCCTCGCCTCTTCCAGCGTCTCTCCTGTAAAGTCTGTAGTAGTATTGAATAGGTTATAAATGTTATAATAATATAACGTTGTTTTAGTAAATATTAAATGATAGGGTTATAATTATACACAAGGTGTACATGTTTGTACAGCGTGAATGTTGTACAGGTTGTCCTTGAGCGGCATGAGCGTATTTTAAAATGCATTAACCAGTAGGTGACATATTATAGAATAATGTGTTTTAGATCATATCTATCGCAAGATATGTCGTATTTAACAAGAAACAGTAACTGTTACTTTTTCGGGATTGACTTTTTAGAATGATTAAGATATTCTGGAAAGTTGACGTATCCAGCGATATAAAAACAATGACATTATGGCTAATAAAAATAATAGAAAGATCATAATTGTCTCGTACATCTCTACCCTGTTAATGCACTGACCTTCCATCCACTTTCAATAACGATGTTGAGATTTTTGAGAACCGGTTCTGCCTCCTTGGCGTATCTTAAGTACAGGTCTTTGAACACGAGCCGGGCGCGCTGAGGCCACTCCTTGGGTGGCGAAGGCCCGTCCATTGCTTCCTGAGGCAGCGACGTAAATTGCGTGACGCGTTCTACGCTCGTCATCTGCGATATAACCTCCGTTATCTGCTTAACCCCGTATTGCACCATGTTCACCAGAATAAGCCCTTGACTGATCGCCAGGCCGACGTCACCGGCTTTTGTAGATCCTGGATATAAAACGAATATATTTATTTAATTATAGCGCCTTGAATACAGCAACAAGCAGTCCGAATGAGTGTACAATGATGTGAATTATATAGGTACACCAAATTAAATTCAAACAAACACGAACTTATATCGAAACAACATTTATGCAAGCCGGGGTGAACAATAATAGCGTCCACTTGTAATAGTTATTTATGTAACTGGTACATAATGAAGCTTCTTAAGGTACGAGTGCCGAGGTTAGAACGCGAGCTCGCGAGCGCTCTACTAACAGGCACGTGTACCTTAAAAGCTAATTATGCATCGTTGCATACGTACCTTTTTCTACAAGCTTAAAATGATAGTTACAAAAATAAACAATCGCTAAGTTTTCTTGTTTACTTTCCTCGATTTTTCTTGTTACAAATTACTTGTCAGCAATAGTACATTGTTGCCTAGGCGCGGAAAGTAAGGGTTTTCCTGACGAGGTGGTTAGCAGGCCGAGCAACAGCGAGGCCTGCTAAAATACGAGTCAGGAAATCTTTGTTTCCGCCGAGGCATACATAATGCTTTTCTCAAATATGCGAGTAAATAATACAAATACATTTCTAAAAAGCAAGTAATTTAATTTTCATTTTTGTTTGCCCTCCACAGCATAAATTGGTCATAAGTTCGGTTATAATTTTCCTTAGATTTAGCGGGAAGCAGGTTTTGCCTAACCGAGGCAGCTTCAGATTTTAATATAGGCGGTGTGGTACCTATTTCGTCGCTTTCGTCGCTTGAGCTCATTTTTTATAGTAAGTATTTCACACAACAAATAGTTTAATATTCGGTTTCACAATTATATTATGCAGAATGAACGAATGTTACCGACTGTCAATTGTTTTTAAATACTAACCATAGACATTGGAATGCAAATTCAAAAAGAAACACACGCACTGTGCTAAAAAAGAGAGCAGTTACCTCGGCTGTTTGGAATTTTTGTCTTGGTCCTTTTGATTTTGTATGCAAATTGACAGCATTTTTAAGAAATATATGGACATGGACGGAAAGTGTTTTCATATGGTTTTTTTACTCCTAGGAGTAAAATGAGGCTCTTTCCGTCCTTGTGTTTCAATCGGAAAACCGTTTTTTCCGAGCATGTTTTAGAAAAGTAATTTTTATTATTCCGATTGACGTAGGTAAATAGTTTGTGAATTATATTGTTAAATGTTTACAAATTTCACGCAAATTTTAAATATTTACTAAAACAGCTCTGTCAATTTATCATAAAAGTTTGAATGCCAAAAAAAAACGCCATTTTGTTGATATTCATATTTAAAATATTTTCATATACGTTATTTCAATTGGTATCAAAATATTTTTAACGGTTTATTATACTAACTAGGATGTCAAGTGTTCAATATCGACAAGACTGATATTCGGAATGACCGTAACCATGTTAATAAAAATCCTATAATAATTATTACCTTCATACCTTCACGCCTGTAATCCCAGAGCGGGGTAGGCAGAGCTACAGAATTACCTACAACTTGTAAAACTTGTTGATAATTCAGTAATTACATTTTGCACAAATAGGCTAAGATGTTAGTTATTATTTATTATAGAACTGTTATCAGCATGGCAACGAATTGTTTTCGTGTTTTCATAGGCGATCATACCGTTATGGAAGAACAGGAACGTGTAAGCCACGACGATCACATACAAGGCTGATACAAGCGACAGCCAAATCGAAAATGCGGTGTTTGACACTAAAGTCAGATACCTGAAACGAATAATATTAATCAGCACAGTTACATTCGCATTGAGTTGTACAAAATAATGAGTATACGAGGGGCGTTCAATAAATTCTCGGTATGAGAAGGAAAACAAAAGCATACGATTAGTGTTTTATTTTTCTATATATTCCCCCCCTATGCTTATACACTTATAAGATCTGTCAATTAGTTTTTTTAACCCTTCATAAAAATATTTTTTGTCTTTGGTGTCAAAATGCTCCACCACCGCTGCCTTCAACGCTTCATCATTAGAAAATCGATGACAAAGATCCTTTTTAAGGTTGGGAAACAAAAAGTAGTCGCTGGGGGCCAAGTCTGGACTGTACGGCGGGTGAGTAATTGTTTCGAACCCAGATTCAAGAACAGCAGCCTTGGCAACATGAGCAGTATGCACAGGGGCGTTGTCATGAAGAAGCAGCACTCTGGTCAATTATCCCCTCCTCTTCTCTTTGATTGCTTCCCGTAATTGGCGTAAAAAGTTAGCGTAGTACTCTCCTGTAATATTTAAACCCTTTTCTTTATAATCTATTAATAAAGCGACCCGCCCGCGGCTTCGCCCGCGTGGAATGTATTATACATATAAACCTTCCTTAAGAATCACTCTATCTATTAAAAAAAATCGCATCAAAATCCGTTGCGTAGTTTTAAAGATTTAAGCATACATAGGGACAGACAGCGCAAGCGACTTTGTTTTATACTATGTAGTGATATCCCTTCACAATCCCAGAATATTGTCGCCATGATCTTGCCAGCTGAAGGGACGACTTTGAATTTCTTGGGATGAGGTGTTCCTTTAACGTGCCACTGCATCGACTCTTGTTTGCTCTCAGGGTCATAATGATAAACCCAAGTTTCATCTCCGGTAACAATTTTTTGGAGCAAACCATCAGGGTTTTCACCACACAGCTCAATGAAGTCGGAACAACAAGCAACACGCGTATGCTTCTAAAACGGTGTCAACATTCGTGGTACCCATCTCGCACTAACTTTGGACATGTTAAGATGATCGTGGATAATATCATGTATTGTACCAATAGAAATATTGTTTTTTTGTGCTATAGACCTAACCTTCACTCGACCATCTTCCAGTATAATTTTCTCCACTTTTTGAATCTTTTCTGGTGAAGTAGCTTCAACAGGCCGACCAGGTCTAGGGTCATCTTCTATGCTCTCCCTCCCACGCTTTAATTCATTTGACCACTTTTGGACAGTAGATAATGAAGGAGCGGACTCACGGTAAACTAAATCCGTTTCTTCTTTAATACACTTTTGATTTTTACCCAGTTTAGTCAAGAATTTTATCACGGCTCGATGCTCCAATTTAATTATCATTGTAAAATCGCTCATGGTGGTCACGTTTGTTCAGCAGTAGCAGAAAAACAAAAGAACGTGTGGGCTTCAAATTTACTTTCTTTTACTGTCGATGAATGACTCTTAGCGGCCAGTATTAAGAAGTTTACTAAAAAGGTTTGCAAGATACCAATACCGAGAATTTATTGAACGCCCCTCGTACATATTTGGCTACAAGTGCGGAAAGTAGTGATGACTGATGTGATGACGCTTTGTGGAGTTTTACATTTTAATTTCCCTACAAATTGATAGGGTTATTTGGGACTTATCTAGTATCGTTGCTTTAGTCGGTCTCAAAGGTTTTATCCTAAATTAAATAATTGGAAGATAAATACCGATTGTCAAATTTTAAAAGTAAGATGTGATTGATATGTTTTCCATATTTTTTGCCAGGCGGCAAGGGTTCCAGGTAGCCTTATCAACATAACTCATCGACCCTCATAGTAACCAAAGGAAGTGTCATTATTCATTAACATCTCACCGATAATGCAATTAATCGTCTGTCAATGGACGATGACGATTAATATGTTAATGCGTGCCCCTAAACAACGTGTTACTAAACTGTTAAGACTGACCACGCGGCGGTATGCACGTCCTGCTTGTCGTCGAAGTAGGTGCGCAGCATGGCCTGCGCGCCGCACGCGCGCACCGTGCCCAGCCCCGCCATACTCGCCGACACGTGCGAGAACACCGGGCTGCGTGTCACGCCCTCCACCCTGACGACAGAAGAGACTATTGCTAATCACCATCACCATGTCAGCAGTCAGTAGCGAAGCAGACAACAGCAATAATGGCAAGTCTAGCGTTACTTGCATCCATTTGACTCCTCAGAGGCCCTAGTATAATTGACATAAGGTTAAAAGAAAACTTAAGTACAGTTCACTAATTCTGGCGAGTTCATCTACGGTACGGGTGTCGCAAGCACACGCACTAAATGAAAACGGAAAAACGCACACATCTAGATCACGCCAATCTGTATACCGACGATGCCATGGACGTTGCCATTGAAAACAACTGGCGCATTTTTACATGTCTGTGTACGTGCGAGTCGTGTCGACAAGCGCGGTACTATGGCAAAGTTGGTCGTTGAGAGTGTCATTCATTATGTATACTACTCATAGCAGCAGCGTGAACGTGCACATTTGCAATTAAGTAACTCGTAAGGGATTACAATCAAGTACAAAAGTTCATGAGTAGGTACAAATCGAAATATAACGATAAATAGGTTTTTTATTGGAAATATACTTATTTCTCAGTGAAAAGTGATTCCATTTGTCCCATTTTTGTGGTATATGGAATATACTTTTTATTATTTACTAAGAAATTGATTGAATTTATTTATGTTGTACGTTGATGATTTTGCTACTTACAACATGAATCTTCCTTAGTAAATAATGCTTTAGGTTAAGGTGACAAAGTTCAAATTAAATTAACTATTGAGTTGTTTTTTAAATAATGAAAATCTCGGTAATTATGCGTTATTGGACTACATGTTATACCACATTATTTACTCCAAATAGGCTCTAGAATCGATGATTAAAATATCCGTGAGTAATTTGTTAGCACCTTATATTCATGCCTCTTAACTTCTAAGGTAGGAATTTATCAAGGTATGTCATATTTTAAAAAGATCACGCCGCCTTCAATATGTTACCTCTTGATCGCTTGCGCCGTGCAGAGGTAGATGACTGTCATCACCCACATCATCACGCCGCACACCACCGTCGTCAACAGCATGAACGGGTTCACGATGGCCACCATCGCCAATATACCCACCATTACCATCATCACCTTGGGTCAAAAGGTTAAGTGTTATTGGTAGGCAGCGAGTCATCTATTTATTCAGGCAGAAAGATAGATAGAGACTTTCGTTTTGCGTGGAGAAGGCAAAGCCCACAGGCAATCTAGTGGTACGTAGGCTTTGGGGTAAATGCGTTGCTAATCCTGAGGACTACGGTGAACTGCGCGCATGCTAGTCATTTCACCGGGTGTCTCACCCCCCACCGTAACACCGCCACCTAGTGGCAGGTTAAAGAAGCCTGCCCGAGATCCTGTTAGCATGTTTAACTAACTTTTATTTAACCTGATCGTTCAAATAGTGCAAGTTGATTTTAAACCGATTTCCGTAATCGGAATGAGCTGATTTTTGGTGCACATAATGTAAAGACAGTCGCACAAAAACGTAAATGTAAAAAAAAAACCCTCCCAAACAGCTCACATATCATGTGCCACCAAAAGTAGTTATACTAGTTATAGCTAAAAAGGTTTCACTTTTGTCACTAAAAAGATAGTTGTCTCAAAGCTTGTTTACAGTCAGACCAATTTATTGCCACTAAATTCTCTATGACTTTAAAGTCAACCGGAAATACCCTATGGGTTTTGATAAGAAAGTCAGTCATTTCCAAATACGCCGTTTTTAGAAATTAATAACGTTTAAAGGCATATTATTGAAACTTGTTTATTTTACTGGGCTCAGGTTCCTAGCTGAACTAGGGAAAAAGATGTAAGGATGGGAAATGTAATTAATTATACACACTGCAACGTCGCTCGGCTTTTGGTTAGATTTCAACTTCGAGTGGTCAGGACACTGCCGTGAGTCTATACGTCAAGTAGTGTTTTAGGGCCGTATTTATAAACTATTCTCGGGAAAATTGCCTATCTCAAGACATCCCAAATTGAACGTCAAGGCAGGCGTACACTCAAAATCAAGTTAATCTCATGAAGTAATCGGAGGTCAGCCCAAACATCTCCGTTACTCAACGTAGACCTTCGAGTTCAATCTAGTTCGATGGATATTGAAGAGAAGTGTTAACGGCTTTGCAAGAAAATTAGTTAAGTGTTAAAAAAATATTTTTTCATGCTTTATGTACCTGAATGCTGTCCAAGTACAGCCTTGGCAGAATCTCGTCGACGACGCCCATGTCCTTGGAGAATCGGTTGAGGATTCGACCTGAAGGGTTCGTGTCGAAGAATCGCATCGTTGCCGACATTATGTTGCTGAACATGGTGTTGTGTAGTCTGATAGAGCTGCGCATGCACACCCACAGGAACATTAACGATCTAGAACAAAGTAAAGGTATTTTTAAAGTAAACTACATATGTATACAGGATGTCCCAAAAACCAACGCCAAAACTGAGAGGGCTGATAGTGCAGCTAAAAGCAATCTATTTAACCCTTATGTATGTTCAGCGATTTTTACTAGTTTCGGAGAAATTGATTATCTTAATCTTAATTTTTGCTAACACGAAAAATCATTCGTTTTATTTCATAACTTTGTCATAGTTTTTGTTTCATGTGAAATATCTATCTACGACGAACTGCTACAGTGTGATAGCTCCTTTACTCGTAAAGGCTTTCGGGTTTGTGCTTCTCTTTCTTTCGCTCTCATACGATGTTATGCGTATCTTACCGAATTTACTCAAATTCGAAAAAAGCCACTGTATGAACTAAAAGCAATATGGTGTTGGTAGGAACTCTTGCAGGTCCTGGAACGCTACCCCATCTCATCCGTTCCGGTGTGGGGGTAAGACAACCGGTGAAATTACTTGCAAAGAGGCATTCAATCCGTCTTGAGGCTCGGCGACGTAGTTGCAGTCTTAATATTGCAAATACCAGTGAGCTTCAGAAAATAAAAATAAAAATGCTGAATGATAAATGTTTATGCTGTTGAAAAATATTGGCATTAATAAGTGAGTAAATTGTAGCCATTTGTTTGTTTATTTTGTTCGCATAATTACTCACGCTAGTTTAATATGTACCTACACAAAAATAAATGTAATTAGTTCTCGGTTACACTTTTCAATTTAACATATGGTTTCTTTTTAAAAATGCTTTTAAATTGATGTAGAGTAACTTTAACGTTAAAAGGCACCTTGTGAAAAGTCATGTTTAGAATTTAGCAGTGACAAATACGAGCCGGAACGCGGAATATCAATGTCTGCCGCTTGATAACCTCCATCAATGTCAAGGTCACCGGCTATTTGATATTTGATACAGCGGTATTTTACAAGACGGTTGGCGCTTTGGGTTTTAGGTAAAAATTACAATAGTTAGTCGCCATCAAAAGTATTACTATTACTACATAAAAAAAACCCAAATATATACCTAGTGTGCGTGTGTTGTGTATTGAATCTACGACAGCGCGACACGCCAATCAAATTAGACGACGCGCTGGCCTAGTTGGTAGTGACCCTGCCTACGAAGCTAGAGGTCCTGGGTTCAAATTCCGGTAAGGGCAGATATTTGTGTGATGAGCGCGAATATTTATTCCTGAGTCATGGATGTTTTCTATTTATTTAAGTATATATTTCTCTATATAAGTATTTATATCGTTGTCTAGTACCCATAGTACAAGCCTTGAGCTTAGTTTGCGGCTAGGTCAATTGGTGTGACATTGTCCCCTGATATTTATTTATTTATTATTTATTTAAATTGCCGCACACTTGTGTCAATGTTTAAAAATATAAAGTATTAGGACGGGGCGTCGCGGATTGACAACAACCAACGGACAACTAAGGGTTGAGTTCGGATATTTTTGGGTTTTTTATGCCTACATTGCGAAAACATCTCATTACAAAGACACGTAGCCCAATTTTTTTATTATGCACCAAAGTTAATTTAAGAATTAAGAGAGAGAAGATAATAAAAAAGTAAATCTAAATGACCTACAGTGTGTAGGGGTGAATGACAAGACAAAATCCGAGAATTTCGTTCAGGATAACAGTACATTGATAATGTTGTTCATATACGCGAGTTGAGGCCGTTAACGGTTTGAAAACAATAAACATCCTTGAGCCGGCACGTATGAGTCGGAACGTTGGGCAATCGGGATGTCATTGTCACTAACCACAACGACCAACGGCCGCACTCAGTGTCAGTTAATGACGATTAGGTCGTTCCTTAGTTACGATTTTTTTATATATAAAGTTTGGAAACGAGACCACTTTTTGCTAAACTGATCATAACATCTTTATACCCAACTACGGTTTGGGCTTCCAAAAGGAGAATTATGTGTTGGACATATATGTCCGACTCTATGTCCCCTTCGTAACTACTAGTGTCATAGGCTATATTAAAATTATTTAAATGTGAAATTGGCGAAACAAAAAATATATACATGATAAAGTAACTGCTTTGACGACATTCTCCAAGCAGCAGTTGGGTATTTTTAAAGCTTGCTTTTCGTTAGACTTGTTAGAATATTTTTGATGTATATGTACCAATAGTCTTTTTGAATTTAATAGTTGAGTTCTTAATTCTGGTTCACCATTTTATTCATTTTTTAGTTTTACTGTTAAACAGCAATTATTTGATTTGGTGCTTACATTACTACTGTGAATGCCATAAAGGCATCTCATTAGATTTTTTTGATCAGGATGCGGCGAAATACGTAAGCGGGCAGTATTGTGGACTCTTAATTATTAAGCTAAATTATGTATTAATCATGTTTACCTTCCAGTTGTAAGTAATATGCAGCAAAGTATGCCGATAGCCCATACGTAAATGTAGAATGATGATTCTTCGATGGTCATTGCAAGTGGTAGCTCAGTAGTGATGTTACTGCTAACGTAGCTAGCTAGGGTATCGTTAATAGCACTTTCGGTGCCGTTCGTCAGTGCAGTACCGTTGGCAGCGTGTTTTTCGGCTTTTTCCAAGGCGCTCTCCATCTCTGTGATGTTTGCTTCGATGTTATTCATCCTGGAGGAATTATATTTTTTGTATATTACAATAGTTAAAGAGCCCAGAGGGTTTGAATAACTTAATAATCAGAATGAAGCGATCTAACTAGTCATCTACATAAATGTCTAGTTACAGTGATGGCCGTTTCGCTTGCTCTTTCGCGAAGCTCGAGTTACTAGTGAACACCACATACAAAAATAAGAAGGAGAACAGTGTTGGACGCACCAGTACGTGAGCCACAGGTCGCTGAGGGAGGTGACGACCTGCGCCAGTAGGATGGTCAGGACGGTGAACGCCAGCGTGCACCAGCCGCCGCCGGCGCGGAAGTACTGCTTGTACACCGATCCCGCTACCCGACCTGAACCATTGAAACTTTAGTACATTGCGCAACGACGAAGAAATTAGCCATTTATAGGAGGCGAGAGTGCAAAGTTAAGATCTGTTTTATACAGAGTTATACACCCTACTTTTCAGTTTCACAAGTTAATAAAACAGTTATAAAATAGGTTTATTTGCACTTAGCGATATTTATAACTTTAATAATAATACGAATTCCAAATAATGAATAATAAAATGTCGCCGAGACAAGAGCTTATTTCCCCTCCGTTCTATTTTTCATGTTACTTTTTTAAATATTTGTGTCGGAAACCGTAAGGCAAAGTTCAGGTGAAAAAAGGCGAGGATCCTCAAAGAACCAAAATGTCATGGCTCGGGAATATAACGAACTGCACAGGCGTCGCCACGATCGAAGGCTTATTCCGTTTGACGAGAGATAAGCAGTTGTATGCGGAGCTGACTGTATCCTCCAGTAATGGACAGGAATTTAATTCATTTGACTTACTGCCGCACTCAGAGACGTCAATTAAATTTAATGCTCGATTTAAGTTGCTCCTCTCACTTTATTTGCTATAGCAATAGAAAAAGAAAACACGTCACTAAACCAGCATAATTGACGTCTCTGAGTGCGGCAGATAGCGATAGATACGATCTCCGGCGGCGGTGAGCGATGTAGTAAGAACATGAACACGAAAACAAAGGACCGAATTAACCTACTTCTAATAGATAAATTGAGTTGTCATTTTTTATGCTTATGTTATTTCGATGACAATAGAGTAATATAGCGCAACTAGTATTATGATGGAGGCGGAAGGTGGCCGTAAGACCTGAATAACTAATAGTAGGTTTGTTGACTTGGAACTCTTTCGGCTAGCTGGTATAATATTGAAAAAGTCGTTACTGAACTGATACAAGTACAGTCACAAGCACAATAAAGCGTGCGTTCTTGTAAACTTTCTGGTTGGAGGTACAATTTTATCGTTTATATATTTACTATCAGGCTAGTGTATATATTCTTAACTTACCCTTTGCCATCAACTCGGCGGTTTCTTCAGGCTCTTCGTTGTCTTCCACATTAGGACTTTGACTTTCGTGATTCGAGCTAACAACACTAGTTTCAGACTGAAAGAAAGAACGACCATATTACTATCCATTCAACATTGATCAATTACAAACACCAGTAAAATTTGATTCTTATTAATATTGAAATTGTAAAGAATGAAGAGAACTTTGAAGCAAGAAAAAATCCATACAAAATGAGGTCATTATTTTTTTGATTTTTGAATATGTTGTAGATATTAGGAAAAAATTGCTCTGTACGTTTTCCTTTCCAAGAACATATTTCATACATAGAAGCTAAGTAGTTAAAAAGTATTATTTTATTAGTCTTTAAAGTATTGAATTTCATAATAACTGCTTCTTATTATTGAAAAAACTAGAAACCCGACTGCCGTAAAAATATCAACTGGAAAGCGATAAACATATTTCCCTGCTTTATTTTTCGTGCTCTGTATTGAAATATTATATGTATAGTATGTCACTCCTCAATTGAGACGAATCAAATGACACCTCGTATGTTAAAATCCGTCAAGCTGGTTAGGCAGCAGAGCGTGCCACGGGAATAGACATACATAATGTACATACATACGCTCGAAAAACATAACCCTCCTTCGGGTAGTCGGGTAAAATGGTGGGATCTGCTAAGTGGGTTGATTGTTTGTATATAAATTTAGTAATCAGATGGCTAAATTATCTATCTATTTAATTTAGGGTGGTATAAAAAAACTAGAACTACAAATATTTTGCGCTCGCATATGAAACGTGTCAAAGTAGTGTCGCGAAAGAGCTTAAATCATTCATAAAATTATCAAAGTCGCCTCCCGTTTCGAAAGTCACCCCATTTTACGATATAAGGTATTAGGTATTATTCTCGTTACCATTACCTATTATGAATCTGGAGAGTTTTTGTTCATTCGGTTTAAAATTGACACATTTTGTATGTGGCAAATGTCCGTTTTTACCTCAAAAGTGTACATATCTATCCGCGGTTAACGAAACTGCAAATAATGGCAGTATTTCAGGATTAATTAATTAATTATAGGCCAGTCTATAACGACATCGAACATTGCAAACGCTTATCTATTTATATGTTGTTGGGTCCCTTGAGAGTAGTTAACACCCAAGTTTGCAACCCTGAAAACCCTGTGCTACCCCCATGGTGCCAGTAAAACTGCGAAATGTTGGCACTTGTTTCAGTTTCTTCTAATAACTACCTTTACTACAATAAAGATAATTGAATGTCGCTCCCATTTGAGCTCAGCCTGAGCACCACGTGCTGTATTCCCGCAAGCGACGAACACGAGAGATGAGAGACTCGCTCCTGCCGTTCAAGTTGTAGCAAATTCTGTTATCTTTATCAAAGTACCGATCAAATATACTTGAAAAACGCTTCCTTAGGGTAGATTTTTCGAAAATAACAAGTGCCAATATTTCGCAGTTTTTCGAGCGTGATGGGGATAGCGTGCGCAAGGTTTTCAGAGTTGCAAACTTGGGTGTTAACTGCTCTCCAGAGACCTGACCAAAGATTATAATAAAATCGTAGTTACATGTACGTTTGCGATGTTTACCTTTTTGGTGTTGATATAGACTGGCCTATTATTAATTTGCTTCATCTCAAATCTATTCAAACATAGTTTTATCCCATTAACTTATGTTCGACCGTAAGATTGTGAGATTGCCCCCTGATATTTATTTAATTATTTCTTAGGGTTAGCAAGTTTGAATAGTGATAACCCTACTGAACACTCATCTGAATGATATATTAAATACCTACTTACTAGGTACTTAGTACATTATTTCTAGGTAGGTATCTAGCACTGAACGAACTAAATATGATCTAATATTCACACCAACGTTCACCGAAGTTGACTGTATAGTCTTTCTTATTAAGATGACCTGTTAGTACCTGTACGGACATGGTGCGTTGCCGCAGCGGCATGCCGCGCGCGTCGGCCGCCGGCTCATCCTCGTCTTGCACCAGCTCGCTGAACAGAGTCGAGCGAGACACCTCATCGTAAGAGCCCTCGATCTCCACTTCACCCTGACAACAAATACTTATTTCTCAAACATATCTACTGGGTATATTGTATCATCCGTCAAAAACGCCGTATAAACCCTTTAAATTTAGTCAGTCGAGCCCGTCTATCTGAAACGGGTCTATCGTCTGTCTGATAAATTCAGTTGATAGTGACAGTGATATTGACGTCAATGAGAGCACAGATGGTGAAATGAAAGGAATTGTTTTTTTTCTGATTAAAACATAATATAACCATATTTTTTAATATATTTGCATATTTTATTATTACCTAACTTAAAAATAGAAGTAATTATATTACAATGCTTCTATTTTCTTAATGCTTCGCTACTACTACTTCGTGTTTCGTCAATCTTCGGATGAATATTCATTTTCGTTGCATACCTCTTAATGTCAAACATAAGAACCTCCTCTTTTTTGAAAGTCGGTTGAAGAAATTTTGTATTATGTTTAATATTTGTATTAATTTCGTTGTGTGTCTAGTCTTTATTAGAATGGCAGCCAGAGAACGCATTCACGACGACACCATTTGTCTTGGCGCCACCGCGTGGCGTTACAAAAAGTTGAATTTCGACATTCACGATAGATCGCGCGTTGGCGCGTCGCGCTTGCTTGCCGTCAATTTGGAAATCCAATCCAACGGACCGCGCCAAGTACTTTTAAACGCCACAGTTTTGACATTCACGGATCGATTTTGGCGCATCGCCGCTGTATTCGGCTCATTGAGCGGTCGTGAGTGCCCAACTTTACGTGAACCTCGGACCCTACACTCTTATTAATCTGTTTTAAGAAAGTGGCTCTTAGAGCGATAGTTTCGAGAGTGCCGTCATTTTGTATTTTATTCATTTATAATAAGTACATAACATGTTATTTTGGTTGTTATATGCATTTATTAAAGTTGTAAATGTATATACATTTACACATTTTTAAAGACAATAATATACATTACATACACATAATACATATACATCTACTTTGATATCATCACGCGTTCGCGTTCAGCTAGGAATATGTGAACACTATAAGGTTCAGCTGAAAACCAGCGCTGTGGCTCCGGCTGCAGCACATGCTGAGCCGAGTCCTTTTTGACTTCACACTACAGTGCAATGATTCTAATTCTGCTTCTAATCTTGTTTCTTCTTTTTTTTACCATTTCTGTTGTGTGTTTTTGTCAAAAAAATGTTTTGAATTTGAAATTGAAATGATCTTTAAAAAGGAAGTAGTTTTGCAGTTCTATATAATTCACGCGGGAATCAAAACAAAAGAACAATAAAATACTTAGTTCTGAATTCAAATTCTGATAAACGGTAAATCTAATAATTGATGGACTTGGAAATTAGCATTCGATTGTGTGCGGAAATACTATGATTGCCAATCTGCAACATTTACCGCCGGGCACTGTACATTATCGGGATATCAATCACCAGGGGCCCGTTTCTCGAAACTCACTAGTCTAATAATACATACATACATTAAATCACGCCTGTTTCCCAGAGGGGTAGGCAGAGACCACTCCTTTCCACTTGCTACGATCTTGACAAATTTCTTTCGCTTCTTCAACATTCATACATCGAGTCATGCACGCACGTCGGTTTCGGGTACTTAAGATTGGGCCCTTTTCCAGTATTTCTCCGATTTGATTCGAAAAAGTACGCCTAGGGCGGCCCCTTCCGACGCTTCCACTCACTTTCGATCTGTATATCTCTTTCGTCAATCTTCTTTCATCCATCCTTTCCAAATGACCGAACCATCGAAGCATGCCCTTTTCAATCTTAGTCACTACATCTTCTTTTATTCCACATTTCTCTCTGATTTTTTCATTTCTTACTCTATCAATCAGTTTCACACCACACATACTACGCAAAGAGCGCATTTCAACTGCATTTACACGACTTACATGCTTGTCCTGCCACACCCAACATTCACTACCATACATCAGGGTAGGGGCCAGCACTCCATTGTGAACAGCCAGCCGGGCTTTTTGTGAAACGCCCTGTCTGCTCACAAAGGAGTACAGGGCCCCATTAATTTGATTCCCTGCATTCACCCTCCTCTCGATATCCTTCTCACACTTACCATCTCTTGTAAACATACTTCCCAGGTACACAAATTCGCTCACTTGTTCTACTAATTCACCATTTATATTTATCACGCACTCAGTCATCTCCTCATCCTTCTCTATCACCATGACCTTGGTCTTGGTAACATTTACTTTCATCCCCTTTTGCTTAAATCCCTCATTCATCACTGTCACCATCTCCTGCAACTCAAGTACCGATGGGGCAAGTATAACTTGATCATCGGCATATAAGAGGCATTTGATTAGCAACTCTTGCACACGCAAACCCTTATCATACTCTTTCAAATCCCACATACAACTGTCCATGAATAGATTGAACAGCCATGGTGAGGCAACACAGCCCTGTCTAACACCTTTAGAGATGCTAAACCAGGCCGAGTATGCCCCATTGATTCTGACACAGGCTTTGGAACCCTCATAAAGGGACCTCTCGTTTTTTACGGGAAAATGCCGTTTTCACCGTTTTTTTTTACATAATGAGCTTTAGTATGTATATGTTGTCCTAGATCGGTTTATATGCAAAAACATGAAAAAAAAACGAGAAAAAATTCGTTTTCCCGGGAAAATTTCCACTGGATTTCAGGTCAGTACAATGGTCTGAAGCTATGGTTTCAGTTTTCGGTGAGCCGTCCCTTACACCCTGTATATATTTTTATTTTTATGTTCCGTAGTTTGGATTATATTAAACAATACGTGAAATTGTAGATTGAGATGGATTAAAGTTTTTTTCTTGCGAGTTATGACCATTGCATAGTTTTCAACCAATTGCACCCCTTTCCAGGAGGGTGAATTAATTAAGGGGTGTATAAAGCTCAATTTTTAACATATACAAAGCAATCAGAAATTTTTATCAGTTCTTATAATTATTTCCAGACTTTAGTCAAGTTTCATCGAATTTGATTATACTATCATAACATAACATCGGCTCGTTATTATCAGGTCAAGATTTGTATGAAAAAGATTACACCCAGACGGCGGCGCCGGGCATAGACAGCGAGTTTGTATATATAAATGACAGTATCAAACGAAACTTAATTTAGTATACATGTTTGGTATCTACCACAAGCCTCACTTTGTTAAATATCGATACGAACACCACTACCCAGATACCTAACCCTATTCTACTAAAGTAACTCACGTTGCGCAGGATGACTATCTTGTCGGCGGTCTTAAGGTGGTGCAGCTGGTGCGTCACGAGCAGGCGCGTGCTGTGCCGCAGCAGGCCGTTGACGCACTCTGCCACCAGGTGCTTGCCCACGTGAGAGTCCACCGCCGACAGCGGGTCGTCCAGCAGATATATATCCGCCTGCAACAAGGTAAAGTCACATTACACACATTAAAGTTTATTGTGTCTAGTGCGTTGTCATCTGTAAAAAGTAGTGAACACGCTAAAGCATAAGGTGGCAGTATTTATGAATGTCAATGTATATGTAAACAGCCACAATGTTACCACGTCAAGTTCCTGCTATGTCACTTCCATCAAAGTTCCCCACTGATGCACGTGCTCCTTAGCAAACCCGCCCCGGTCATCCGGTGCTGACTCTCCTGTATAACCACTACAATCCATACCATAACCACACTAATTTTTTCATACGAACCTGAAAGGAAACATCAGCCGGCAGTTTGGGTCTTCGAAGACGAAATCGAACTATAAATATATAAGTGGTACGCTCTCACAGCGTGTCAAATTCGAGTCGCGAAATTTAGTTATACCTTGCATGTGGATTTTCATATTTCGAATTATTTCAGTTTGCCCCTAATATTTCATGACATTTTATCTGCTTTCAAGCGTAAAATATTTTCTGTTAACAATGTTTCTTAGGTAGATACAATTATTGTGTACCTGTTATTATCCTTTTGTGTTATGATACTTATGATCATACATTTATTTAGTGCTAATGTTTGACAATATTAACAAAGTAGAATTACTGTTAAAGCATGCAGTGGTCATCTGTAATTAGTAGAATGGTAGAACATTTAAACAAATATTAATGTAATGCGTAGTTACCTACTAAAAACATTGTACCCACTAATAAATAGGTAAATAAATAAATGTAAAGAAGTCAGTGCCTCTAGAGATTATCATTCGTTACGTACGTACCTACTACCTATTTCTGTAAGGACTTTAGGTACTGGATCCCAACCAATACGGTAACTAAATAGCAGACGAGACGTAATGGATAACCAACACATTTTGAAACCGCTATTTAAGGAACCTTTAGCAACGTTTGAATAAAAAAACACGTTATTTTATAAAATTAAGGATATATACCTTATTTTTATAATCCTTAAACATAATTAGGTGAATAGTAGTCTAACGCGCATTTTTTTGGTATCTAGCAATAATCATGAAACTTCTTATTTCATTAATAGTACTGCATCGTTGATTTACTTAATTCCTTATTTTAGTTATTATTAAGTGTTTGGACCAAGGCGAGGCGAGAAGGAAGACACTAAATTCAAGATCAAATTTAGGACCAAAGTTAAACTCAAAAGTCACAGGGTTTAATGGTACAGGTGCTTCATGTAACGGAAGCGGGTGGTCCATACTTGTCTGGGTAGACGCACCGGCACGTAGTCTCTGAGTGCGCAGCTATCCTCGCTCGCTAAGCGGCGCCGCAGTGTGCGTAACTATATCCGCTTTCGTGACATAAAACCACTATCAGACGACTGTCTTACGTTGAACTTAATGAATCAGTTGCGTCTAGTCTAATGTATATAAAACTATTTCAGGATTTGACAAAACGGACTGCGTCAGAAGGTGTATTATGTTTTTCGATTGTATGTACAGTCAAGGCCTTCGGCTTCAAGCACTTTTTTTTTATTGGGTACTAAATTTACTTAATTTGTGACCGTATGTATGTAGGTATGTCTATTCTTTGGAACGCTCTGCGGCGTTAATGGTTTTTTTTACATATTAGGTTTCGTTCTATTCATCTGAACTTGGTTATGGGAATGACATAGGCTATAATAGTTATTTGTTCAACAAGAGAGCAAAGTTGGATTTTGCTGCGAGTGATGATTTTGAATCCCGAGTAAGCGAAGGATTCTATTATTGAATCACGAGGGTAGCGAGTGATTCTAAGTTACAATCCTGAGCGTAGCGAGGGATTCAAAGATACGAGACGTAAAAAACTTTGGTCTCGTGTGAGACATACAACTTTTCACCTCAGCAGCGAGAACAACACAGCGTGAAGCTGGTAGGGCCAACGCAGGTCTTCCGTTGTGACCATTTGGTGAATACACGACTAAATAACGACACGATCGCATATGCATCAATCACAAGCATTTTTGCAAAATACTAATAAAATTAAAAGTGGAAAAAATAAACATGAAACAGATAAAACCTGTCACTCAACTTGATAATGCCGTAGTGCAAACACAACTTTATACAGCTTTATGTAGTCTGTAGCTTTAAAAAAAACCTAACTAGGCCTTGTCTATGGCTATTGGCTACAATAATCCCGCTATTTTTGAAATGCGTTCTGAAACTGCCCCCGCGGTTTATGTCACGAAATTAAAGATTGTTAAAACGATAACAAAATTAGGTAGATACATGATAAACTTCTTATTTTTCATTAATTTTGTCTTCAAAACATTAAATAAAAAAAATGATTGTACCTACTGTATAAAATAGTTATAATAAACACATTTCAAACTTTAACAGATAGTTTTATTTGCAATTTTACGGTTATGTATGCATCCGAACGTGCGTTTCTTCTTGGGCCTACCATGTGTGGAATTTGAAAATCGAACTTCGAATCAAGTTGTTTCTATCTCTCGCTTTTTTCCTATCGAAGTGAAAGTGACAGAACAAAGTGAAGTTCAATTTTTTCGAATGTTGTGAGTAGCCCCAGCACTGCTCACGGCATTTAAAAAAAATAATTAAAAAGCTACTTTGCCTCTCGCTCGCAGCAAAATTGAATTTTGCTCACTGTTTTTAAGCAGCAAAACCTGCTTGTTTGAGCTGCTGAGGTGAAAATATATATTTTATTAAAATATAGACCAGGTTAATTTTTTTCAACAAATATAGACGACAATATAAATTAAAAACTTGCTTTTTTATCAGACTTGTGAAATGCGTCGGAACCCTACTGATCTGTGACCCTTTACTTCACTGAGCATGGCGCTACATGCTCTTACCCGGTTTTTTAACTTCATACCTATACCTGATGCAGAACTAAATCTTATACTACATACATACATACATACATACCTTCACGCCTTCATTCCCAGAGTGGGGTAGGCAGAGCTACAGAATTACCAACAACTCTAAAAACTTGTTGACTTCTATCTTATACTATCGCCTATTAATTGCAGATAACCTAGCTCGTTTGAAAGCCTATATTTCGTTTGTCTGTCCCGCTTCATATTACATAACAATTTACTTAAATAATGTCCACAAACGGTCCTAGGTATACCAACGCGAAACAGTTTCCTCTTTCGCAACTGTTACATTATCTTGTTTCTCATTGTGTCGAAGTTTTATCTCTTACCTTAACGGCATACCTATTTATAATGTTATCTAATCAGTGCTCATGTCTTTCTGCTGTATCTTTTAACTCATCTAAGATTAGTGACGGATGGGCTGAGCCATCAACGGCATTCAGAAAATACCTCCCCCGTGCCCGCAAAACGAGTATTTTTAACATACATACATACATACCTTCACGCCTGTAATCCCAGAGTGGGGTAGGCAGAGCTACAGAATTACCAACAATTTTTATTAAAGTGAACAAACGGTTTTACAACCATAAAATCTTAGATTTGGCTTACAGTAGGTATCAAAAACTGAGTTTTTTTTTAATTTTTTTAAAACAGTCTGTTTCCACTCAACCAAACTGTTTTAACTACGATAAGTCTTCATAAACACTATAACTACCTTGACAAATCACACTTAACTAATCAAGCCAAATTAATTTATATACTGATGCTGTGCATTTTAAAACAAAGGGAAATAAAACTAAATGATAGTCCAATTTTAAATATCATAAAAAGAAAATAATAATAATAATAATAATAAATATCAGGGGACAATGTCACACCAATTGACCTAGTCCCAAACTAAGCTCTAGGCTTGTACTATGGGTACTAGACAACGATATAAATACTTATATAGAGGAAATATATGCTTAAATACATAGAAAACATCCATGACTCAGGAACAAATATTCGCGCTCATCACACAAATATCTGCCCTTACCGGGATTTGAACCCAGGACCTCTAGCTTCGCAGGCAGGGTCACCACCAACTAGGCCAGCGCGTCGTATATTTCTTATGAAAAGTACTTCCATAATGGCCAGTCTATAACGACATCCAACATCGCAAAACGCATCGTATCGCATGTAACTACGATTTTTTTATATGTTGTTAGGTCCCTTGAGAGTAGAAAACACCCAAGTTTGCTACCCTGAAAACCCTGTGCTACCCCCATGGTGCTCGTAAAAGTGCTAAATTCTGACACTTTTTCAGTTTCTTCGAAAAAACTACCCTAAGGAAGCGTTTTTCATGTATCTTTTCCTTTACTTTAATATGTCCATCGGTTGAGAAACGGCAAGTCAAAGATGAACAATTTTTTCAAAAAGTGAATATGTTCGGGTAGGGTCATTTTCTAAGACACGTACCGGCTGAACTACTGCTCCTAGGTAAAAGTTATACAATTAGAATTTGTAAGGAATTTAATAAGCTTTTATTTAATACCAAAGTGGTGCGCCTCTAGCTCTAGTTTCTTCAAAAATATAAAAAATAGTAAAATATCGGATTAAGTTTAAATGATAAAAACATTGTACTGAATAATGTATAAATGTATTTCTTAAAAATCCATAAGTGTAAATTTTACTTATAAGATGTAACATATCAAAACATAAACGTAAACATTAAAAACACCAACATAAACATAACTTTTAACTATAAAAAAAATATACTTTTTACAAGGTTAAGCAAAAACAGTTTAGACTTTCGCACTTTTGCAAGAACCAGGTCTCATTCAGTCTAGATCAGTGGGGGGGGAGTGGTGGAGGAGCGATAATGGAGGTGGAGCCGGGTTGGCATAATAATATGTTTTTTGGTCGTCCACATCCTCGTCCTCCCCGTCCAGGACAATAGGGATGGCGTTGTTACAATTTCGCCTGAGGCCAAAGGAACATTGGATAGAGCACTTGAGCCCAGGCTTTCTGCAAGTGCACGACCCTAAGCAACCTCTTTTTGCATTTGCATGCCACCATTTTAAGCAGAGTCTGAGGAGCGGGCTCTGCGCACTTTGGCCATCTTTGACTTGCTTTGTCTCCGCAACCAATGAACATAATGCGCTCCGGTTACGTTCAAATTGTAGCAAATTTAGTTATCTTTCTTAAATTACTGAACAAAGATACTAGAAAAACACTTACTTAGGGTTGTCTTTTCGAAAATACTGAAACAAGTGGCAACATTTCGCATATTGTCGAGCGTAATGGGGATAGCACAGGGTTTTCAGGGTTGCAAATTTGTTAGTGAACTACTCTCAAGAGACCTAATCACATATTATAATATAATCGTAGCTACATGTGCGTTTGCGATGTTTGCCTTTTTTGTGTTGATATACACTGGCCTAACAGTCAGTCATAAATATATATCGAAACGCCTCTACGCCACTCACAATAAGGTTTGTGTATAAGTACCTACTTACAGATGTAGTGAATAATTAGTTTCCATGGTTTATCGAAAGAGTTCGTATTTATCGTGCTTTCTCAATAAGCTTCAGTACCCATCACACCACCGTAGGGGTAGGGTGATAGAGCAGCTCATAAGCTATCGATTTAACCACCATGTTCAGCAATTCGGAATCGGAATTCAAGTTTTTTTTTTAAACAGGGTTTTCTTGCATGATTAGGATTACTATGAACTAAGGAAGTTTTTAAACCTACATGCCTTTATTTTATGGGTAATCAAGATACGGAAGTTGATAGGCGTTGTGCTCATAATCTAAAAGTCAAGCGAACCATTGTCCGACAACTGCAAACGTTTCTTCACGAGAACAGTTTTCATTTCATTACAACTTTTTGAGTAAACGCACAAAATTTGTTTTTCCATACTAGGTGAAAAACAAACGCGGGGTTCTCTTATGTGGTCTTGTATGTATCTACAGGGCGAACGATATGAAGTGTTACCAAATTCAAAAGGCTACGATTTTTTTTTGTTGTCTTAAATTATTCATTATTAAGAAAAAAATGAGAAAAAGATATCAAATTTTTAAGATTACTTTATTTTAACTCGATATGACCACCTTCTGCTGTCTATGGCCTTCAGACGGTAGAAAAATGAGTTGCACGCTGCACGAATGTGATCCTACGGTATGCAATGGCAATTACGTACGATCGCTTTCTTCAATGCATCCATACTGGCATGTTTTCTTCTCCTCACCTTGCTCTCCACAATGGACCAGATAATAGAAGTCCATCGGGTTCGCGTTTGGGGAATTCGAAAGACATTGTGTGGACGAAATAAATTGTGGCACGCGTTGTTCAGCCATTCTTGGTTCACACGAGCTTTATGAGCCGGGGCCGAGTCTTGTTGTAATGTCCACGGTCTACTACCGAAATGTTTGCGTGCCCAAGGCTCCAACGCAGCTTCCAAAACATTTTCCCGATAGTAAGTCGCATTTACTTTGACACCAGGCTCGATTTTGTGAATTTGGTAACACTTCATGTCGTTCGCCCTGTACGTACACTCGTACAGCCAACCAATTTGATTCCTGGGCCACTATATTATGTTAAGTGACATAGTCAACCAAAACGCAATTGACTGTTTAAGATTTGGTGACATCGTTTATACTCGTAATTACCTATACTCTGATTATTCTAAGATGGATGAAAGATAGATGAATGATGGATTTTGGAAAGGATGGATGAAAGAAGATTGACGAAAGAGATATATAGATCGAAAGTAAGTGGAAGGGTCGGAAGGGGCCGCCCTAGGTGTACTTTTTCGAATCAAATCGGAGCAATACTGGAAAAGGGCCGAATCTTAAGTACCCGAAACCGACGTGCGTGCATGACTCGATGTATGAATGTTGAAGAAGCGAAAGAAATTTGTCAAGATCGTAGCAAGTGGAAAGAAGTGGTCTCTGCCTACCCCTCTGGGAAACAGGCGTGATTTAATGTATGTATATATTCTAAGATGGTGCCTGTGACAGCCGTATTTCGTAATTTCAATCACTTTGTATACCAACAACCGATATGTTTAAAAAAAGGCGATTCATTATTTAAATTCCTGAGCATCGGTACGAACTTAGCGACGCCGCTAGGTTCGTACCGATGTATCTAGTATATATGTAAAGTTAACGAAATAAGTGTAATAGGAGTTAATATGACCTACCACAGGAATCATGTTAGAATAATCAGAGTATAGGAATCAAATGGGTTAACTGTACCTTTTCACTATTTCACAGTAAGTTCTGTACTGTGCTGTATGTGTGTTTCGTTTTTTGTATATTAATGTACGGAACCCAATTAATACTTTCATTATTTTAATGTTCCTACGCGTAAGATAAGTCCCGCTTTATTCATGTTCACTGCATTTTCCTGATTAGTGCTTTGTGCAATAGTACATTACTACAGAGGCCGGGACAAAAGGGGTTACATGGGTAGACATATAGACGGCCGAGCAAAGCGAGGCCGAATAGGTCTGAGGCGGCCAACCCCATATTTCCCGCCGAGGTATGTAAAGTGCTTTTTTCAAACATGCAATGGAATAAACAACAAAAAAATCAAAGTTTTATTTTTAAAGAAATTATAAGTAAACAAGACAAAAATTAAAACGAACGTATGTATATTACTATTTCGCTATATTTTAACTCGGTTTTAATAGAAAACAGATTCTTCATACATTTATTTATCAAGTTTCCCGCCAAACCTTTTTTTTCTATACGGTTAGTCACGTTTGAGTAGACATTTTTACCGCTACCTAATATTTAGATGAAATATTAGTATTTCTATGTGTATATGTATAGTAAAGAAAAGTGTTATTTGTTATGTTCATGTAATAAATAAATAAATATCGGGGGACAATGTCACACCGATTGACCTAGTCCCAAACTACGCTCTAGGCTTGTACTATGGGTACTAGACAACGATATAAATACTTAAATAGAGAAATGGATACTTAAATACTTACCGGGATTTAAACCCAGGACCGCTAGCTTCATAGGCAGGGTCACTACCAACTCCCGAAACCCTCCCTCCCTAACCTAGAAACCGACGGCAACCCGCCTAGGGCTGATAGAGCAGCTCATAAGCTATCGATTTACCCCTATGTATGTTCAGCAATTGTTATTAGTTTCCGAGATATTGATCATTTTAATTAGAATTTTTGCCATTTTTCCTTATGTCCGTGGTACGAAAAAACCGTTAAGTCAATTAATTCATATTTTTTTAAGTGTTTTCTTGCATGATTAGAATCACTGTGAAATAAGGAAGTTTTTAAAGCTACATGCCAATTTCTTTTTTATTACAAATGTTCGAGTAAACGCACAGAGTTACTTTCTCCATACTAAGAGAACCCCGCGTTTGTTTTTCACCAAGTATGGAAAAACAAACTTTGTGTGTTTACTCAAAAAGTTGTAATGAAAAAAAAATTGGCATGCAGCTTTAAAAACTTCCTTATTTTACAGTGATTCTAATCATGCAAGAAAACACTGAAAAAAATGTGAATTAATACATGAATTTAGGGGTTTTTCGTAGCACAGACATAAGGAAAAATTACAAAAAATCCGATTAAAATGATCAATATCTCGGAAACTAATAACAATTGCTGAACATACATGGGGGTTAAATCGATAGCTTATGAGCTGCTCTATCAGCCCTAGGCGGGTTGCCGTCGGTTTCTGGGACACCCTGTATGTACTATTTACTACCGTGAATTTATTTCAAATATCCAGAAATAACGGTTTAGCTGGTAGGGAGATTAGTAGGAGGGCACAGGACACCCGACATGGCGAACCTGCAAGGGTTGCTTGTTGATTGGTGACTACGGGACCCTAAAGCAATTACTACTTAGTAGGTGACTAAGCACTGCAAAGAGTAAATAAAGTAATTCGTATCATTTGGTTATCATAGTAAAGCGGTGCTAAATTTACACAGGATTATACTATCTGCTACGGTTTTCCTTTGCAGTAAAACAACATTAGGTAACTAATGTTGCCAAATTGTAGTTCTTTATGAAATAGTTTTCCCGACACGACTTTTGATTCATTATGTGGTATGGAACCCTTAATTTATGCATGCCTAAAACCACTAACGTTTTACTGTCGTTAAAAATAATTAAAATTACAATTCAGATCGCGCCCATCTCCTCGCTGTTTCAGCAGGGTAGGATAGGGTAGGGCAGCACAATCTTGGACCCAAGCTGCTTACGCATGGCAATAAGATTACGGCTTAAGGCTAGGATCTGTGAACCTCATTCTTGCGCCTGCGGCAAGGAGGTGAGTGAGCTGGGACGATATGGCCTTCCATGTTTTAGAAGCACCGCCCGGCCGTTTGTACCGCCACAATCTGATCCGTCGTCTGCTTTGCCACCGCCTCTGTATCAGGTGTCCTGGTGTGTTAGGAACGACGGCAAATGACCAGACCGTTCCGTGGAAACTGGAGGGGGACGCGACCTGTGATGACCATATCCAATCGACCCGTAATCAAGCCGGTGCAGCAGCGGATTAAGCCCAAACATTCAAGTAACGCAGTGGTCCTGGTCTGCTGATATGAAAGGTTTAATTTTTCTTCTTCTTCTTAGCCTGTCGACGGCGTGTTAGATGTTAGCTGACCAGTATTCTGCCACGCGAACGGCTTTGCTAGAGGCGTCATAGGGCTTCATTAAGGCCTTGTCATTCCGGCTTATAGAATCCTCCGGAGATCCTAGAGCTAGTGCTTACCGGTTTCAAAAAATCGGGCAAGGTACCCAGAGAGGTAATGCAGCCAATATCATAGGGACCAAGCCGCGGGCTGTCCTGCTAGAGGGTGTGTACTTTTTAGAGCTGATTTGATTTCTTTTTTTTATATTTTATTATTTAAGTTTTTTTTTTAGGGTGCTTGGAGCCCGTTAGTTTCGCCATCCTCGTCTGTCCGCGGTTTTACTCAGAGTCTCTTGGTACTACGATATAATATGGCATAGTTATATATTTAAATTACGCCTACAAAGTTTTAAACCCCCTTTTTTTATAGCTAGGTATATTTTTTACATTATAACATCGCGAAGGTATCATATCATAATTATAACATTCAACATTTTCGCCAGAGTTGTACTCCGCCCAACAGACAAAACTACAAGTAGGTACCTAATAAAAATATTGAAAATAAGTGAAAACACATAATAATACACATATAACGAATTTAAAAGGAAAACTATCACAACTAAGAAGATTTCATTAGTTTTTGAAATACGAGTACCGGTGACTAAAAGGTTTACTTACTAAAAATAATCTATACAGCTCCAAATAACTTTAAATAGAAAATTAGTCCATACTTGTTGTTTTTTGTGTTTGTAGTAACGGCTTCGGAACCCTACACTGAGCATGGGCCGACATGCTCTTGCCCGGGTTATTTTATTTTATTAGGTAGTTAGTTTAGTATTCATTTTATTCGATGTTTAACTAGGAGATTACAAAACAATAAATACATACATACATACATAAACTCACGCCTTCATTCCCAGAGTGGAGTAGGCAGAGCTAAAGAATTACCAACAAGTCTTAAAACTTCTTGATACAATAAATAATTTTGATTAATTATATTATGTTCATTAACAAGCAACAAATTTTTTTTCGGGCTATGAGGGACGGTACATTTACGGCGTTTATTTTACCCTCATTTTTGGGGCAATACAAGTCTGCTGGGAAGAGCCAGGCGAACTAGTATATAACTTATAATGGTCCGGCAACGGCTTTCTTCCTAGTCTCTGAGGTAATGTATAATTTAATTGCAACTGACGTAATATAAATAGAAATATATTTCTGGTCATTTGCTGTTTTTTTTAAATTCCTGGGCCCTTGTTCTTCATTGTCTTTTTTCTTATTGTTTTGTAAACATTGTTACCTATCTTAAAAAAAGCCCCTTGGTACACCTATAAAAACAATATTCTGTACCGGTGCCTATTTTATACTTTGTTTTACGCATTTTGTTTTTGAAAACATTTTTTTTGCTAAAGTGATAGCTATCATATAAATAACAATACCGGGTGACTTCAAATTAGTAATACAAAATCATTGTTTTAAACACATCTTCCCTAAACAAAACCCCTTTCCTAAGTTGCATGCTGCTAATTTAATAAAAAAGTTTTCATTTGTTAGTTTACAATTTTTTCATTATTTTGGCTTAGTTCGGTTACCCTTGACACACTTAGTTCAAATTAGATTGATAACTTCGAGTGACATGTATGACAGTTAGGTATTCAATGTAGGCGGTAACAACATTTTAGGACTTTTATTATGCATTTTATTAGAAAATTTACTTACTTAAAGAAGTCTAATTCAAACACCTGAGTTAATGTAATACTATTCGTCATTACATTAACTAGGCCGCAATCAAGTGTTTTATATTACCAACTAGCGACCCGCCCGCGGCTTCGCCCGCGTGGAATGTATTATACACATAAACCTTCCTTAAGAATCACTCTATCTATTAAAAAAAACCGCATCAAAATCCGTTGCGTAGTTTTAAAGATTTAAGCATACATAGGGACAGACAGCGCCAGCGACTTTGTTTTATACTATGTAGTGATTCGAAGGCAGCCTGTATAATAAAGACCTGGCTTAAATCAATGTGGAATAGAGAGAGTTATGTGCTCGCTGGCGAGTCGATGACCTATTTTGCTTCTTTGTTACTGAAACGGCGATCGAACTGATATCATTCGTATACTCGTACTGTAGCGCACAACCTATGACTCAATTAAATTTATTGTTTATCAAATACAAATACATTGTCCTGTTTCGTTGCTTTATTATATAAATGTTAGCATTGACCGATCAGGAGCGGTTATATCGGTCAGTTTTTAATGTATTTCACTAATGTGTTTAGCTTGTAGGACGTAAAACGAATTGCCATTCATCGAATTGAAATTATTGCGCCCTGTTTTTTTTTTCTTGCATTCGATTTGGTATCTTTGGAGCAATCCCGTCTAACATACTGGGCCTCTATTCTAGGAGTTAAAGCATATTGTCTTTGACCTATTATCGTATTATCAACGTTTTGATAGCTGTTATGTACTTGCCAGTAGTGGCAGCCGAGTTTAAAGCAATGCCATAACAAGTCAAAGGCAGCAAGGTTTTACCGAGCAGAATCTCGGCCCTGGGTCTCTTTACTTTTTGTTTTACTTAAGAGTTTAAACAACAATTATTAATACTATAGAGCAATTGCAAAAACCGGGCAAGAGCGTAGTATCTGAATAAAATATGCTCAGTGTAGGGTTCCGAAGACGTTCTACACAAAACCTATCTCGAAAAGACAACTTTAGTCGCCTGTATCTCAGGAACCAATCAACTCTACTTAGACGTGATAGTTTTCCTTAAAAATTCGTTATATGTGCTTTCATTTAAGATATTGTTCAGATTTTTTGTATGTGTAGTTTTGGTCGTAGGGGGAGGGGAATACTTGAATCTAATACAAATAAGCACTTTAATACTACTTAATATTTCTCAAACGATTCCTTTAATCGAAAAAAGGTGTAACAAACCCGCAATATTTTTAAAATACCTGTCCAACGATACCCCACACTATGGGGTAGACAAAAAATAAATATAAACATCCCCACGTTACGTGTAGGGAGGTAAACTATTTTTTTTTTTTTTTAAACCGCGTTTTACGGCGAGACTAATATGTATATCCATGCCAAATAACAGCTTTCTAGACCTCGAAGAGTCTTTAAACTAAGCTGCGGGTGGACGGAAGAAGAAGAGAGTAGGTATCGCCGCAGTAAGCTGGTTCGAAAAACAATCGTGCGCGGAAATGTTACGAAAAATACACCGTGGTAGACTGCCATTCTTCGAGGTGAAGATCCTTGGTGAAGATAGAAAGATAGCCACTTGCCAGTAATACGATGACTTTGGACTAACAATATAAGTACAAGCCTTTGATCTTAAGTATGTGACTGAACATGCTCAGAAAATTTTGAGAACATTGAGAATGTTCTTTTTCCATACATTAAAATAGAATATTCTGGAGTACCTACCTACCCCACATTTTGCCATAAGACCCTTCAAGATTTGAGAAGCTTCTCGTCGGTACAATGCTAGTCGTTACCGCTACCATATTTTCCCCTTGACTGTAGGTATACACATACAATTAACAGATAAGTAGTTTGATGTCATAGGCCGACCTCCGGAACGCGTGACGGCCGAGACCGATGAGTTTTAATCGCCACAGCATGACGCAGCGCGATCGCCGTCCCGGTCACTATCCGCATCCCGCTTTACTAAACAAAACGTGACCTACATCTATCTGTAGAGAACGGTCTTTAATTAGTAATTTATGACGGAAGCTTAGTTTTATATAACGTAATTACTTCGGCCTTGTGTTAGCAATTTTACATACAATACGAGTAGATGAAACAATCGCGACTGAAACTCAATCCTACACAGGCAATGTGACGTGCGTTCGTCAATTTTGTGCTAAATCATTGTTGCCAGCTTACCACTACACACAGCGATCGCAACCCTCAAGATCCCCATTCTATTCTCCATACCAAAATGCATCAAAATCGGTTCAGCTGTTTAGCCATGAAAGCGTAACAAACAGACAGGCAGTATCTACTGTCTCTACAGGGCGAACGATATGAAGTGTTACCAAATTCAAAAGGCTACGATTTTTTTTTGTTGTCTTAAATTATTCATTATTAAGAAAAAAATGAGAAAAAGATATCAAATTTTTAAGATTACTTTATTTTAACTCGATATGACCACCTTCTGCTTTCTATGGCCTTCAGACGGTAGAAAAATGAGTTGCACGCTGCACGAATGTGATCCTGCGGTATGCAATGGCAATTACGATACGATCGCTTTCTTCAATGCATCCATACTGGCATGTTTTCTTCTCCTCACCTTGCTCTCCACAATGGACCAGATAATAGAAGTCCATCGGGTTCGCGTTTGGGGAATTCGAAAGACATTGTGTGGACGAAATAAATTGTGGCACGCGTTGTTCAGCCATTCTTGGTTCACACGAGCTTTATGAGCCGGGGCCGAGTCTTGTTGTAATGTCCACGGTCTACTACCGAAATGTTTGCGTGCCCAAGGCTCCAACGCAGCTTCCAAAACATTTTCCCGATAGTAAGTCGCATTTACTTTGACACCAGGCTCGATTTTGTGAATTTGGTAACACTTCATGTCGTTCGCCCTGTACTATACTATACGTGTGAAAGTAACTTTGCCTGTCTGTTTGTTACGCTTTCACGGCTAAACAGCTGAACCGATTTTGATGCATTTTGGTATGGAGATAGTTTGAGTCCCGGGAAAGGATATAGAATACTTTATCCGGAAAATATGATGGTTGGACAGCGATAAACGACTTCTACGCGGACGTAGTCGTGAGCAACAGCTAGTTTACTTATAAATCAAGTATTGTGTAATTCGAGCAACAGATTTCTGCAGCTACAATAGAATCTTCTTCGCCACTTCCCGTCTCATATTGCCACGTTGTTAGTGTTATTATTACAACTTTTGTGAAACCTGAACTGAACCACAGTAAACCATAACCCGTGATGATACACCTATCTATCTTCTATATATATATACAGTGTGTCTCTGACCTTGGGGCTTTAAATGCAACAATCGATTCTACTCGCTAAACTGAACTACTTTTGTTCTGCAACATGAAAAAAGGAAGTTTTTAGATAAATAATTGATGTTAAAGTCTAATTGTAAAATCAGTGTATTACATACTGGCCATTTAATCACTATCTCATGGTACGGGGGCGACATTACCTTGGTACGAGGGCTAAAGGAAAATGGAGAATTGGATCGCGTACATTGAAACTTACATTTAACTTGTATGATAAAAAATAAATTTAAATTAGACATATTTTTAACAACTTACAGGACAAAAGAAGTTTAGTTTCAGGAGTAGAAATGATCCATGCATTTAAAGCCCCAAGGTCAGAGGCACCCTGTATATATATACCGCGAGGCCAATTTTTGTCTATGGCATCAGATCTACAGTTATGGTCCGATTTTGATAAATAATATGTCATTGGATTCGTCAGCACAGAAAAAATAATTTTATAAAACTACTGTGCGCTGACCACATGACTGGATTCGTCTAGAAATAGCCAAGCACGAACTCGGCCAGCTCATTCCTTTCTGCAATCCTGGCTTGTACTCCTTTATGGATGCCGGCCATATTGGGCCCATTATCATAAGATTGGCCACGACATTGTCTAATATCTAAATCATCAACTGGCAATTTTTCTACAATCTATTGACAAATGTCCTCTCCTGTCTTTCCAATTTCTATGAAAGCAATTCATGCATTCAAGCAGAACAACTCGGAAGGAACGACAAAACTGAATTGAATCGCCGAATCCAGCTGCGCAGAAGGGTGACTTTTAGTTGCTGGTTTAACCACTTTCAACACTGTTTGGAAAATGCAGCAGTTGTTTTTCATACACGGAAATTGATGATCATTCAGATGAGCTTTGGTTTTTGAGGAGATCGATAATACTATATACCTAATACCAGGGGGACTTACAGTATTGCATTTTAATATAGTCCTACCTACCCATCCCGTTGCGTGGGAAACGAAACTTGGGAGTCTTATCATATCATACTAGAAATCAGCTTTTTATATATATTTTTCATAGCGTTGGTTGCCATGTTTTCTGCATTGCAGCATAGTCATTTCGTGTTCCCCCATTAATGACGTGACTAATTATATATACAGGGTGTCCCAGAAATAGCACGTCACAGTGACACTGGAGATTCCCCAGCGTCACACAAACCAAACCAGCCTAACATGACCTCAGTAAAAGTTGCACCGTTTTCGAGTTATACCAATTTAAAGATTTTTCCAATTTTTCACCTCTTTTGACTTTGTAAGTGCTCGCATTTACTGGGATAGCTTTAGAATTTAGTTTTTTTTATTTGAGCGCGTTTATGAATAGTTGATTAAGATGATAGAAGCATTATTATGTCAATTTCTAATGTAGAAGTTGGAAAAATACTGTAATGAACTTGACTTAAATTATCATCAACATAGTAATTTAAACTTTGAACACCTGCCATAACTTTTTTTTACTACAAACGAAATGCGCAAATAACTTTAAAAACATGAGTATTTTATGCCGATTCTAAAATGGTATGACACATGATATCTTAATGCATAAAAGTAGGAATTCGTATGACATTTGCCAATATGGATCCTCGGAAATCAATGCTAATCATCTAAAAAATTATCTTGTACTCTACGATATCTCATTTGTTTGTGCTCCTTTGAAGAATATGATTGATTTTTGGTTGACCTTGGTTCAAAGATAATAAAAAACGGGTTTAATTTTCATTAGTTTTTACAGTAAATGTTCGAATTGTTTCCCTCCGACTCTAAGGCACAAATGGCATCTTCGAATAAAAATTCGGTTTAAATTTCGTAAACTGGTTTCCGATATGTCTCGTGCTGCGTTGAAGACACGTCGCCGTAGTTCCTCTTCGTTACTTATTGGTTTTGAAAAAATATTGTCTTTCAAACATCACCAAAAAAAAAACATTTTACAAAGCGACATCAACTTCCGTTAAGAGTACCGAGTAGTCGTTTCAGTTCCACAAACAAAATCAGAGTCCAGAGGAATGCCAAGTCGATTTAATTCATGAACACCACAGGAAAACGGACGCAGTGAACATGGGTGATAAGTAATGACATAATTCAAATCAATAAAAATAAAACGTACCTAACTAAAAAGTCGGCTATTAAAACGAGGTTTAATATTAATCAACGAGTATAGCACTAAACGCAAGGTAACGAACTATGAGTAGTTTGGGTCACAGGGCTACAATAAATTAATAACTATCCTACAATTCTTTACATGATAAACTTGAAAAGCGGCTAATCGTGTTTCATTTGTTAGTTTGGTTGCCGGGATCCTTATTGGCAAATTTGATACAAATTCCTACTTTTTTGCATTAAGATATCACGTGTCACTCTGATTTTGTTTGTGGAACTGAAAGGACTACTCGGCACTCTTAACGGAAGTTGATTTCGCTTTGTAAAATGTTTTTTTTTTGGTGATGTTTGAAAGACAATATTTATTCAAAACCAATAAGTAACGAAGAGGAACTACGGCGACGTGTATTCAATGCAGCGAGATATATCCGAAACCAGTTTACGAAAATTAAACCGAAATTTTATTCGAAGATGCCATTTGTGCCTTAGAGTCAGAGGGAAACAATTCGAACATTTACTGTAAAAACTAATGAAAATTAAACCCGTTTTTTATTATCTTTAAACCAAGGTCAACCAAAAATCAATAATATTCTTCAAAGGAGCACAAACAAATGAGATATCGTAGAGTACAAGATAATTTTTTAGATGATTAGCATTGATTTCCGAGGATCCATATTGGCAAATGTCATACGAATTCCTACTTTTATGCATTAAGATATCATGTGTCATACCATTTTAGAATCGGCATAAAATACGCATGTTTTTAAAGTTATTTGCGCATTTCGTTTGTAGTAAAAAAAAGTTATGGCAGGTGTTCAAAGTTTAAATTACTATGTTGATGATAATTTAAGTCAAGTTCATTACAGTATTTTTCCAACTTCTACATTAGAAATTGACATAATAATGCTTCTATCATCTTAATCAACTATTCATAAACGCGCACAAATAAAAAAAACTAAATTCTAAAGCTATCCCAGTAAATGCGAGCACTTACAATGTCAAAAGAGGTGAAAAATTTGAAAAATCTTTAAATTGGTATAACTCGAAAACGGTGCAACTTTTACTGAGGTCATGTTAGGCTGGTTTGGTTCGTCTGAGGCTGGGGAATCTCCAGTGTCACTGTGACGTGCTATTTTTGGGACACCCTGTATATATATATATCATCAGACAGTCTTATCGAACTAGGTTTAGTGTCGTGGGCTCTTAGACTGTTTACTCTGTACTAGCATCAAATAAGGAAAAGAAACCGTTTTGTTGACTTGGCGTTATCTTAACTACGGAAGCGCCAAAAAATAAAGCCATCAGCGTAGGTAGATAAGAATAGCAATTAAACTGGCAGACGATAACTATTGTCTTTCATTTATATTTTATAGAATCAGATAACAAGGTTTGTTGTCTTTTACAGCCAAGAAGTAACAGTACGACGAAACTTCTGAAAGTTTTGTTGCTAGTTTAAAGTATTGTATTGTAACGCGATCATGTATCTAATCAATAAATAAAACGAAAGGCATCCGAACCATTCATCTTTTTCGCAAAGCCAGTTCCCGTTTCACGTGTCGCAGTTGTCAAGGTACGAGTTGAGCCACTGATACTTCGACTCGTGACGTACTCGTAAGGTTGGTCTCGATAAACAACTGATGAGTGAAGTGATGATCGATGCCTGTGCAAAAAAACGCACACTGCAAACTTAGCAGCTGCATAAACAGTTAAACACACCTGCCTGTCAGATAAACCTCATATCGATTTCTACTTTAACAGGTATAAACTGCCATCACATACCTACGAGTATAAGAACATGTTTATGTAGGTGTTCTTTTAAGTAAATAACCGCAATATTGACAGAATATATTAAAATTAACCGTTTATGGCATAGCTAAACTTTGAGAATACATACTTATTTAGGTGTTAAAATATACAAAATACATACAACTTGATTTGATTAAAAACAGATTGAACGCCCACGGCCCGTCATCTCGGCATTTTTTAAGCAGGAATTTCTTTTCACTCACCTGTCACTTTTGGATCCTAACTGCATTAAACTAGAGTCCAAGAGTGACCAAACCTTTTAATCCCGCGGCTACAAGATTCAAGCATTTATTGATAAAATGGTACATTTTACACGTCAAAACGCTACGCGGCTCTACATGCTCAAATAACTACTAACTTATAGGTAGGTACAAATGCATCGTTAAAGTGATTCAGCTACTTATATCAATTGCGACGTACACGGGGGATTTTCGTTCGGTCATAAACTTATAATTTATATATTTACTTTATTTGATTGAGTTTGTTTGTTGTGCAAATACGATAAGAAGTTTGTTGAAGTGAAGAAGCTACAGATTCATTGGTATTATTGGTAAGCAGTAAAATTTCGTAGACCTTAAGGTTGGTATATGTGGGTTTTTTAAACACGCCAACTGACGGCAAGCGGGGACTAACTACTAGGGCCTGGGGACATTTGCATGTGCATTTAAACCGTGTCACAGCTTTCTTCCCGGTCTCTGCAGTAATTTAATATTAACTATCAAAATATTCCGTTTTTTATGTATACCTATAAATCTATCCTGTTGTTATGAACAAGCATGATGTGATGACTATTGTCCAGAACAATTATATTACACTCTCCACGGCATGAAAACACTGTTGCACTCTTAACGATATAAAAGTAAACAAAAACTACAGAGAGCAAATTCAACAATCCTTAGACGTAGTCAATACTCGGTAATTCACACAAAATTTAATACTACCGCTTTGACACTTCGTAAATAGTAAGTAGCTTATTGGAGTTGTCGGTGACTTAGTCGATTGTCCACTAGACAGTAAACATGTAGTAAAAATTGGAACTTGAGGTTGAAGAGAAAGACGGTACCTGTCTGTAGCAGGCGCGCGCGAGGCCGATGCGCGCGCGCTGCCCGCCGCTGAGGCTGAGTCCGCGCTCGCCGACTAGCGTCGAGTCGCCCGCTGGCAGCTGGTCAAAGTCGCGCAACAGAGCGCATGCTGTCACCACCTATGACACAAATAAATAAAAAATTATCCTAAAGGAAAAAACTGATATCTGATTGATTACTCTTGATCGACCCAACTGATTTTATAAAACTTACCTAAAAACTTAAAAAACACATTATAATCGGTTCACCGATAGCCGGGCCCTAGGAAATGACAAACAGACGGGCAAACAGGCAGTCAAAGGTTGTAAACCTATACTATGACACCCCTCTTTTTTTGGTCGGAGGTAGTGAACCTTCTCTTACCCTTAAGAGCTCGCTACTGTCCGTCGTAATCAGGCGAATGTGAAAACAAAGTTATGCGTTACGGATTACTAGATCTAATTTATCGCATCGCTCAAGATCATCACGCACGAGTAGGTACTGAGTTGGAGGAGTCCAACCAAAACAATAGGGAAGACATTAAGGAAATTTATACCTAAAAGTCATTGAGTTTATAATCAACAAAATTACATTTATTGGCTTATAATACCTAACTAATATTATCTTTATAGAGACAAACATCGTTATTGATAGGAATGGGCGGGCGCGGGCGCCGAAACGCGGCGGGCCCCGCGTAGGTGAACGGAGGTGATCGCCGGCGGGCCATCTCGGGATGGTAACGGCGAGTATAAGTAGAATTTACAACTCCACCACAAAGCATTCACGAACCGCGCCACACGCACCCACGCACGACCCGCACACGCGCTCTGAGAGAATGCCTATCGGCGAATTCGTGTATTACGACCAATGACGCCCGCACCGGACCCGCCCCGCCCGCGCGTTGTTTGTAGTGGCGGGCGGCGGGTGTGGCTCCCGCGCGGGTCCCGACCCGCGCCTGCCGCTTGTGTAAACTCGTCCATAGAACTCCATATTAAAACACCCGCCGAACTTCTGACCCGTTCGGCGCACGACCCGCGCCCGCCCGCTGTGTGTTTTGCGCTTTAGAGACAATTTACTCGTCCCATTACTTGTGTATGACAAATTGTCACACATCGTCATCAATCGGCATCATCAGACTGAGTGCGGCCGTAAAACCTAAAGAGTAATCCGTATTTACACTGATATCATAAAGAACAAAGATTTGCTTTTTGAAGTTTTATCTACACCCATATCATAAATCCTCTATTATGCTTTAGTTGGTTACAGGAATGTCAAGTGTAACATAATTTAGAAATTACGTTATCAGGTATTATAAGGTAATGAGTTTGAGGAATATGTTCCGAAACCAACACAATTTAAATAGGCCCAAGCCCAATTTATATAAAATGCAAACCTGACTTGAAATTTGGTACAGAGGTTTCCTTTCATGATGTAATTGACCACTAACAAAGGATTTTCCGAAAATCTACCCCCAACAGGGGCAACAGGAATAATTGTGGAATAGCGGGAAACGAATTCTAAGTCGCGGGCGTCCTCTAGTTTAAAATAAATTGTGTTGGATTTGGAAGATGTTCCGAATTTGTAACTCCTCAGTCTCATTACCTACTCTATAAGATTATTCTTCTTCTTCTATTTATTTATCTATAAAATTGATAACGTCATTTCAAAATAACCTTACTCTCGTAACGTAACGTTTCAAAATAATACCATTGCTATCGTTGCTGTAACCTACTATATAAGTAGCCAAGATGCAAACACTGTCATGTAATATCTTCTAAAATCTCTTATTACTTATTCTGTGATACTGCTAACGTTTATATTTACTATATCTTAGTTTTTATTATATATAAACCTGGTCACCGTTATACCTTTTAGTGAAAACCGCATTAACATTGGTTCAGTGGTTTTCGATTGATGCGGGGAGACACCAAATTAAATAGACAAACAGACACCAATTCTAAAAATCATAGTTAAACGTGTTCTGCTGCTCATTCTGAGGCTATTTTTACCCGACTGCGTCAGAAGGAGGGTTATGTTTTTCGAGCGTATGTATGTATGTATGTATGTATGTATGTATGTATGTCTATTTCTGGGCACGCTCTGCAGCCTAAACGGCTTGACCGATTTTAACATACTAGGTGTCATTCGATTCGTCTTAATTGCCGAAGTGACATAGGGTATATAATATTTCAAAATGGCGTCCGCAAAAACAAAGAGGGGGTTTAAAAAAGAAATATATTGTTTATTATAGCAATATGGGTCTCAAATGAAAGCTAGTAAATAGCCCATTCAAAATATATATACATTATAATACTTTGATGCTACTATTTAGACAGGGAAATCAAAAAGGACGTTAATTGTTAAGTAATAAATATTTCTTGTTGAGCTGTAAACGCCTACAATATAAACCATTAAGAAAGTAGTGTAATAATTAATAATTCACGAATACCTACTACATACTTGATTAATGCACATTGATGTTATAGTATAAATGGCTGGCTAATACCTACCTAATGCGCCATCCTGCCTACGCATGGACAGTTTATTTAAGTAAAGATACACGGAATAGGTAACCTCAATGTAGGTGCTTAGTCTAGTACCCAGGTACACGTATGACGTACCTACTGACCGTTGAGGAACTAAATTGTTAGAGATTAAGAGAAGTTTAGTTGATTTATACCTACTTCAATTTCTCGGCCTAAGTAGGTATATACAATCTGTTCGATCGGCCTCCATCTAACCAAATGAACTAATCTTACGTTACTACTGGGGATCGATTTTTGAATGCACGATGCTTCTTTTGCTAAAAGGAGAGTTCCGCTTGTAATTTGTTACTTATAGCTTCGTGACATTAAAAAATCGAGCTCCAGAGCTTATTTAACGTTTGGTTATATTAATAAAACCACTATTTTATTAATAAAAACTAAAAAATGTGAAATAAACGAAATTATTTAAATAAAAACAAAAAACCCGACTGCAGTAAAAAAAACAACTGTAAAGCGAGAAACAAGCTATATAATCGATAGGTAAATACTTATAATGTACCATGCAATGATTTTTTGTTTGATACCTCGTTAACAAGTAGGTAATGCAATTTATACCAATATACATACAACTTGAATAGTGGAAAAGGTATTGCAGGCGGGGACAAGCAATGAATTATAAAATGTACTTAAGTATTTTCTTGAAACAAAAAACATTTGGATTAATAGCTTGTCCCCGCCTGGAAAACCTTTTCCACTATTCAAGTTGTATGTATATTGGTAGATATAAATTGCATTACTTGTTAACGAGGTATCAAACAAAAAATCATTGCATGGTACATTATAAGTATTTACCTATCGATTATATAGCTTGTTTCTCGCTTTACAGTTGTTTTTTTTACTGCAGTCGGGTTTTTGGTTTTTATTTAAATATTTTTTAAATTCATATCTCAAATGTACAGATATTTCCCTTCTACAACTTTATTATTTGTATAGATTGACTCGAAATGTATGGAGTTGATATAACGGTCGAGGCGCTTTGTCATGAGCTTGAAGTCAATCCCATAGATTTAGTCGATTATCGAAAATCGCTAATTGATCGTTCGGCATCGGCATCTTGACTAGGCTCCCTAGTCACAGTAGTTTGTAGGTATACATTACATCATTACATTTAAAAATACCGGATGTTTCAGAGTTATTGTTATAGTTAATGCCCCTTTGCCAAGGGAGATTTGTTCACAGGGTCGGATTTTATCCGATGGCCAATCAATGCAAGATGAAAGAAGATCAGTCTCATCTGGGACTTACTTTCTTATAGCGGATGCGGTCATAAGGCAGTCCGAAGAGTATGTTCTGGCGGACGGTGGCGACGAACAGCCAGGGCTCCTGGCTAGCGTAGGCGACGCGGCCGCCGCCCAGCGAGACTGATCCACGCGAAGGCGACAGCTCCCCCAGAATTACTTGTAGCAGTGACGACTGGTGACAACAATTACATTTTTATCTGCGTATCATTCGTATGCAATTTGCGCAAAAGAGTGTAAGTAGATGCAAATAGGTGCACACGGAAAATAAACACGTTATGGGCAGCTCTGTGATTGTGTAACTAACTAGCTAAAGGCAATGAATGTTTGCTATAAGGGAACTCTCACATTTGAAAACTGATCTGACATTCGTGTGTTTGTTCAAATATGTTCGAACTTGAGTATAGTTAGTTAATCCAAACTTTATAAAATGTTGGTAGAATAGTAATATGGTAGTTGTATGTTCGAATATTGGTCAGGGGTTACGGAGAAGGGGACAGTTAGCGAGATTTTAATAAAGCAACTGACCTTGCCTGCGCCGACTAGGCCGGCGACCCCTACGAACTCCCCGGGCTTCGCAGTGAGCGATACGTTTCTCAACGTGTCCACGATACGATCTGGAGCCCAACTGGCGCTCACGCCGGCTAGAACAAGCCCCGTCGGCTTGAGCTTTTCACCTTCCTTCTCCACGCCGTTGCCGATCACTACCTTGGCATTCTTCATGTTCATCTTCGCTTCGTTAGCCTTTGCAGGCTCCAGCTCTTCTAGCATTAAGAATTCCTAAGAACAAAAGTTTGGAGTTAAATGGAAAGAAAGCAAGCGGGCTATAGTTAACATATGCTATGAAAATAATGTAATAATGTAACAAAATAAGTGAATTTCAAAGATTCTGGTTAGCCCCTTATGCCTTTAACCATGACCGAATTTCCATCCACAAGGCACGGCCCGTCTTTAAAGAGAAGCAATTACCACAAAGGCTTTATTACAAACTTGTAGTGCTAAATTTAAGGCGTAAAAAATTACTCGCACAAATCATTAACTGATAATATTAATTTCAAACATGCGTCGTGGGTGGACTAAATCCTCAATACTAAAAGAATTCCAACTGCAAATGAATACTACATTATATTATTAGATTGTACGTACCTCGATGCGCCTCACGGAAACTTTAGCTTCAGCGAGTGAGGATAGGGCCATAGGGAAAAAGATGTTAGCCGCGAGTTGCAGTAAATTAAAGTACTGCACTAAGGAAAAAGCAATCTCGGGTCTGATCTGGCCACCCATAAGCACGAAGGTCACAATGGCTGCGAACAAGATGAAGCGCTCCGTGAACACCGACAGAGCTGTAGAGAACCCCTTGATCATCGACGTGCGCATAATAAAGTTTACTTCCAACCTGTTGCAAATAAAATAATTATTACTTATTGTAATAACACCATATACAGTCAAGGACATTAATATCTATACAGCCATTGCGTCAAATATATGTATACATTAATCTTATTGCCAGTAGCATAAAGTTGTATAGATATTTTTGATGTCTTGGGAACGTATATACAGGGTGTTTGGTAGAGCGTTGTCAAAAAGAAACAAGCGAATAGAAGAGGCCATTAGCTATCCATTTCAGGTACTTTAATCCTTTATTTGTCTAGGGGCTATTTAATACCGATTTATTTTTTATTTTATTAAAAGTTACCAAAAATCGACCTTGAAACCCCGAAAAAAAAGGAACTATTTGGTGTATCCACAAAATTATCATTTTGTTAGAAAGTTAAATGTTGTAGTGTTCGAATAAAAGTGTTATTGGAAGCGTATAGCAACATTTAAAAAAAATGGGGGCTCTCAAAATTTCAGAAATCAGTAAAGAAAATTTTCAAGATTAACTTTACAACGAAATTAAAAAAAAACAAATGTGATCACAACTCTTCAAATTTTCTAAAAACATCTCCAGTTTATGCCGATTCTAATGGTGTGCCACATGCATTACAAAACTCTTAATAATTTGAGTTATTTGCTAATAACTTCCACCCGACTGAAGGTGTCGATTTTTGGGAGAATTAACTTCTCAATACAGTTACCACGTCTTACGCAGTTAGATGTTTTCTCGCTGTAATACAAATATCTAAGATGAGAATTAATTCATTAGAATGTTATAAGTAAAACGTCCGTGTGCAATAACAAAAGGCGAACCTCGAAACGTCTTTTATAATCATTATCCTCCAGGCCTAAAACCAATAAACTAAGAATAAGAATGAATGATCGGACACTTGGTCTTGTAAAAGCCACATAGGCCTGCCAGCCGAGGTAAGGTAGGCTGGCCGCGGGCACTCGTAAAACATTTAAAAATGCAAAAATGTTTCAAATTTAATACAGAATAGTGGCCAAAATTTAACTTAATTAGAATTTTATAAGTAAAAATCTGAGGCTATTGAATCAAAATCCCCAAAATGGTACCTGCATTAGAGTTGCTGCTAAAACGCTTGACTTGAGCATCTGGAAAGTATGGTAAGTGCTTCGGGCTGATGGAAGACACGCTTTTCATTACACTCCTGTGCAAGGTATTTACAAGTTGTTCAAGATTAAGTGATTTGCGTTTGTGTTTTTTTCATTATTTTTTTTCTGTAGTGTTAAATTTTGGCCACTATTCTGTATTAAATTTGAAACATTTTTGCATTTTTAAATGTTTCACGAGTGCCCGCGGCCAGCCTACCTTACCTCGGCTGGCAGGCCTATGTGGCTTTTACAAGACCACCATTAGAATCGGCATAAACTGGAGATGTTTTTAGAAAATTTGAAGAGTTGTGATCACTTTGGTTTTTTTTTAATTTCGTTGTAAAGTTAATCTTGAAAAATTTCTTTACTGATTTCTGAAATTTTGAGAGCCCCCATTTTTTTAAATGTTGCTATAGGCTTCCAATAACACTTTTATTCAAATACTACAACATTTAACTTTCTAACAAAATGATAATTTTGTGGATACACCAAATAGTTCCTTTTTTTTCGGGGTTTCATGGTCGAATTTTGGTAACTTTTAATAAAATAAAAAATAAATCGGTATTAAATAGCCCCTAGACAAATAAAGGGTTAAAGTACCTGAAATGGATATCTAATGGCCTCTTCTATTCGCCTGTTTCTTTTTGACAACGCTCTACCAAACACCCTGAATATTTATGCCCTTGACTGTACACGGACGGTCGTTTCAGAAGAACTGGGACTAATTTATGAAATATGTGAAATTATGTGTAATCTGAGGGTTCCGGTCTTTTGAGTAGTAGTAGTAGTAAAGGCAACAACAAAGACGCACACTCGTCACGGTTCTTGTATGCATTGAACGTCAGTTACCTTAGTTATTTATCTATTTGTACACGCTGACACATAGGCAAACGGCAAAGCGTTTTATCTAAATTTCCCCATTAAATAGTTACACTCCCATCATTATCAGTGTAAATACTCCTGCTAGTATACAACAATCAGTGATTTAACAACCACAATTGATATAAATCAATAGTAAAGGCAGTGCAACGAATGGACACTTGTTTAAACAGAATACGATAGAAATGATTGTTCAGACAGAGACCGCCTCTTATTTGTATTAGTTGATTTTGGACTTATCATAATGATGGTATGGTGAATTACCTACAGGATAGTTTGCGGTTATTTTGTATTTACAGTGTACAAAAATCTTTGCAACTACGCAAGAAAGCTTCGTTAAAAATACATGATTTTCGTAAAATATGATTTGATTTATAATTTAATAGTTATGTTTGATTATTTGTATAGATGTTTTAATACAAATATAGAGTATAAGACGACACGCTAAATTTAGCTCCCATACATTAATAGTTAGGGCGCTATTGTGGCAACCAAGTGTTTGTTTTCTTTACGGTCCGGGGCCTAATTCAATTTGCATGACTCCCGGTTTCAACCCGTTTCACGTCAAAATGTCGCGGCAAGGCAGATGCTAAGTTCACCTTTACCTACAAATAGCGACACACAACTGCCAAAAATTGTGCTAACCGTGCAATTTCATCTATTCTTACGATTACTTATCACCCTCTGTAGTATTCCTAATACTTTTCATAACCTTATATTCAATTGCATATCAGCCGAAAGATGTCCATTGCTGGATATATAGGACTTCCCCCAAAAAATACAACAACGAACGGAAGGTCTACCCCCCGTCGCGTATTATGGTACGGCCCTTCTTCGCCCCATCGGCTACCCCAACTTATCACATTACCACACAACATTAGGGTACTTACCTGCGCAGCTTGTCGACTAAGACCTCGAAAGGTTTCTCCCAGGCATACATTTTAATGACTTGCACTCCGTTGATCAGTTCGCTCATTACTTTGACCCTCTCATCAGTTCGCTTTGCTATTTTTCCACGAAGAAACCCCTGACGATTACTTAAGTATACTAAAACAAAATAACGATTTTAAATTAAATAAATATAGGTAAGTTCAAACACAATCAAAACTAGTCCCAAATGAAGCCCTAAACTTGTACTTGTACAATTGGCACTTACAGACAAATAACTACATAAATGCATGGAAAACTTCCAACCAAGAACCGGAAACAACTAAAATAGTGTTCATCACATAAATATGGCCCTGGCCCTCACCGAGGAACAAACCTGACACCGTTAGCATTATCACAACTATAAAAGCTAAATCGCCAAATCATTAAATTCCAGTAGTGAATTCTTTCGCAATTATGCATGTCCAGTTAAAGTCATACATAAATAAATATCTGTAACTTTCCAACGCTTAACAAATGCCTGTGCAAAAGAATAGCCCGAAATGTCTACACGAGAGACCGTTAGGATATATGTGAGCACCTATCGGGTAATAATTCCATAAACATCTGTACAAAAGGCAGTCTGATAATATATGAAGGCAAGAAATCAGTCACGCACAACAATCAAAACACATGTTTGTCACATTTATTTGAGCAAAGCGGGGAATATAAATATGTACATCATGCATAAATCAATACTAAACAAGAAGTTTCAGATCAGCACTGTCAGTACTTGAGACTGAATATACTGGGATGAGATTCGACACGGTTATATTTAAAACCTTATTGCTTTGGTCAGTGGTCGCAGACTCGAATCTTTTTACATTGACAGAGGTCAAGGGAACATATGACATTTGAATGAATTATTTTAAATAAACCTATTCAACTCTGTAAGTAGGTACTTCAAAATATTGCTTTCGACATTTTACAGTATTGGTTTTAAAGTCCGCTGCTAATGCTGCTATCAAGTCAAAAAGACCTATCATTACATCGACGACACGAAAAATGTCAAAAGCAATATTGTTTCACCGTGTTAAATAGAAGCCCGGGTAATTTATTTGAAATAATTCATTCGAATGTTATATTTTCCCTTTTCCTCCGTGAATGTATTAAGATACATGTTCGAGACCACTCTTTGTGCGAGTTGCGAGTTGGGTCTGGCAGAGGGTACACTCGAGCGAGCGCATGTTTTCGATTGCAACCGTTATGCCACCCTGCTATACGATATCCTCCCTCCTAAAATCCTCCGTCCCTTTAACATCCAGTATCTTCTATCAGTCATTAGACTACCCCCTTTTTGCTCTTATCCTCAGTCAATTTATTATAAAATTAACCATTAGTTAATGTCCTAGTAAGTTTAAAAATAAATGTTGATATGGTTTTTGCCGTATATTATCTTCTGAGTGACTCCGCCATTCAAAGCTACCTGCCAAATTCTAAATAATCGCGTGCTTTCCTTAACCTTGATGATGGCGGAATCATCGACAGTCTTGATGGAGCCGTAAACTACAAAAATTGAATTGAATCGTATTACCAATGTATTTTTGAAAGACTATCCAGGCGAATGACGTATCCAGTGTGCCAAATCCCTAAACATCGAGTTATATTTATGTAGGAGCCCGTGATTAAATATTAATAATTTCAGTTCAGTTTTTTATTTTTTATTGCAATTGCTTGTTTAATAGACAAGTTAAGTACATACTAATCTAAAGTATGCAGCCTATAGAATACGCAAACGTCAGGTTTAGTGCAAATTATTAGTATCGACTTACCTGTTTATACTAGGGCTCCTGGTCGTGTCCGTGTTTCGTGTACCCGTAGCCGAATCTCCGTTACCGAGTAACACGGCAACGGAGATCCGGCCCGTTCGACACGTGAAATTCGGCTACGTGTAATTAAGATACGTAGCTCCGTGTTACACGGAGATACGTTTCTTATTTACACGTAGATCCGATCCGCCCGTGACCGTGACGTTTTATGAAGATTTTATGTGTGTCTTAAGACCTCCGAATGTAATGCGATAGTCGTGTTTTTGATTTCAGTTTCTTTGCTTTTGCATTTAAAATTAGTTTAATGAGTCATTACATAAATATAAATATTTTGTTGGAGTTAATAAATAATAGAGAAATATTATTATTCTTGGGTCCAAATAAATCCAAAATAAACTAGAACACATATCACATATCTAATAAGGCTCCGTTCGACAAGCTTTCATTCAATAACCGTGCGGAGCGGAGCCGGAGCCGAGATCCGCAGATACGTAGCCGAACACAGACACGGACACGTATCTTGGCGTGACCGTGTAGTTCGGGAACTTAGCACCGCCGGTGCTAAGATCACGGAGCTACGGTTCCGCGTGTAACACGGATATCAGGACCACTAGTTTATACCTGCCTACCGTGCCTACCCAATAGTTATCAAGGGTAATAAAATAGTTAACCTAACGTTTGCATATTCTATAGGCTTCATACTTTCGATTGGTATGTAATTTTTATACATATACCGGACTGTAATTATTCAGCCTACCTATTCGCCATATATTCCTTAACATATGAAATTTGATAAGTATTAAAATACTAAAATACTTTTTATCGAATAAACAGCCTGGTGAAGGTCGTCTCCTATTCGAATCCTCTACTATATCGTTAGTTAGCGGTATTAGAATACCACCCATACTATGTAACTAAAGCGGTGTCATGGTTTTTAGGGTTCCGTACCCAAAGGGTACAAACGGGACCCTATTACTAAGACTCCGCTGTCCGTCTGCCTGTCACCATGCTGTATCTCACGAACCGTGATAGGTAGACATTTGAAATTTTCAGAAGAAAATTGACAGAAGATGTGTTTCTGTTGCTGCTATAACAACAAATACTAAAAACAGAATAAAATAAATATTTAAGGGGCTCCCATACAACAAACGTGATTTTTGCCGTTTTTGCTAATGTTGTGTAGATAATGGTCGGAACTCTTCGTGCGCGAATCCGACTCGCACTTGGCCGGTTTTATTACTATTTAACTGACAATTCGCAATGCGCGTTGCTATGGTACAGTCAGCGTCAAAAGAAACTGATCACTTAAATACCTTGTCGCTTTACTGTCACATAAGCAATGTCAAACAAGATTGTCTAATGTGTTAATGCGATAAAGTACAAAAGTAGCTTGAAGTGACCAGTTACTTTTGACGCTGACTGTACGTAATATAACTACTATTCAAATAATTTCGGCATTATTTTACAATGGAAAAACAATTTTGGTGAAATTTAGCCCTGACATTTTTATTTTATTTATTTACTAGGTAAACCAACTAAATATGTAGTTACATTACATTGCACATACATAATACATTTACATAACATTCACAGAATTCCATGGTTAACATCTAAATTATAGGTTAGCACAGCATTCAAATTTTAAAAGCAAGCTACTGAATAAAACAATATTAAGAAATATCACCTAAAGGTTACCCTCTTATTCATAACTGCACAATTATAGTTTTTTTTTTCTTTGCCTTCGCGGCGACTTGAACAGCTACTACCGCGGGGATATGGCGTTTCCACGTGAAGTGATTTCGCCAGTGTCAAGTATATATAAGTATAAATCAATATTTCAATAAAACACAATCCAATCTTCTCTAGGAAGATTGGGGGTTGGGGGCAACGTTGTACGGTGATTTGTAGGACAGAGGTCAAGATAGTTTTAACCTTTGCACCACTGCGAGTCCACTTGAAACGAGAAGAAAGATGCCAGATACACGAAATAAGTCCAAGTCTTCAATCACTGTGCGACACAAAGGCATAAAAAGTACAAATCACTATCAGAAAAGAACTTTGAACACCTAATTACCCAAAAATTAAAGTCTAAAACAAATTACACGTCCGCCATCTTTTAACGTTGCAAATGGGCCCCCCAATTATAGTTAAAGTACGCTGAGACTATGCTTTGGCATTATCTTTCATTATGACATAATTTTTTGACATAACATTTTAAATGTGCAAAAATAAGCAACAAAAATAATACAAGAAGCATTATATTATATAAGCAGTAACATAAAATAAAATATATGAATTGACTAGGCTGTATGGTGGCGGTCTACTTTGTCTCACTATAAATTATGCCCCATACCTTTGCCAGAGTGCACCTAAGCAAGTAAATTAACACGATGAAAGATATAAAGCAGATGTAGCCGTTGTATACGTTGAGGTATTGCTATTGAAGTTCGTTGTCAAACAGTAGCGCGGGTGTCGGCCATGTGGACACATCTAGCGTTAGCGATAACAAACGTGGCGCAGGAGGGTAATCTTAAAATGTACGAATTAAACCGTCAATTTAACCAACTATTAAGGCCTGCCGAAATAATAGAAATGGCTTTGCAGGTGAGTAGAAAAAACCTTAGAAAGTATACAAAAAAAAGTTTGCCTTTGTAGTATGTTGTAATAATTCCAATTTAAAGCTGCTGTAGCTAGCTTGCTCTAGAAAAAGTGTGTATGCAACGGTACATATTTCGACTCTAATACATTCGATTAATTCGTATAAATATTTAAAGTAATTCGTATCTCCAGAGCCTTAATTATGTGGCAGTTGCATAAATAACTATAAATTGGACCCATATACACGATTAGCATGGAAAGTTGAGATGGGTCAGTAAGGGCAGTGCGTCACTTTTCTGGGAGGTACGCTAACCTTGGTTGGTCTTGCTTTTTTGATAGAAAAGGAATCGATCGGCATCAAACATTTATTCGTAAAACTGACCCCTGTCATCTTTGACCGTATTGGGAAACGCAAAACTTATATTAAACCAAATAAGATGTAAATGAATAGGTACATACATTGAACAAATACTGTTTGGACTAACATTACCGCTAATGCGGCTAAAGTTGCCCACTTCACGTGTTGCCAGACCAAGAAGGACACGACAGGAACCACAATTGGCATCACCCATAAATAATGCAAGTACAGGGTTACCATGTCGAACCGCATCACATCGTTCGACATCAAGTTGATCACTTGACCAGGCTCTGTTTTACTCAATCCGCTTCGTCCGAGTTTTAAAATCTGAAAATTAAATGTTTTAATTATTACATAACTTTTATAGTTATAATAAACGCTGTCTTTAAATGTATGTTTCACCCGCACGTGTGTACTTATAAGAAATTATGTCAATCATGTCTCAATCTGTAGTTCTTTTTATAAATTTCCTTACCTTTCTGTATAAAAGCGAGCAGCACGCCACTCGAACCCTCATCCCGACGGCACCCTGACTCAGTGTCAAATGATTTAGCATCAAAGCGGTAACGAGACCGCACGCGTTCATCAAGAAGTTATATATATGAGCATTTCTGTAACTTTCGGATGTTATTTCGCCGGAAAAATAATTTATAAATAGGGCTAACGTATAAGGTACTATAGGCCTGAAACAAAAATAAAATTACTCATTAAAACTCCAGAATAGAGTTCTGGAGTCGTGTGATTTGACACTAGCTTTGCGTTTTCTTCTCGACCGCATTTTAAGGCGGTGTGGTCTGCGGGATGCGGGGGGTGACCAGCTTTACCAATCACTCAGGTCGTGTCATCGCGCTGGCGCTAGCCGACCGCGCATTGACTGATTGGTCGAGCTCTTCCGTCCCGCGTGCCGCAAACCGTGGAAGGACCTACTTTATGGTGGTAAAGACACTAATTTTCTCTACACTTGTTAAAAAAAATACTTACCATAAAACTATGAAGAGTAATCCGACTAAAAGACCGCATAGCATGTACTCCACCCAGAAGGTTCGTACGATAGCTTTTGTGAGGTTAGGCTTTGAGCCGTTCCGATCGGCGGCGTCCAACTCCCGCTGCCAGTTCTGCTCGAGCAGGTCCCCCAGCCGGCCCGAGTGGTCGTGGCTGCGGGCCTGCCATAGCTCCTCGACCGTGATACCCTTTGTGTAGCCTTTTCGAAATAGATCAAAGCTCCATCTGTTCATTCAAATAGAAAACCATCCTAAGCAATTTACTTGGAATCGAAATACTTATTTTAGATAAGCTTTAGGAGTCGCTTCTTTGAAATTCTTCCCAAGTGGCCTAGACCTAGAAAAAATACCCCAGTTTTATCATAAAAAATACAAACTTATTTCGTCTATTTGGCATTGCAATGACTTTAATCCTTCGTAGTAAATATTTTACGACATTGTGCCCGTTGATGTCTTTTTGTTTGATAACCTTAATGCGCAATTCACACAGCAGGCGGGCGCAGGTCGGGCGCCGAGCATGTCGATTTCATCGCGGAAGCCACGCGGGTCGTCGTATTCACACAGAGCGCTGAAACGCCGCGGGAAGGCGCGCGTGCCGAACCGCGGCGGGCCCCGCGCGGGTTCACGCGGGTGATCCAAGGCGGGCGCCCCTGTAGCCCGGTTTGAGTTGATTCAAGATGTCGGGGGATTCGGACACGGGCGAAGAACTTTCATGCCTGCTTATTTTACGAAGAAGATCGCTGGAGATATCTCCATACGTACGAGTATCTACGTATTGCGGCGTCCCTTTCGTCAGTGACTAATTTAGGAATGTGTCTCATGTGTGTGAGATAGTTTTTTAGCTCGTTAGTTTTAGGCGTGTGAATATATATTGATGCTTTCGTTTACCGTTTGCAATTAGTATCTAGTTTAATTAAAAATCTCGTTGCTATGAAAAGTTACGTTACATGTTACATGAGACGGTCAAAAGTTACAAAAAATGTAAGAAATGTTACCATCTGGCAACACTTTGAGAATGCCTATCGAAGAATGCGTGTATTTACGAACAAGGACATAAAGACTGTACACGATAAAATCTGGCCATGCATGCTCTGGTGTATCTTTGCAACGAATGCATATTTTCAAGCAGTTTTTTTTTTCATAGCTTGTATAGTTATATAACTATATAATAAAATAAAATCATATCACATAATGTATGGGTATGTGTGAGTTTTCGTCGAATATATTCTATCATACCTTTCCACTTCTGTCCAGCGTTTTTTGACAATCTTCACTCGCTTCCTGCTACAATGTCACAACTGTATTTATATTTTTACAAGCTGTTTTACTCACATTAGAATGTCGTCTTACCAAAAAAATACTTTTTCTAACTCATTTCTATTTGTAGTAGTCAGGAAGACTTTTTACTTCAAGCACTGAAGGTTGTTTTTGTATGGGAGGCATTTATTTGTCAAAAAGTCAAATTCGACAAAGTTAAAAAAAATCAGAACTATCTCAATCTCTATACAATTAGAAAAGTTTTAACTACTGTGAAAAGATAATGTAATAAGGTATAATTTGGCTTGTATAATTAAAAATAATAAAATGTTTTTAACACGAGAATTTAGTAAAGACTGTCAGAAGACCGTGTACAAAAAAATATTGGTACTGCGGATTATATAATGGTCTAAGTCACAGACGCTCTAACATTTTATTATGATTGTATTTTTATTATGTCGTTTCATAACCACTGACTATTACAAAAAAGTGCTGCTTGAAAATTAGCATTCATTCAAAAAATACACCAGAGCATGCATGGCCAGATTTTATCGTGTACAGTCTTTAGGATAGACCCGCCGCACCCGCGTGCTATTTGTAGTGGCGGGTGGCGGGCGCGGCTCCCGCGCGGGTCCCGACTCGCGCCCGACCCGTCCCGCCGCGCATGTGAATGCTTCCATATAACTCCATGTTAAAACACCCGCCGAACTTCCAACCCGTTTGGCGCACGGCCGGCGTCAAACAAATGTCAAAGACCAAATCATATAATTACACATACACACAAACACTCACGCCTTCTTTCCCAGATTCGGGTGGGCAGAGCTACAGGATTTCATAACCAAATTTTGCACATTCAAGTTAAGCCGTTTACCATGTCTACATTCTAGTGACAGGTTCCAGCCTATCGCTTAACAATACGAGCCTTGAGTCCTTTAGTCGCCCTTACGACTTCCACGGGAAGACATGGAGTGGGACCATTCTAAGCCGGCAATCACACGGCCAATGATATAATTAAAAGCTGACTATTGAATTTCCTTTTAAATTATAGAAAGGTACCTATGTGCTTCCATTTATGACGTTTTCCCGATTATTAGTTTTATTTTTTGGCTGTAGGGATTCCCTAAGTAACTCTAGCGAACATAACAATCGAATCTAACAATGTATAATGATATGACATACACATAATTGCATACCTATCTAATGGTTTTAAAAGCTGTACAACACAACTCACACGATTTGATAAAAAAAAAAAACACTTTGCTTTACATGTAAGTAAGGCTTTTAAAAAAACAACTAAATTCTTACTTATTCAAATATATTTTGGTTGTACGTATTGTTGGTCGACTCGTTAACTTGAAAAGCCTATTTAGCTGTCATAGTTCTCCTTTTAACTTCATTCGTCGGGATAATAAAGCCTCTTTCTTCTATACCGGTCCCGGATAACAAATGCCCACTTGAATGCTTAGGTTATTCGCAAACGGATTACTGAGTCGACCAAGGTTCTCTACATGCCCAAAAGACCTTTGAAAACCCTTCCCAACGAAACCCCACGCGGTCGAGTAGACGAATAAAAATAATTATTCCCGCTTAACGTGTAGTTAAAATATTTTTTTCAACATTTGATTTCAAATGCCGACAAAGCATGAGTAATATAAATAAGTGTATAATTAATCAGCATCCAAGCGCAATTACAGCTTTTTACTACCTGCTAGTAATTAATGCTGCACTCAGATCAGAGTCAGTTGCTTAATGATAATTCATTATTGCCTTAGGTACCTAATAAAATAATAATATAGCTATACATACGAGTACGACGATTTTTCACATAAAAAATTGTAAAAGGAAGGACCGAGTTAATTGTCTCTAAAATGTCTCTGAGTACGCTGGTAAGAGTCTCAGGGTAAACCGCGGACAGAAGAGCATCGGTGACTAGCGGCAATTGGGGGTCGACTCGTGATCGTGAGGTACTAAATTCGAACCCCCGCGGTCACCACTACTACTTTAGACCCCCTACTAGGGTTCTTACTAGGGTTCCAAATGTAAACTAGGAACACTTATAGTTTCGCGTAATAGCGATTTCAACATTGGCGTTAAAACTTATGTATGCAACGGTACATAATTAGCTCTAAAGATACTCGTGCCTGTGATTAGAGCGCTCGCTCCGCTGTCGTACGCGCTCAAACCTCGGCACTCGTACCTTAAGAAGCTTAAATATGTTATTTACCAGTTACGTAAACAACTATTAATGGAATAGATTTAATTGCTGAATTTGCAGCGCGCTGTAAATTCAAAGATATTCACGGATAATTTTTTTATACAATTTTCATATCGTTGTATGTTATATAAAATACTAGGTAAATAAAGGATCGTAAGTATATTGATTTCGAACACACACCGATAATATTGTGATTTCGGTTTACTACCAACCAGGTACCAGCGCGGCACCGGTGAAGGCCAAACTGTATTTCAATTACCCAGAAGGTAGGTTCGTGTACACACAGTACACACATTCATTGTGCCGCGGCGCTTAATCAATAATAAACATGCGTCGCCGAGCGACTCGTGTAACAAGCGCGTCCATTAAATTCCTTCAATCAGTCTAAAGAACGATTGCGACTAAAAAACCTGTAGGTATAAATGTATGTATCTGGGTACCTATAATATATATAAACAAACACTTTATTGTAGAAAAATAAACAAAACCAATACAATTAATATAAAACCGGGCAAGAGCATGTCGGACCATGCTCAGTGTAGGGTTCCGAAACCGTTACTACAAACCAATTAGAACTCGCGAAAAACTTAACTTTGCCGTTGGAAAACCCTATCCCCATACATCGACATAGGTCGCGGTCAGTATATCAACACCGCAAATAAGTTTTTGTTAGGTACAAATAACATTTAAACCTTTTATAACTCAAGAACCACTGAATTCTAGTAATAGTTTTCCTATTAAATTCATCACTACATAGTATAAAACAAAGTCGCTTGCGCTGTCTGTCCCTATGTATGCTTAAATCTTTAAAACTACGCAACGGATTTTGATGCGGTTTTTTTTAATAGATAGAGTGATTCTTAAGGAAGGTTTATATGTATAATACATTCCACGCGGGTGAAGCCGCGGGCGGGTCGCTAGTTATAAATAAAAATAAATAAATAAAAATCATTTATTTCAGACCATCCAACGATCCATATGATGTTAGTAACAGAGCAAATTTAAGACTATGTTAGTAGTAAACTTTACATACATACATACATAAACTCACGCCTTCATTCCCAGAGTGGGGTAGGCAGAGCTAAAGAATTACCAACAAGTCTTAAAACTTCTTGATAATTCTGTAACCACATTTTGCACAAGTAGGCTAAGATTGTTTCCCAGTGTATTAGTGACAGGTGGCAAGCCCATCGCCTAATAGTACTACAAGCCTTTATTCCCTTAGTCGCCTCTTACGACATCCACGGGAAGACATGGAGTGGCACTACTCTAACCCGGCAACCACACATAATATAAAAACACACAATTAAACAATTACACACTATTTATTAACCCCAATTGCTACCGTGACCCAGTATTTGGTGAGGGGGCAGTCGAGGCGTTCCGCCAACACCCTCAGGAGGCCGTTGCTGCTGCCACGTACGTGCTTCAACAAAGAGGCTATTCTCTTCCGCCTAATGGCATAGAAATCATCTACTCTCGCCTCAGCGAACATACCGGACGCACTACAATACCTCGGCAGTCCCAACAGCCTCCTCAGGATGTTATTATATTGAACGCGCAATGTATTAAACGCTCGCTGCGTAAATCCTACCCACAATCCGCACGTGTAAAACGTCTGACAGTATGCTTTAAACAGCGTTATTTTAACTTGTTCATTACAACGTGCGAATCTGCGGGTAATCATATTGCCTCTCACTGCCATTGCTCTTCTTTCCCTTTCCAAGTCCAGGTCGTCCTTCAAGTCATCCGTGAGCATATGTCCCAGATACTTGAAGCTGTCTACCACTTGGAGGGATACTCCTCCCAGCATGATCTTAGGTACTTTCGTTGGGTTGTATTTACGGGCCTTGAAAACCATCAACTCACTTTTGTTTGCATTGTACCTAAGACCATGCTGCCCGGCGTAACCCTCACAAACAGCCGCCAGTTGTCTTATAGAGTCAACTGAAGGACCCAACAGCACCATGTCGTCCGCGTAACTTATGTTGTTAAAACACGTTCCACCAATATGACAACCGACATGCGTGCCGCTGAGCCGTTCAATTAACTCATTCACATATAGGTTAAACAGTATAGGCGATGACAGCCCACCCTGTCTAACCCCACATTATAATATATGTGCTTTTATTGAAGATATTTGTAGATTTTTAGTTTTGGCTGTAGGGCGGGTGAAATATACCGAATAGAACCGTAGACACCAGCACATTTACATCAACTCGGACAGCCAAGCTGCCCTTTTGGCACTAGACGCATTGGAAATAAATTCCAAACTAGTCCAAAACTGCAAATAAACCTAAATGCCCTGGGTGAATCCAACAAAGTAATACTTAGATGGGTACCAGGGCACTCCAGCATTGATGGAAACGAAATAATTAATAATAATAACTTAATAAAACCACTCGAAGTCACTTATTAAAGGGTTCAGAAGCAAGCTCTCCAAAGAGATTCTACAACTCAAAAGAGAAAAGACTTGCGCAGTGACTAGGATCCTAACTGGCCACTGCAAACTGAACAGACATCTGTTTCTAATGGGAATGAAACAAGAAGCGACATGCAGGTTCTGTCAGGAAACAGAAGAAACAGCAATGCACATCCTCTGTTCGTGCGGACCACTAATGCGCAACAGAAGTATCCACCTAGGGCGACATATCATTGACCCACAAGAGATACAACAACTCACGCAAGACGCAACGGTCCTGTGTAGTGAACTCTAAAACAAAGGGCTGCCAGAAAAGATCAGCAATGGTCGAAGTGGCTCACAAGGCCCATCTCAACCCCCCCAATAAGGGGGGGCGGACGCACTTGACTCTAATAAAAAATAGCGCTTTAATGCTTAATATTTCATAAACGGATACCTTAATCGAAAAATTGTTTTCACAACCCCGCAATTTTTTGATAGACCTATGCAACGACTCCCCACACTATGGGGTAGACGAGAAAAAAAAATCATCCCCACGTTACGTGTACGTGCCAGAGGTACAAAAAATATGTTTTTTCAACATTATATTTGGTTGGCGTGACTAATATGTATACTTATGCCAAATTACAGCTTTCTAGTAGCTATTAAGAGTCTCTGAGCTAGGCTGCGGAAGGACGGACAGACGGACGGCCATGGCGAAACTATAAGGGGAACATAGTTTGACGACGGAACCCTAAAAAGCGGCACGCAACTCTAGCGGGAAATTACACTTTTCGATATCTAACTATGTATTTTCTAAAAGGTCACCTAAATCTAAAAAATAGTAATAACATGCAGTACCTATACATATAATGATTTTTAACGAACTACGTATCCTATGACAAGATCTATCGCCCTGCGCAACAATTTATGAAAAGAATATAAACGCGAGCTATCTATCTCGAACGTGAGTACCCTGTTTTCGCGCGGGCAACAGTTTGCAACGTTTACTTAGACGATTATCTAGGCGTCTTTAATGACGAGGGTGAGGCTTAACGCGTAATCGCCACCATGCACAAGGTGCAGTTAAGCCTTTGAGACCGTCGCAGATAAACGAAAATGCGACCAAATGACATTAGGTAAAAGTGAGCCTGAGAGAACACTAGGTATGATATGGAACCATAGGCGCGTTTTAACGAATCTTATAATAATATTAGGAATCTTCCGATCGAAGTCGCAGAGGGCGGAGCTATCCCCACCAAGGTAACAAGCGCCGTCATGTCGGTCTTTGACCCTTTATTTAGTTCTGGTGTTGCCGGTGACTATGGTAGGAAAAGCACTTATACAGGACGTCTGGCTTCTAGGTCCGAAACAAACCTCAAAACCCTGTGGAACCGCCAATTTTGGCAGTTGCTTCAGTTTCATCCAACAAACTACCCTAAGGAAGCGTTTTTCAAGTACCTATCTTTGTCCAGTACTTTCATAAAGATAACTTAATTTTCTAGAATTTGTACGTAACTGAGCAAACTATGCGGAGATACTTGAAAGACGCTTCATTGGGGTAGTTTTTTCGATAACCGTAATGTAGGTACACTTGGGAGCAATGAAATCGAGCCACTTAGTACTGAATTTCCATAGAAAGTGGCTCGATTTCTTTGCTTCTAAGTATAGTTAATACATCCACTAAAAAAGCGATCTGTATCAAGTAGTAATATAAGTGACTTCACCTTGAATTTATCCTGTGCGAAAACATGTAAATGTGTGGGTCAACGATAACGTCCGTCAATTCCCCAATTCGCCAAATCCCAGGGCCTGACTGTACTGACTAAGATCGAAAAGTGTATGCCAAGATGGTTTGGTAATTTAGAAAAGATGGATGAAGTGTTACGTTACGAAAGAGATATGGCCAGCATGAGTGAGCGAAGATGGCGGTAGGGGACGTCCTAGACCGTCGTACGGTGATCAGATTTGCTGATCTGTTCTGAGTCCACATAACAATTTCAGAGTAATCTAAAAGAGGGAGAAGCTTGTGATAAATTATCTTGGTTTGTTAAGGAAGAAAATTCTGCATGCGCCTGAAATAGAGCGAAGAGCCTGCAACTGACTTCGGTAGCCTAAGTCAACCAGGAAAGTGATACCCAAATTTCTAAGTATAAAGGAAAAAAGAAAAATTGTACCGTCAAACATCAAATTGGGTATGACAAGGTCAGAACGCTTTTGGGCAGAAGGGTTTTGAAGGGAAATCATCAAAACTAGCCCCTGCATAAATCTGCAACTCGTCAGCGTATAAGCAGCAAGAAGAAAGAAGGAAGATTATTATACCATTTATGAAATAGGAAATAAGATGAGACATTTCTTATCAAAGTATTAATTGGTTCCTACCGTATCAACACAAAGGCATTAAACGATTACCGTAACTAACTAAGTTTTTGTTTTTTTTGTTTGATTTTTTATCACGATTATTGCAACTTAGCTTCTGCCCGCGACTTCGTCTGAGTAGATTTCGATAATCGTTATTCCTTCGGGATTAACGCTTAATAAATACCATGGTCCCGTGTGTGGTTGCCGGGTTAGAATAGTGCCACTCCATGTCATCCCGTGGATGTCGTAAGAGGCGACTAAGGGAATAAAGGCTTGCAGTACTGTTAGGCGATGGGCTTGCAACCTGTCACTAATACGCTGGTAAAATATCTTAGCCTATTTGTGCAAAATGTGGCAACAGAGTTATCAACAAGTTTTTAAAGTTGTAGGTAAGTCTGTAGCTCTGCCTACCCCACTCTGGGATTACAGGCGTGAAGGTATGTATGTATGTATGTAAATACCATGGTCCAACAAACCAAGGTCTTCTCTTCCGAAAGGGACACTTTCTACATGAAAAAATATGGACAAATTTGATTTTAGATTAGTAATTTTATTTCAAAAATCATATATCACGAATAATATAAGTCACGAGCATAATTTACATATTTTCTTTAATTTAGTATTTTATTTTAATATTGTAAATGGATTTATACATGAAAATAACAAACAGGGATTTGATTAAACATAAAGGTTATTATTACAATGTGGAAAAATTACAAACTGATACTACAGGCATCACCGGATTCACCAGATCGAACTGGCCGGTTACAAATCTCTCAATTTGATGTTTCACGTCATACTATTCGAACGTCATACCATACTAGGCATATATTACAATTGGAGATACCTACCTAAGTGGATCGTTCGATTTTGTAACTTATATACCATATTTTGGACTTCTTTTAACTCAAATTCAAATTATAGATACTTATTTCAATCATTAGATACCTATAAAGTCTGTGATCGAATTCGAGATCAAAAATGTAAACATACCATTGTCAATGTCAAAGTGACATTCCAGGGGTATACAATCTTGTTTTACAAATGTTTTTTTTAATGTATGAAATTTAATCAGAAAATATAAATACCGATACCTACATGCTTTTCAGTAAGATATTGGATGGAAGACTTTTGGACACCAAAAGTTAGTCTATTCATATGTAATTTAAAAAATGGTTTTATTCTCAGTCACTATTCTGTATACCGTCGTCACCGCAAAAATGCCAAGAACATCGGTAAATTTATTGACACAACCACCTAAATACCAATACTTTAATTGAAGCCAATTTTTGTAGAAATATTTATAGGCTTTCATCACCATAAGTTTCTCACTAACGGACATAGCACTGCGTTGACATTTCTTAGGCGTTGAGAGGTTGTCCTTTTTATTTGTAGGGCCCGTTGAGATTCCATAGTTCTTAATTTAACAACAGAAAGCAACGATACCAAAGGATAAACGATATGCCGTATTGCATTAACAGTACAATTATTATAATTACGAACCAAATGTTTAAAACTTCTTACCATTGCCAGTAGCATAAATTAAAACTCCATATATTTTATTCAAACAACATAAATACGGAATAAAAAAGAGTATAATTATAGTTAGCCTAAGTATAATATTTTTAACTCTTCACACAATATTATATTAGCATGATTATTATTATTTTTATTTTTATTTCAATGATTTTAAACTAACCATCACTTGGATTTGTTTTTTTATGATGGCAATCCGTTTGCTTACACTTTTGATCTCGAATTCGATCACAGACTGTAGTTAGGTATTTTACACGCATGGCATTTTAACCGTAGGCATAGCGATATTTTGGACTTTGATATTTATTTTAAGTTTCGATATTCAAATACGTACCCTAAATAATAAACACTCGGCGTCAAAAAAATCGCACCTTTTGAAATTTTTACTTCAAGCGAATAAAGCTCTTAACTTATTTATTGTACCCTACCAATATTAGTATCATTTGAAAGCACAGTTAATAAACTTTAAAAACGCGAATCGTTCTTTTTCGTAAAAACAATGATCACGATCACGACACGTTAGGGTCTTTAAAAAAAAGTGATGAAAAACTCATTAGAGGACTCACTACTTGTGCCACCCTGAACACGAATAAAAGGGGGGGTAAAAATTAATTGTGGGTCATTTTCTATCCAGACATCACAGAAGTCACACCTGAACAGCTCCAGTAAGAGAAAACTCTGTAAAATGGATACATAAACTCAACATAAGCCGTTTCCGGGTGAAACGAGTATCCCAGCGGTTCCAGGAGACTGGAGGCTACATCAGGAAGCATGGATCTGGGAGACGACGTTGCACTTCCGACAGAGACGACGCTATATTGTGTCGACGTGTTTGCGTAACCGATTCTCCAACGCTGTTGAGGTGCAACAGCAGCTCCGAACAGCTCGGAGGACGTCGGTGAGCGTCTCCACAGTAAGAAGAAGGCTGCGAGAGAAGAAAATCCTGCCTCGTAGGGCTGCTACGGGCCCCAAATGGACAGCAGAGCATAGGCGAGTCAGACTTCAGTTTGCCCGAGACCACGTGGATTGGACGTTCGAACAATGGAAGTCTGTCCTCTTCTCCGACGAGACGAGGGTATGCCTTTTCTGCAACGATAGGCGTAGAAGAGTGTACAGGAGGCAGGGAGAACGGTACTCACAAGCCTGCTTTGAAGAAACCGTCAGCTACGGAGGAGGATCCTGCATGTTCTGGGGCGGAATTTCAATCCAGGGCAAAACCGACCTTGTGTGCGTCTCCCGCACTGGAGGTGGACGTGGCCAGGGGTCCCTGACTGCTCATCGGTACATCACAGAGATCCTGGAGGACCACGTGGTCCCGTTTGCTGGTTTTGTCGGGCCTGAATTCACATTCATGCACGACGATATACTGGACAAAATTTGGAGTTGGGCGGAAAACCGGCCCACGCGCGACACGCGCTCTTCACACTTCTAGTATTTTCTGTTCTTTCCAAATAGGTACCAACCCAGCGAGGGCTAACCACGCGCTTACTTTACTCATCGACATATGGTACATCCTTAGATAGATATATTAAGCATCTCATTTTGAGTTTTTTAAAGAACTAGCTGTTGCCCGCTACTCCGTGCCCGCAGAAAAATAAAACATACCGTGAAATACGCCAATATTCCCCGATTTTTATAAAAAATATATGTTTTTTTCGTTTTTTTTTCATAAGAGCTATGTTTTTTGCAATCTTTGCTGAATCTATACGATCATGTGCTTCCATTCATATTGAAAAATAAGTCCTAAGTACGAGCGACGTTATAGTTCAGGAAATATGAATTGAACGTTTGTAATCTTCACGAAGATCTTTTTGTAAATATCAAACAATAGACGTAAAATATACCACGTTCTTCGAACAACACAGCAGCGGATTGAAAAGTTTTGATACTTGCATCACAATCACAATTGCACATGACAATTTTAAATGTAAAATAACAGTAAAATTTAAAATGTCCAAAAATAATGATACTGGTTTTTATCAGTAAAAATGTCATATCACACTAAAAAAAAAATGTTTTACTTAGGTTATTATGTTATTATGTTATTTCAATTATTTAGATTACCGTCTGCCTGCACCCAAGTGAAGAAGAAAAACAAAAAGTAGGTATCAATGTTTTTCAATCCATGAGTAGTAGCCCGAGTGTCGAAGCGACTCATAAATAGGCACATATTTGCAACATTCAAGGCTATACGACGATAACAATAAGCAGTATAATCGCGTGTAAAAAAAATAACTTGTGTCACTCCGGCTCTCAGGTAAGGATTAGTGTTGTTGTTAACAATAGTTACGCGTGCTCGGCTCCTCATTGTCCGGTAAGTGTTTACAACGAACAAAAGATCGCAAAGTAGATAAGAAGTGACCAATTTATATTTCCTAAACTAGAGGTATAGTCTTTACTATTTGAACTGAGCTGATCTTCTACACAAAGGCCATTGTTTGTAAACAATACCATTGTCTTTCTTTGTGTCCGTAACACCAAGCCGATTACATACAAAAAAGTTAGAACTACATTGAATGTACATTGAATTATCAACCCTACCCTCTTAGTCAGTAGGTTTAAAATGTAAAGTGTCAGGATACAGATATAAGTTTTGTGTAGATGATAGTATTGTGTAAAGAATAAGCAAAGTTCAAATAATAAAGACTTATATCTGTATCCAAGCACTTTACATTTTAAACCTACTGACTAAGAGAGTAGGGTTGATAATTCAATGTACATTCAATATAGTTCTAACTTTTTTTTATGTAATCGGCTTGGTGTTACGGACACAAAGAAAGACAATGGTATTGTTTACAAACAATGGCCTTTGTGTAGAAGATCGGCTCAGTAGAAATAATAAAGACTTATAACAAGTTTTGGATCACACTTTTGGTCGCTACGCCCCTATGATATTCTATATACAAAATATAAAAGATCATTTCTACACCCCGTCTATTACTAGTAAGTTAATTTAATGTCTTTGGTTAAATATCATTTCAAAATTTAAAAAAAATTGTTCTGGTAAGTGATTTTTGTTGGTCATGAATAGGGTTGCCATATGTAGAAACGAAAAGTCCAAAGGCCCCACTTTGAAAATCAAAGTTCGAAGTTACGTTAGCTCTATCCTTGTCACTCGTCATTCGAGACTTACGTCCGGTTCCTATATTCAATCCGCGGACAGATAGGCTTACTTCGGATTAAAATTTGACACATTTTGTATGGGCAAATGTCAAATTTTAACCCGAGGTAAGCCTTATCTATCCTCGGATTGAATATAGGAACCCGACATAAATCGACAGAAATGGATGGAGCTAACATAACTTCGAACTTCTATTTTAAAAGTAGGGCCTCTGAAAGTCGAACGAAAATCTTGACGTCTCGCAACAACGGAGTTAGGTACCTAAATTCTCAATTTGTGCAATTTAGTTTTTTTTTTCTTTTGTTTCGTGTTGTATATTCATGTTTTTACCTTTCATTGTTTTCATTGTTAAGTGTTTAACTTTGAATTTTAAATGTGAATTTGTTTTTTTGGGGTTCCGCACCCAAAGGGTAAAAACGGGACCCTATTACTAAGACTCCGCTGTCCGTGTCTGTCTGTCTGTCACCAGGCTGTATCTGAGGCTCCGTGATAGCTAAACAGTTGAAATTTTCAGAGATGATGTACCTATTTCTTTCGCCGCTAAAACAAAAACTACTAAACTAAACAGAATAAAATAAAAATAAATATATTTCAGGGCTCCCATATTAAAAACGTAATTTTTATAGATTATAATGGTACGGAACCCTTCGTGCACGAGACTCGCACTTGGCCGGTTTTTATAAAATATACATACATACATACATACCTTCACGCCTTCATTCCCAGAGTGGGGTAGGCAGAGCTACAGAATTACCAACAACTCCAAAAACTTGTTGATAACTCTGTAACCACAATTTGCACAATTAGGCTAAGATATTTAACAGTGTATATTAGTGACAGGTAGCAAGCCCATCGCCTAACAGTACTACTACAAGCCTTTATTCCCTTAGTCGCCTCTTACGACTTCCACGGGAAGACATGGAGTGGCACAATTGACAACATTTAAAAAAAAAAAGCATTATTGTTTTTTCGCGTTTATAATAAATAGCTGGTTAAAAATTAGACTACCCGTATTTCTCGGTTTTTTATATTTAACTTAAATTCGTCGTTAATAATTTATTAAAGAAATAGTCATTAAAAAGACCGTATATACAAAGTTAGGAATACTGATCTCGTGATCTTAGCATGATATAAAAAAAAAAAAGTAACTTTAAACAGAAACAGAACTGACTGTCATGTCATGTCATATTTTTTTCAATTCCTTTGGTAATAAATGGACTAAGGGCACTATAAGTGTATTCCTAACATTCACAATCCAACTTTTTTTACTGTTTTTCCTAAATATAAAAAAACTGCTGCATAAAAAAATCCAAAGATATTTTTACTGTAATCAGCAGTGTAAAATCTAGAAACAGTATTTTATTTTACTACCTTAGCACATAATGAATTGTTGTCAATTATAAGCCGGCAACCACACGGCATAAAATATTTGTTTGAAAATCCTGACATTTGCCGGGTCCGGTCGCAATCCTGACAAGTCTATAATATTAGCCTGAATGTCAGGCCAAATCCTGACGCATGGTTATAGATAGATAAATAGAAGGTAAACAAAAAAACTCAGTTCGGAGTAGATAGGTAGTTAACCTTATTTTTATCTAATTTACTTGGTAGTTATTTATGTTTATGGTTATTTTGCAAGCTATGTAGACACAGGGACCGTTTACGTAGTCAAAAGTACAAAATCCTTGGGTGTAGAAAGGCATATTGGTAACACATAGCAACGCAGTTACCTAAAATGTACCGCCAAGTTAGATACCTACGTATAGATACCTATTATTATTATATTACCGCTTTACTTATTGCATTGTTTACAAAATAGTAACAGATAGTACCCATCTACCTACGCGTTCGTAAAGTTTCTTAATCTAACCTAGCTTAGGTAAAAGCTGAAAAACTGGTAACATCTTACAAACTCTAATTTTTGTATCAAGGTATGATCAGTTTCTACTTACGTTAAGAATATTTTCGATAAAAAGTTAGCTTTGTCATGTGGGTTCTTTGATTTTATTGTCACTTTCGATTCCATGTTTCACTGACACCACGAACACGTGTTTATTTGTTTTATTTAAATGTTTCTTCTCAATATTAAGTATCTTTTTAAGTACTAACAACCAATTCAGTCAATTCTCAGTATCAAACGTTTATTTTCAACGTTAAAATAGTTGCATAATGTGTAACCGACTGTCTTCTCTCGTATTTTTTTTGCAGAAATACGAGATTACTTCAACAAATTTAATGCCACCGTTGACTGTTACACGAGATCAATTGCTGCGAACGGGCCGAATCGACTTGACTGCCAATAATTTGGTAATAATTAAAAAGGTTGATTATTTAAGTATTCACTCCGTCTAAGTACTGTGCGTGCGTCGCTATAGTGAGTAGGTACTCGACCGACGCTCGGGCGCGCCGATGACGAACTGCCGCCACTGCCGACCGGACGATTGCGGTGCCGAGTCGGCCGACGAAAGAGGCGAGGGCGAACGGATCGGGACGCGAGGAACGACTGACTGAGCGGGACAGCGCCGGCTCTTTCTTACTATCTCAATACCACAAAATCACAGCTTATTTATATAGCCTATAGGTAGGATGGTGCGTCACGTGTGTGATGTGATGTGATGTGTGAAAACGGCATAGAACTGGCAAAGCGCGAACCGGGCTTCCTTTTTTTACTAAATATTAAAATATTAGGCTCTTTAGCATTCGTAATGTAGGTATATTTATTGTTGCATTGTTGAACCATTTAAAATCCTAATGTTTATTTAGTGATTCTGATTATGAATTGATCGCATACCTAAATAAATACTTTATTGCACAAAATTAAAATAGTGTACAAAATATTAATAGGATTTTCTAACATTAGCACAAAGTAGTTAAAGTTCGAGCTTCATTCATAGGTAATATATAATCTGGTTTCGGGGGCGTTAAGCTAGGTTTCATTTTTAGAAAAGTAACCAAAAAAAACTGAGCAAAGCTCATCATCAGGTACTTACTAAAGACTTATACCTAATAATAAGTATTACCATTACTTAAGAGCAAATCAAGTTATTATTTGTTGTACGAAACATAAAACACACTTTTGCGAAATATCCAACATTTCGCACGATGTGCAGCTAAGATAAGGAAAAACCGGGCAACAGCATGTCGGCCCATGCTCAGTGTAGGGTTCTGAAGCCGTTACTACAAACAAATTAGATCTCGCGACAAACTTAACTTTGCCGTTGGAAAACTTTTATCCCCATACATCGACATAGGTGGCGGTCAGTGTACCAACACCGCAAATAAGTTTTCGGTAGGTATAAACATTGAAACCGTTTTTAACTCATGAACCACTGAAGTCTACTTAGTAGTGATCGTTTTCCTATTAAATTCATTATATGTGCTTTCATTTAAGATATGTTTCAGATTTTTAGTATTTGTAGTTTTGATAAAAATCTGCGCTTTAAAGCCTAATATTTCATAAACGGATACCTTAATCGAAACATTGTTGTAACAATCCCGCAATATTTTAAAGACCTATCCAACGACACCCCACATTATGGGCTAGACGAGGAAAAAAAACACTATAAAGGCGAAACTATAAAGGTTCCTAGTTTGACTACGGAACCCTAAAAAGCACTAGTTGGAAAATCCAACTTTCCACACGATACACCTACAGCTACCTACGAAAAGAACCAATTTAAACCTTTTAACTGTACATACATACATACATAAACTCACGCCTTCATTCCCAGAATGGGGTAGGCAGAGCTAAAGAATTACCAACAAGTCTTTAAACTTCTTGATAATTCTGTAACCACATTTTGCACAAGTAGGCAAAAAAACAAATTTAACTGTATTAAATAAAAAACCGTGCGTAGGTGTAGTGCTTGGTCGGTTTACCGTAATTTTCTAAAAAACTTTATTAAACATACCTATCACTTTGCAAAACGCTTTTTTCCGAAACTAAAGCTACAGTAAAGCTACAGTTACACATGCTGATTACTAGCACGAAAGCATGCCACTATTGAGCAATTGCTACTTAGTAGTATGTGTGTCGAAACATTGCTAATAATGAGCATGCTCATTTTGAGTTTGCTCAAAAACCAACGGTCGTGCGATTTAAGGGCATGCTACCTGCAGCGCGGGTGGAGGGGGGCGTGCTTTTAGCGCGTGTGAACAGGTTTGCCTATTGAGCATGCTAGTATCGATCAGTCGTTCGCAACAGGTGCGTGTGCACCATTTTCACGCAAAATGTCTCGCTGGGGCGACGAAAAATCGCTCAAATTTGTAAATTTATACCGAAATCATGAGTGCTTGTGGAATCCCCGCATACCGCAGAATAAAAATAATGTTGATAGAAATAATGCGAACCAAGACTTATTAACGAACATTGAGGATCCGTCCTTGACTGTGAAAATCATTAAAACCAAAATTAAAAATCAAATTGATGCGGCAGCATCCTCAAATGGTTTTTGTAACCCGCAGCATCTTCTACTCGCATTTCTGTAAGCCATTGCGCACTTGCTCCTAGGTCCTGTCTTCTAGATATCCAATCACGAACCCAAATATTTCTCTTTCTTTTCTTTTTTTGCCGAGCTGATATAAGCTTCTGGATGCATTGCATCGCCAGCAAAAGGAAGATCTTATTCAGCTCCATACGGAGAGCTGTTTGATTGTCCATGGTTTTGTTTGAACTGACGGAGAGCGAGAGAGCACGCTATAAAATGGCATGTGTATTGGAGTGTTTGCTTTGAACATGCTTATTCAGGAGCATACTTACAACTAGCTTGCCTATTGCTAGCAAATGTAAACTGCTCATAAGCATGCTCATATTGAGCATACTCAATAGCACGCTTTTTAGCATGCTATTATAGAGCATGTGTAACAGTAGCTTAAACATTTCAGGATTTTTATAAAACTAACAAACAACCCATCCTACGTACCCATAACCTAACCTATAGGCTTCTTTCTACAAGATGGTCCTGAAATAAATCCTGAAGTAATTTACAATTTCGGATAAAATCGTTTTGCAAAATAATATGTTTGTGAAATGAATCAGTTTGTGAAATGTTATTTAGCAAGTGATCGGATAGGTACCGTTTGGTCGTTTCGCAGTCACAGCATGCAGCTCGGCCATAATTCTTAATAGGTAGGTAGGTACGGCACGAGCACTACACGCGTGCGGGAGCTTTGGTTAAGCTTGCTGATTAATATTTGGTCGCATCGCACGTCTGCGAGTTGTTTATAAATTTTAAATTTATTTTGCAATCAGCTTATTTAGTGCTTTCACAAAAGTCTATTTACCTATTCACAAAAGGTTTTCTGTTCTTCTGTGCGCTTATCCCAGTAGGTATAATTTGACCCCTATTGATAGATATCAAGAAGGTATGCGTCATAGGAAGATAGATTATTTTTTCCGTATGGTACCGTTAGATAGGTACCTACTTCTATCACTTTTCGGTTGGTAAGTACCTTTTTATTTTAAGTTGTTTATAAATGTCGGGCGGGGGGACGAATTTATTTTTTTATCTTGCCTACAATATTTGGGAATCTAGGTATATATGCACTAGACAAAAAACAATGAACAAGACATGTACAAGAGGACACAAATAATATGGCGCGCGGACTAAACAATAATATCGTCGGTGAAACTGCAAAACCGCGTAAGTGACATTTTAAATAAGGAGCAAAATGCACCTTTTTAATAAGACCGTAAGGTTTATTTTGCTCTATCATAAATTTTGATACTTACGCGGTTTTGCAGTATCACCGACGATATGTACTTACTGCCGCACTCAGAGGCGTCAATTCAATTAATGCAGCTTCACCCAACATTTCGGTCCATTCAAATTCAACTTTAACTCTTTAAAGGTTTACCGATTTTTGACGAAGCAATTAAGCATAAACGAAGCAAGGGATTGATATCCCATTATAAATTGTAAATTAAATCTGTTTAAAAATACTTCTAACTGTTTGTATGAAATGAAATAAACCCCCACATGGCACTTTTTATTATTAGGTCTTGTCTTTTCACTCTAAAGTTCATGTATCTATTTGTTGCGGAGTTGTCCAATTTGGAAAATTTCAGACATCATGGCTTCTACAGGGTGTCCCGTAAGTACCACGTCAAACTTAAGGGGGAGGTAGGAGAGCAAGCCACCTACCTAACATGGAAAAATCGCCTTAATAAAAGTCGCACCGTTTTCGAGATATTTGAATTTTTCTGATTTTTAGAAAAATGTATACCCGCACTGAGGTTTTGATCTGTTGTATTCGGAATTTATTATTTTTTCATTTTTATTTTATTGCAAAACAATCTTGAATAGTTGTGTTATCAAATGGTAAAAACCATTGAAAAGTAACTATTGTAGTTTTTTTTATTTTTTAAATTAAATTTAAAATTTGCCTCTTCCGTTTTATTTTGGTAAAATTTTAGCCCCTCCTGGTGAAAAAAAAATACATGACCACTGGTTAGCCAATTAGATTAAAAACATGCTCGTTTAATGGGCATTTAAAAATGATAAATACTTTATCATCAAAACACTAATAATATTTTTTTTTAAAGAAAACCGTAAAATACACCGCAATTCACGTTAAGCCAGTACTGCCAGCCAAGCTTACTTGCGACGCGAGCTGAATCAGAATTCCATTCTAGTTTCATTCAGCAGCAATGCAAAACTAATCGCTCAAATTAAAATGTTTAAATTTCGGTAACTTCGTTCGAAATTTAAAAATATTTTTTTAAACCCAATCTTACTGTTTATTTGGTGTGTGGTTAAATTTAATTACTTACTTTTGTGATTTTATCCACAGTCACAATTGTCACAAAGGCCAAATCGTTAAGCAAATCAGAGTCCGAAATACAAGCAAAAACAGTTAGTCCGAAAAACATCAAACATAAACGACAAATCACAAAAGTAAGTAATTAGATTTAACCACACACCGAATAAACAGTAAGTTTGGGTTCAAATGTGACAATAAACAAATAAATGAGGAACAAAATTATTTTTTAATTTAGTTTTAGGACAGTTTTTTTTTAAATAAAGAGTTAGGCATTATGCAGGTTGTAAGCCCAAATCGAATAATTATCTACTTGGAATATCGCAGATTAAAAGTTTTATAACTTTTTTTTAATAAATTAAGCGAAATTTAAAGATTTTAATTTGTTCGATTAGTTTTGCATTGCTGCTGAATGAAACTAGAATGGAATTCTGATACAGTTCGCGTCGCAAGTAAGCTTGGGTGGCAGTACTGGCTTAACGTGAATTGCGGTGTATTTTACGCTTTTCTTTAAAAAAAATATTTATTAGTGTTTTGATGATAAAGTATTTATCATTTTTAAATGCCCATTAAACGAGCATGTTTTTAATCTAATTGGCTAACCAGTGGTCATGTATTTTTTTTTCACCAGGAGGGGCTAAAGTTTTACCAAAATAAAACGGAAGAGGCAAATTTTAAATTTAATTTAAAAAATAAAAAAAACTACAATAGTTACTTTTCAATGGTTTTTACCATTTGATAACACAACTATTCAAGATTGTTTTGCAATAAAATAAAAATGAAAAAATAATAAATTCCGAATACCACAGATCAAAACCTCAGTGCGGGTATACATTTTTCTAAAAATCAGAAAAATTCAAATATCTCGAAAACGGTGCGACTTTTATTAAGGCGATTTTTCCATGTTAGGTAGGTGGCTTGCTCTCCTACCTCCCCCTTAAGTTTGACGTGGTACTTACGGGACACCCTGTAGAAGCCATGATGTCTGAAATTTTCCCAATTGGACAACTACGCAACAAATAGATACATGAACTTTAGAGTGAAAAGACAAGACCTAATAATAAAAAGTGCCATGTGGGGGTTTATTTCATTTCATACAAACAGTTAGAAGTATTGTAAGTAACCTCCCCTTAAGTTTGACGTGGTACTTACGGGACACCCTGTATATGTAGATATTACCCTTCAATCAACTCTGCCTAAATTATTAAGCATTAATTTAAGTTTAAGGCCTTGAACTCAAGCGGTTCTCCCAATTCGTTTCGGTGGACTTGGTATTCGATGCTCTTGTAGCGTGGCACTCCAGCTTTCCTGTCCTCCGCTTATGGTTCGTTGCCTCTCGTCAGTATTATCTTAAATCGACCACAGATACTTGACGTTGAGATTGCGAACCTGGTGGAGGCCAGGGATGCTTGGTGTGAGTCGTGTCACGGAGTGGATATACCAGTCAAGAGGAATATCCATAGAGCATGGGATACACCTCGCCTCATATCCATTCATGCATCTCTCATACAAAATGGTCCGGACGATTTAGATCACGCCCATCTCCTCGCTGTCTCAGCAGACAAATCAGGTCACTGGCTCCACGCTCTACCTTCCCGCAATATGCAAACTCTTGGACCCAAGCTGCTTGCGCATAGCAATAAGCTTGCGGCTTGGAGCTAGAATCGAACCTCATACTTGCACGTGCGGGAAGGAAGTGAGTGAGCTGGGACGACATGGCCTTTCATGCTTTAGAAGTGCCGGGCGTTTGTACCGCCACGGCACAATTTATGATCTGATCCGTCGTTCGCTTGCCACTGCCTCTGTACCAGCTGTCCTAGAACCAGCAGGTTTGCATAGAGACGACGGCAAGCGACCAGACGGAGCTACATTGGTGCCGTGGAAACTGGGTAGGGCACTGGTGTGGGACACGACGTGTGTTGACACACGCCCTTTTAGAAAGTGACAGCAGCAACTTTAATCAAGCATTAAATTTAATTGACATCTCTGAGTGCGGCAGTTAGTCTCTTAATCAACGGCGTAGTTAAGCGCTTTGACGCAAGTCATAGACGTTGACACTACTAAATCAAGTACGAAAACAAGTGCAAGTCACTGAGATACTCGTAATACTCGTATAGCAAATATTATACGGAAACAAGGTATATTATCACGATCTACAACTCTACAAGTGACTTGAAACTTACACAAGGGGACGTACCTACTCGTACTAGTCCAAGAGCACGCATTTTTGGGTAAGTAAGTAGGTGTTTGAGGCACCGTGGATATCCTATTTTAATGATATTTAAATATGCAGAGGCAGACCTGGCTGAAAGGTAATGGTGATGGGCTAATACGAGTTACGATTTTTAAAATAGTGAATTGTATTTGCATAAAAATTGAAACCAGGAAAGCTTCAAGCACAAATAATGCATCTTGTGTTTTACGGTGTGCTTTTGCTCGATAATACTTCAACCGATTGCACAATATATTACAATATTACTAGGTTATCTCAGTAAGATTGCCTACAAAATGTTTATACCTAATACCCGGCTTACAAGAGCCAAGCCTCTAAGCTGCGCTCGCAAAGTATTTACTTTCTACCTACCGTTATTTACTCAAACACTAAAGTCAGTTTTTGCAAAGTAAAAATCAACAGACTGTTATCTTATCACCTGTTTAGAAGTCGACATCGTTTATTTATTACATAAGTATAAATCGTCAGGTAGGGTGAGGGCTCAAAGAAAAACTTATTTAAAATGAGCAAGAGTTTAATCTTATTAAATTCGTTACAAAATTTCGAAACCGACTGTGTCTCAGCTCGGTCAACATGCTCTTTTATATCTTCCGTAGATGGCAGCACTTAAACACTTAATTATAACATTTACATCAAGAATGTGTTCAAAATATTGAAGAAATAGTCGCAGCATCACATTTAAATATTCTAATACTAACAAAAAATAAATAAAGAAATTAACACACTATACAATACATGTAAAAAATAATATTAAGTATTTAGTAAACAATCAAAATAGCAACTTATTAGTTCTGTGACATACAATGGTGTTCATTGTTTACGAAAATAGTTAACAACTCGGCCATCCGCTAGAACAACGGGTCCTCCCGTTGATATTTAACTTTGCTGACCAACAATTAACTTATTTTAACATGGCACTAACGTTAGACATGGCTAAGAACAATAATAATTAGAATGATGGTTTAACAATGTTTTACAAGGTTTTTCAAGGAAACATTTATCTCGTACAACAACAATAACTGTATTAATCTACTATGGTATACAAAACAGAACAATCGAAAAATGGTGTATAAGATGTATCTATACTTATACTATCTAGCATTAAATAAAACAGTTTACTCATTGAAATAAGTAAATAACATAAACCAAGTAACGAATGTAACTTTATGAACCTTAGTACCTATTATGTCTTATCATTTTGTGATCATTACTATAAGTTTAAACATTTTGACCCTACCTCAGCGGCATTATTAGGCCAGCCATGACATTGCTAGTAATTACTGCTTGACTCGAGTAATTACTAACTGAGGTAAATCAATTGACCTTGCTTGGCCCTGATCCTTGACTCGACCAAATCACAGTTTAGGTATCATATATTTAGCTCAGTGGCATCTTTGCCGGCCATGAAATTGCCCAGGGTTAGTACATGAAAACAACTAACCACCAACTGAGCCGCATTACTGTGCCTAAATTAATATACATATCGACGTAGACAATCGCACCATAAACTTTACTAATCTTAATTAAAGGTCATGGCACTCTACGTCATCCTCCGTTTTGTTTCCGTCACTATCACTACTTGAGATATCGTCATTGGCGCTAGTGAAGCTAAGCCATGGAAATATCTTATCAGATGAAAAAATACCCTCATACCCCTTTCCTTTACGTGTTAAAGGCGTATCTTCGATAACATACCTGTCGTTTGGTAACACTCTTTTTACACGGTATGGTCCCCTAATTTTCGGTTCCAATTTCCTAGATTGCCCTTCTAAGCTTGGAATAGCACGTAAAACTCTTACTAAATCTCCCTCTTTAAACTTTTTATCATTACATGTATGTGCCTCATGTCGGGTTTTTACCTTTATTTGTTGCTCGTCAATAAGACGCTTTGCCTCTTGCCTAACTTCTGCTAAGTCAGTATTAACCACGTTGTTTCCTACATCACCTATAACTTGATTTAGAATGCCTTCGCACGGAATAGTAACCCTGCGACCGAATAATAACTCAGTAGGAGTTTTCTTTGTGACCGCGTGCATAGTGGTATTTATACCTAACTGAATATCAGGCAGGTAGTCATCCCACGTGCCTTTGGACTTATCGTGCGTCATTGCACCTAATGCAGCTAAAATGGTACGGTTGTACCGCTCAACTTGTCCGTTAGCACGTGGGGTAGCTACCGCATTATAAATATGTTTGATGCCAACGTTTTTGACGAATTCTTTAAATTTCTGACCGGTAAAACTAGTACCTTGGTCGGTAATGAGTCTGGTAGGAGTGCCAAAATAGCTGATATGGTCTTTGAACACTCGGACGCTGGTTGTACTTTTAGTATTCCGCACCGCTGTCAGATTAACAAATTTCGTAAATGAATCTACGATCCCTAAAATATAAGAGTTTCCCCGTTTGCTCTTATTAAAAGGCCCTAAGTGGTCAGCATGGACGGTGTGAAAAGTAATCTCAATCTTCTCTATCGGGTGTAACGGTATGGTTTGAGTGCCACCAGGTAACTTGTGGTGTGCGCACTCTAAGCATCCGCTCACGTATTTTTTGACAAATCGTCGCATTTTAGGGAACCAATACTTCGCACGGATTCGTTCTAGCGTCTTTTCGAAGCCGAAGTGACCAACGTTGTCATGATTGTTTTGTAAAATTTGCCAGCGTGCTGCCTTTGGCACTACCCAGCGTAAAACGTCGGGACTAATTATCCGGTATACTTTACCATGTTTAAGGTTATAGTTTTTAATTATATCGACTACTTTAACGGATTCAGGATTCATAAGTATGCGTTTAATGGTTTTAATTTCATCATCGTTATCACAGTATATAAATAAACCAGTAAAGAAACTAGGCCTACTTTTCAAGATAAATACCTACGCTCCAATTGAGCGTAAGGGTTGTCCACTAACATTTTGTAAAATTGAAAAAAAATCTTGTTTATTGTATCTCAGCTAATTAGTGCAAAATCGATACGTGTGACCTGCGACAACAAATCCGTTGCAGATTGAGAAAAAGTAGCCGCCATCTTTATTTTTTTAGTTATTCAACCGATTGCTTCCAAAATCGATATCTAGGGATGTGCGTGGTTTCCGACAACGAATTTCTTGGCAGAATGAGAAAAAATAGCCGCCATCTTGAACTTTTTTATTATTCGACAGGCTGCTTCCAAAATCGATATCTGGAGATCTGTGTGATGTCCGATAACGAATCCGTTAACATAATCAGTAAAAGTAGCCCCTGCAGATAAAATTGGGTAGGTAATAAACATAACTTTAGCATTTCAAGAAGTCTTTATTCTTCGTTAGTTATACATTTCAGATTAACTAGCGACTGCACTACCTACCACAATATCAAATAAAACTGAAGAATAAACAAACCTAATTTATTTATTGGCTGCTTTTAACCTTTATTACAAATTACTCACTGAAAAATACTTTCGTCTGCTACGACATGTTCGGAACGCTTTATTGTTTAATTTTATTGTGTAAAAAATCCCCAGATATCGATTTTGGAAGCAATCGGTTGAATAACTAAAGAGTTCAAGATGGCGGCTACTTTTTCTCATTCTGCCAACAGATTAGTTGTCGGAGACCATACACATCCCCAGATATCGATTTTGGAAGCAATCGGTTAAATAACTAAAGAGTTCAAGATGGCGGCTACTTTTTCTCATTCTGCCAACAGATTAGTTGTCGGAGACCATACAGATCCTCAGATATCGATTTTGGAAGCAATCGGTTGAATAACTAAAGAGTTCAAGATGGCGGCTACTTTTTCTCATTCTGCCAACAGATTAGTTGTCGAAGACCATACACATCCCCAGATATCGATTTTGCAAACAATTTATAAATTTTTACTTTTGTAACACGTCATCGTATTATAAAAAGCTCTTTATTTAAAAATATTTTATTTATTCTTACCTTTCAACACCAGCAGGGAGTTTAAAAAATGAAAGTTCCGGGTTTGAAGAAGCCGAATTCAAACAACCGTATATTATACCACGCAATACTTTTGTGGCATCTTTCTCAAGAACAAGCGTAAAATGCGAAGGAGCCCATTCGTCTCGACGCGACACACGCGACTGACAGCACCGCCAAATCCTCTTAGCGGTCTCGTAGAGGCGTGCGTCTGTGTGAGTGCGTCGTTTCGAGCGTTTGTTCGTAGCTTCTTTACTGGTTTATTTATATACTGTGTCGTTATCTTGTACCGTCGCGATCCAGTCCTCAGAATCGACTGAGAGAATGTCCATCACTCGGTCGCGGTCACTGCTGTCGGAGATAGCGTGGCGACTCAGCGCATCGACATGAGCCATTCGCTCGCCGGGCCTATACTCTATCGTACAATCGAACTCCTGAAATTGAATCCACCATCGAGCGATTCTGGGCACAAGGTCCCGTTTGGTAAGTGTAGTGCGTAGTGCACTGCAGTCCGTTAATATAGTAAAGTGCTTGCCTAGCAAATAAACACGAAATTTATTCAATGAGGAAATAACGGCTAAAGTCTCCAGTTCAAAAGAATGAAGCTTCTGTTCATCTGGCGAGGTTTGGCGGCTGTAATAAGCAACTGGTTGGAACAGTCCAGCCTCATTCTTCTGAACCAAGATACCAGCGACGCCCATTTTACTGGCGTCCGTATGAAGCTGTGTTTCTGCTTCCGGATTATATAATGCAAGAACCGGGCGCTTAACAAGATTATCTCTAAGAGAGTTAAATGAAGCCTGTTCCTCCTCCATCCATCGCCACTGAGTATCCTTTTTAAGAAGGGACGTTAGAGGCTTTGCGAGTATTGCAAAACCTTTTACGAATCTTCTAAAAAAACTGGCTAAGCCTAAAAACCTACGCACATCATGGGGGTTCTTGGGCACTGGGAAATTAGAGACTGATTCGGTTTTTTTAAGACCAGGTCGAATGCCTTCGGAGCTGATTTCGAACCCTAAATAATCTATTTTGTCAAAGCAGAAATTACATTTGTTAAGCTTTAGAGTTAATCCTCCTTTCAGCAATAAGTCGAGAACCTCCTTTAACCTGCTCAGGCTTTCATCAAAAGAACGGGCCGGAATTAAAACGTCGTCCATGTATACTAAGGCATATTTTATCCTAGCTTCATTTAAGATTTTGTTAATGGTCCTCTGGAAGGTAGAGGGAGCGTTTACTAGCCCGAACGGCATACGATTATATTCGTATTGCCCGTCGGGCGTAACAAATGCAGTTTTACTGCGAGACTCCTCGGCTATTGGGATTTGATAATAGCCAGAAGCTAGATCCAACGAAATAAAGATACTATTACCAGAAAGAAGGTCTAATTGGTCTTCTATTCGAGGCAAAGGAAAGTGTTCTTTGACCGTTTTGTTATTTAGTTGACGGTAGTCAACGCAAAGACGTTTTTCCCCAGTTTTCTTTTGCACTAGCACAATTGGGCTTGCATATGGGGAACTTGAGTCTCGAATAATACCGCTATCAAGCATCTCTTGTACCATATAGCGGACCTGCTGCCTATCTGGAGCCGAGAGGCGGTATGGCCGGTAAACAACCGGTTCGTTGTCTTTCAGATGAATCACCATCTCAGTGGCGGATGTGAACCCAAGGTCGTGTAAACCCGTAGAAAAACACATCTGATACTGATTTATCAAATTAACTATTTTCTGTTTTTGTTCAGATGTTAGGTTTCCACAGTTTAATTGTGATTCATTTGAAATATCTATGCCTAAGTAGTACCTCCAAATTCTCTATAGGATCCACCACAGCCTGTGCTCGAGTTATCAAGCTATCCATAATATCACTAGGTGACAAATTTTGGGTTATTAACCTGCCATTTCCGTTCATGAATTCGTATTCTCCAGGGAGTAAAAAATACTGCTGGTCAGGGCGACCCCTTATAGTACCGTGAACGTAAACCCTACCGGTGTAATTATTCTCAGTGAACACTTCTATGAGGGTAGTCCCTATAGATTTAAGAGTCGTTTCCTTAGCTAATTTGATACATAATTTCGATGGCTCGATTATTACGTGGCGTTTCACGATTAAATCACTACTAGTCTTGATTATTCTTATCGTGGGCCGTTCTGTATAAGTGTGTCCTAAGAGTAACGGGTAATTAATCATATGATCATCAACGATAAGAATTTCCACATCCTTTTCAATAATACCTTGTACATCTACGGTTACATGGGCGCGCCCTAAAGGGGTGTATGAAATATTTCCTAAACCCCTAAGTACGGGCGTGTCTACCCCCTGCCACTCTAATCCTAGGGAATGAGCATCGGACAAACGAATCAATGAGCAGTCGCTGCCAAGATCAATGTGTGACATAACGGTCTTGCCGTTTACTTTTATTGGGATTTTATATTTATTAGTACTTGAAACGTCTGTTACAACTTCCAAGCGATACAGTCTACTGCCTTTCTACCGTATATCTCACACCGATTTAACAAGTTTACTTTCTCATAGTAGTAAATCTCAAGCGGATCTCCGAATTTAACCTTTTTACTTAACATTTCCATCAAAAGATCCGAGTAGTTTTCCCGAGTGGGGAAAAAGTCGTTTAATTTTCTTTTCCATTCTGACCATGAGTAGAGAACAGATGCTTGCCCCTGATACCAGATTTTAGCAATGCCAGAAAGTTTTGCCATTGCGTAGTGCACTATTTGCGTATCGCTCCATTCATAAATTTGCGCGCATTCCTCTACTTTACGTATCCAGGTATCCATCGTCTGTTCCTTGCTCATGGGGTCAAATTCAGGAATAACGTTCATTACAGGAAACCTATCTTTGTCATGTCTTTTATCTCTAATTACATCTAATAGTTTCTCAATAAGGTTATGACTTAAAGAAGGGTCTCGGCGATTACGTTTTCTGTACTTCACTATCGGAGGATTGACCATTAGAACTAAAACTGACTGATCTGCTATTCCTATTTCGACGCTTCCGTCTTAGTTGGGTACCTGATTGGTGCTGGGAAGTCGTAATACGCCTTCGCGACTCCCGTCCTCTGCGCTGCGTAGGACTACGGTCTTCCCGTCGACGGGAACTGCGAGGCCCGCTGTGACTGCGACGAACAGATGATCTACTGCGATGCTCGGCAGCGCGATCCACCAAAGACTGACGAGGTGGTCGTGGTCCTGAAGGAGTCCTTGCCAATCGCCTTGACTCGCGATCATCACGAGATAATCTTTTGCGGCCTCTCGCATGTCGAAGAGAGACTCGCTCAAGAGAGGGAGATGGCGGTGTCTTCGATCGCCGTCTTTCGTTTTCCTCTCTCAAACTTTGCATCTGAAACTTCCAGCACAGTTAATAATACTATTTCTGTGAATGTGGGTAGGTAATGCGGAAGAAAGCTAAGGCACAATTAAAGTCAGCGAATACTTTCTAGTCAGTTGTAGCTTCCAGAGAGTAGCCCTGGCAAAGCAAAGTCAGTCGTAGCTTCCAGAGAGTAGCCCTGGCAAAGCAAAGTCAGTCGTAGCTTCCAGAGAGTAGCCCTGGCAAAGCAAAGTCAGTCGTAGCTTCCAGAGAGTAGCCCTGGCAAAGCAAAGTCCGTCGTAGCTTCCAGAGAGTAGCCCTGGCAAAGCAAAGTCAGTCGTAGCCTCCAGAGAGTAGCCCTGGCAAAGCAAAGTCCGTCGTAGCTTCCAGAGAGTAGCCCTGGCAAAGCAAAGTCAGTCTCAGCCTCCAGAGAGTAGCCCTGGCAAAGCAAAGTCAGTCTCAGCCTCCAGAGAGTAGCTCTGGCAAAGCAAAGTCCGTCGTAGCCTCCAGGGAGTAGCCCTGGCAAAGCAAAGTCAGTCTCAGCCTCCAGAGAGTAGCCCTGGCAAAGCAAAGTCAGTCTCAGCCTCCAGGGAGTAGCCCTGGCAAAGCAGTCAGTCGTAGCAATAAGTCATCATAAAATCACTTTGATTTAAAAGCAGACAAAGGAAAAAAAAAACACTTAAAACATGAATTAACACTTGGTATCATGACAATATTCGAGGTAAATTTACCGTTATTTCAAAATTTTACTTACGTTTTCTCGCTTGTGGGCATGCGGAACAAGACACTTAACACGTGATTGCGTAACTTAGGTCGTTCCTTGATTCGATCCCACTTCTGACATATAAATCGTCAGGTAGGGTGAGGGCTCAAAGAAAAACTTATTTAAAATGAGCAAGAGTTTAATCTTATTAAATTCGTTACAAAATTTCGAAACCGACTGTGTCTCAGCTCGGTCAACATGCTCTTTTATATCTTCCGTAGATGGCAGCACTTAAACACTTAATTATAACATTTACATCAAGAATGTGTTCAAAATATTGAAGAAATAGTCGCAGCATCACATTTAAATATTCTAATACTAACAAAAAATAAATAAAGAAATTAACACACTATACAATACATGTAAAAAATAATATTAAGTATTTAGTAAACAATCAAAATAGCAACTTATTAGTACTGTGACATACAATGGTGTTCATTGTTTACGAAAATAGTTAACATAAGTAATTAAAAAGGTTCCTAATGAAGAGGCAACTGTCTCTCCAGCAATTATTTTCTAAATACCTACTACGTAGTTTTAGAGAGGTATTTAAACAGATAGAGTTGCGAGTGGAGTAGCGAACGAGAGTGCAATGGCCTTGGCGCGTAGGTAGTCACCGCCCACCGGCAATAACATATTTATTACCTATCTAAAATTGTCCGCATTGGGAATTATTTTTCCAGTTGTACAATATATACATCCGACAGCAGTCGCGTTTTATCGGAAAAGTTCTTATTTATCGTGCTCTCTCAATTAGCTTCAGTACTCATTCACACCACCGCGGCACCGTGTAGGGGTAGGCCGCATTCAGCAGCCAAAATATATATAATGTTTAAAGTGGCTATCTATTAATATTTTAATAAGAAGGTAACGTTTTAAGTGCGTAGCGTCCTGAGATTAATAAATAATGTAAATATTTCAAAATACGTAGCGTTATTTTGCTGCATTTTATGTTAACGTAAGGAGAGTATTTCGTTTACGAATGACAATGACAATAATAATAATAAAACAAAGCAAGCTTTAAGAAACCGGACTGTTGTTAACTGTCTGTGTGTTGGTAACTGTTAAATCCTAAATAATAATTCAATACGAAAAATGATGTAATAAATCTAAAAATAGTAAAAATACGTACCTGCCTATTCAACGATACCCCTCTTGTAATACTTCGTCGACTTTATTTTTCATTATTCCATAACTTATAAATAACATCAATTCCATAAGAACTATCAAAATCGATCCACGTGTTTGGTTTCTAGAGCGCTACAAAGACACAAACATAAATGTATAGACTGATAAGAACATTACCCTCCTCCTTCGGCAGTCGGGTAAAAATACTACTTACCTATGAGTGTATTTCTAAGTTTCAGGGTGGTTATTAATGTTATTATAACATCTCTATATAATACAGTCCCGTATGCTGTAATTTTTCATTTGGATTTTTGATACTAAATAATAAAGTTTCATAAATCATAACCATGTCACTCATTTAAAACAAAACCTAGGTGTATTATCTAACATTGTGCTGAAAAGTATCTGACTCGATCTTATGTCTCTAGTAAGTACTTAACAGAGACGTGTAAGATATTTTTGGGACATTCCCACTTGACCGCTTTTACTCGCATTTGTTTTTTCCATCTGTTCGCACATTGTGAACAGTACTTATATTCTTGACCGGTAAGGAATGGGCTTTCTTATCCTTTGCGTCAAGTTCTGGGACACCCAGAGTATATAAACTTCGATGTGTGCCTCTAAGTGTTCCCTATGGACTCCAAAACAGCTGGAGTAGCTAGACCTATTTTATCAAAATTAGGTGATCATGTGAAGTTTGTTAACGATCGGATCAACAGTTTTTTTTTTGGTACGCCCTGCGAAGCTGGGGCGGGCCGCTAGTACGGTCAGTGTCAAAAGATACTGATCACCTTGTCGCTTTGCTGTCACATAAGCAATGTCAAACAACATTGTCTAATGAGTTAATGCGATAAAGTACAAAAGTAGCTTGAAGTGCGACCAGTTACTTTTGACGCTGACTGTACATACTTCTCACTACATAGTATAAAACAAAGTCGCTTGCGCTGTCTGTCCCTATGTATGCTTAAATCTTTAAAACTACGCAACGGATTTTGATGCGGTTTTTTTTAATAGATAGAGTGATTCTTAAGGAAGGTTTATATGTATAATACATTCCACGCGGGCGAAGCCGCGGGCGGGTCGCTAGTACTAGATAAAATCCATATGAGTGTCTAAAATTACTATATTCAAAATATTGGGTAAAAAGACTAAATCGTACCTAGGTAGCAGGTAGATATACTTTAAATTGCAAACACCTTATTTGAATTACGACGTACCTAGTACACTTCTAACGCCGTGGTACAGCACGCAAGGTGTTCGTGTGGTCTGTGTTAAAGCATGTTGCCCATGATGCGCAGTAAGTAGGTAGGTTGCGCAAATACTAATACAAACTGTGCATAAAATTTCTTCGTTTAAAAATAGTCAAAGCGCCCAAAAAAACAAATAGTGTGTTCACACGGACTCCGGTTTTACAGAACCGGAGGCTCCAACAAAACCGGGCGGCTATGTGAATACACTATCCAGTTTTTCAGGATCCGATAGTTAGTAGATCGTATAAAACCGGACGGCGTGTGAACGGGCCCTTAGGTAGGATAATATTTAATTTGCTGAAGTTATCTCAGTGACTTGCACTTAACTTTTCATATTTGATTGATATGATATGATAATAATGATAAATAAGTAGTGATCTTTATCAACGTGCTGAATTGGTAGCAAAGTATGGTTGACAAAAACAAATACACAAGTACAATATGTTTTTCCCAAATTATGAGATTTTATACATATTTAAAATCACTTATCCAAATTACACTAAATAAATCGATTAGAAAAAATCCATCTTAAATCACACAATTTACGAAATATCTTACCGTCGTTGACTTTAAAATTAGGGTTGTCTTTTAAGCGCGCGTGTAGATATGAATCGCTTATTTTATTTAAATGAGATTTTGACTTTAGGTGCTTATTTACACTCGCGAGCAAAAAAATCGGGTTGATCTCAGGTTGTCCTGGTCGCAAAATGACTACATAGGTTGATTGACCACATCGCATAATGACTAAGTCGCAAAATGCCCACATCTTTATTTGACCACATCGCATAATGACTACGTCGCAAAATGCCCACATCTTTATTTGACTACATCGCATAATGACTACGTCGCAAAATGCCCAGATCTTTATTTGACTACATCGCATAATGACTACGTCGCAAAATGCCCACATCTTTATTTGACCACATCGCATAATGACTAAGTCGCAAAATGCCCACATCTTTATTTGACCACATCGCATAATGACTACGTCGCAAAATGCCCACATCTTTATTTGACTACATCGCATAATGACTACGTCGCAAAATGCCCAGATCTTTATTTGACTACATCGCATAATGACTACGTCGCAAAATGCCCACATCTTTATTTGACCACATCGCATAATGACTAAGTCGCAAAATGCCCACATCTTTATTTGACCACATCGCATAATGACTACGTGGCAAAATGCCCACATCTTTATTTGACCACATCGCATAATGACTACGTCGCAAAATGCCCACATCTTTATTTGACTACATCGCATAATGACTACGTCGCAAAATGCCCAGATCTTTATTTGACCACATCGCTTATTGACTAGGTCGCAAAATGACCACATCTTTATTTGACCACATCGCATAATGGCTAGGTCGCAACATGACTAGATAGGTTGATCGACTACATCGCATAACACCAGTACAGTCAAGTGTAAAATACTAACTTTCACAACACTGCTCGGAAATATGGCCATGGATGGTCTTGTTTGGGGTCACAAAACGTCACTTATAAGGACAAACCAAGAATGTTTTTGTCGGCATGTTTGCTGATTGGTCGAGAACATTGTTGTCCAACTTTAAGAACCAATGAAAATCAATCAATCAATTTTTGTGTCATAGCTCCTTAAAATGAAAAATTGAAATCAACCAATCAGAACACACTATTTTGTGTCGTAAAATATTGGTGTATTATTGCTAAAAGATACACAGACTAAAAACTATGTCACTGCTTTTTTTTTAAATGTAATTCAAACTTGGCCCCTAATCTCGAACCACTAGAGATGAAATGACATGGGAGATATGGTGAAACAAATACAATTTATATGGAGTTGACATCTTCATCTCGAATGTTAGTTTATTAATCTCGAGCAAAGGCCGACTCTGATAAAGTTTATGTATAAACTAAAAACAGAAGCTCGCTATCAAGATATGCTCGTTCGTGGTTTTTTTTTTCAAAAAGTAAACAGATAAAAGAATGATATCATTTTAGACAGGAAAATGAAACACGAGTTGAAAAAAGTTACACGTAAAGAAATAACAGCGTACGAGTTTCTTCAAAATATATCTAGAATCAAATATATGCTTAAGTAATAATTTATTACTAATAAATAATGCTAGATTTACGAAACAGTAAAAAAATTACTCCAGAATTATACGGCGAACAAAAAACGGAAAAAAAGAAGAATTTTAGTTTAAATTTAGAATAGGAAACTATTTTAGTTTAAATAATAATTTTAGGTTCTAAGTTACGAAATGGTAATTCATTAAAAAAACAAACCAAACTCATGTAGTTTCATTTGACTGTACATTTATAGAACAAAACACAAACTAGACAAATAAGCTATCTAGTCATTTTGCGACCTAGCCATTATGCGATGTGGTCAAATAAAGATGTGGTCATTTTGCGACCTAGTCAATAAGCGATGTGGTCAAATAAAGATCTGGGCATTTAGCGACGTAGTCATTATGCGATGTAGTCAAATAAAGATGTGGGCATTTTGCGACGTAGTCATTATGCGATGTGGTCAAATAAAGATGTGGGCATTTTGCGACTTAGTCATTATGCGATGTGGTCAATCAACCTATGTAGTCATTTTGCGACCTGGACAACCTGAGATCAACCCAAAAAATCGACTCAAGCTGCACGTTTGGGTTCTCCGCCCAGTATCTCTTGACCCATCCAAAATATCTTGAAAAAAATGGTATCAAACGAAAGCTGATAAAGTAACGATTTCAAAAATGTATAATTTTCAGTCATGCCAGGTTCCACAACTGATGGGGCCAGGTTTTGCAAAGACGAATAAAAAAAATACTATGAAAATTAAAAGGAAGTCGTGAAATAAACGGCATTTTAAGAAAAATAAGATTTTATGATGAGAGATGACATCCCATACCTCCTGCAGAGCTGCCTTCAGCTCCGTAACATTTGACGGAGCTGGTTCTCTCTTCCGAACTTGTCTTTTCAGGTAGTCCCAGACATGCTCAATGGGATTCAGGTCCTGGCTGAGAGCTGGCCAGTCCATGGTGGGTATGCCGACCTCGGCAAGGTAGGCCCGAGTGATCCTTGCGGTATGACAAGGGGCATTATCCTGCATTAGGACGAACCCCTCGTCATAAAAACCGGCGTAAGGAACAACATGCTCCTCAAGGATCTCGGTGATGTACCTGGCAGCGGTCAAACCACCGCCACGGCCCCCACCAGGTACAAAAACGAGCTCGGTACGCCCTTCCATGGAAATGCCCGCCCACACCATGACGGACCCCCCTCCATAGGGAACTGTTTCCCTGAAACAGCACTGTGCGTACCGTTCCCCTGACCTCTTGTAGACCCTCCCCCGTCTGTCACAGCCATTCAAGCACACCCTGGACTCATCGCAAAAAAGAACTGGGGTCCATTGCTCAATGGTCCAGTTTTTGTGCTGATGAGCAAATTCCAGGCGTGCTTGGCGGTGACGTGGGAGCAGTCTGGGGCCCGTGGCGGGCCGTTTCGGGGTCAGGTTAGCTTCCTTAAGCCTTCGCCTTACTGTTCACTCGCTGGCAGTAACCCCTCTTACATCCTGAAGATGCTGCTGGATGGAAACGCCGGTCTGGTGCCGATTTCTGAGAGAGGTAGTGACCATAAAGCGGTCATCCCTCTCAGATGTGCACCTCCGGCGGCCAGAACCTGGTCTTCGTACCAAGGCCCCAGTCTCCCGATACCGTCGGTAGACTCGGGATACTGCTGACTGGCTTAAATTCAGCTGGTCAGCCACAAAGCGTTGGTTGTGTCCCTCTTCCAGCAAGGCCACGACTTGGGCGGCTTCAGTCATGGTGGTATCCATTTTCTCCAAGGCTTCTGAGTAGGGTCGTTAGCAGAGATGTGTACCGGTCAACTTCTGATAAGTGACTGATGACATTTCCCCCTCCACCCCCTTATTTATAGGGGTCAAAGGGGGCACAACTCGTACGTTTCGGAACGAGTAAATGACCCACATATCGGAAAATAAGGCATAACTTGAAAAATCGTGGATGGATTTCCACGGTTTTTCATTTTTTTAATCGTTACATTATCACCTTTCGTTTGATACCATTTTTATTAATATATCATGGATGGGTCAAGAAATACTGGACGGAGAACCCAAGCGTGCAGCTTGAGTCGATTTTTTTGCTCGCGAGTGTATATTGTGTTTTTTCCTTTTAATATTGACATTGCAAACAGTAGGTACATCGTGCGCCTTCGTCCGTCGTAATATAATCCGCGTAGGTATTGTGTCAAATCCATACTGTGAACTTTTGTTAGGACTCCACCTGTGCATTGGATTATTAAGATTAAAATAAACACTTCACGTAATGTTGTTAGATTTTCATCTATACTTGTATTTTTATGACATAAACTAATGTCATTTGACATATTTTGTTTTAAAAATATATTAGGGTGAAAAAGGTTTTGTACCGTAAAGAGTGATATATCAAGAGTTGTAATGTAATCGTAAGAAGGTACATACATACATTAAATCACGCCTGTTTCCCAGAGGGGTATGCAGAGGCCACTTCTTTCCACGTGCAACGATCTATTCTAATATTCCTAAGAAGGTAAGTATTTATTATATATTATATAGTTAAGAACAAAAGTGAATATTCAAATGTATTGGTTTTTCTGCCAACCAGATAAGTCCACGTTATTCTAATAACGATCACTAATGAATGACAAGTTCATTGGTAAAATGTAATATTTTGCAAGTCACATTTAGGTATACGAGGAAATAGAAATACTTAATAAGATATTAATACAATACAATACAATACGAATACTCTTTATTGAACACAAAAAACGGTTAGTTCCCGATTCGCCGGATTCTTGTTTCGTCGGATTCCCGTTTCGCCGGAATTTCTTATATACAATATGCGCCAGTCAGAACTCTTCCCTCAAGAATCCGGCGAAACAAGAATCCGGCGAATCGGGAACTAACCAAAAAAAAAACAAAACACGGAACAGTACATCTTACTTAACTATAGCTTAGGTACACAACAGGCGGTCTTACCGCTAAAGTAATAGTAATAGTAAGTTTTTTATTACAAATAAAAAACTTACTATTACAAGTATTTACAAGTTTTTTATTTGTAGAATTACGTTTAGGTCAGATTTATAAATGAAACTTATATGATTCATACATATAAAGAATAATTAAAAATAACATTCCTAAAATTTAATATTGAAATAGGTCTGTAGTATAATAAATATCACAGTATATAATATCGCTACTTTTAAATGACTTCAAAAAGGAGGAGTTTATTATGTACTAGCGGCCCGTCCCGGCTTCGCACGGGGGGACTTAAGATTTTTTACATAGTTTTACGTTTTATTTATATTTATTCTCAGTTTTATTTTTATTTAGGAAGTATTTACCTTTTGAAAATATTTTTCCGGACTTCATTTACTTATTTCATTTATTTAATTAATTATTTTCTTCTTAAATAGGAACCTACCTATTTTGTTGTTGTTTGTTTTGGTTGAGGTAAAAGTTTGTTTTTAAATTGTTTTTTTACATTTATTGAAAAATATTTACCTTTTTTTTTTTTTTTTGTTTTTCTTTGTTGTTTTAAGGTTTTTTTTGTTTTTCTTTATTGTTTTAAGGTTTTTTTGTTTTTTTTTTTGTTGTTTTAAGGTTTTTTTTGTTAGTTTTTTGTTTTTTTTTAAGGTTTTTTTTTGTTGTTTTAAGGTTTTTTTTTGTTAACGTTTTTTTTTTTTTTTTGTTAAAGTTCTTTGTTTTATGTGTTTGATCAAATTATCGTAATATTTACATTTTACTTTAAGGCTTCACTGTAAACTATGTTTGCAGTGGTATTTGTAGGTGCTAACAAAACATATTGATTTTTAGGAGATCCTACTCGAGAAAGGGCTACATATAACTGCCCATGAGAAAAGCACTCTTTTCTTAGGTCGACGCCAACAATCGAAAAAGTTTGTCCCTGTGATTTATTTATCGTAAGGGCAAACGATGTCTTCACAGGAAACTGTAACCTTTTAAAGGATATAGGTAAATCCGTCGGAATCATCGGGATTCGCGGTATGTGAGCGAGCTGTCCGGCCGCGGGCCCAGTGATGATTGTTGCTACAATCACATTGTCTCGTAATTCCCTTATCAAAAGTCTTGTGCCATTGCACATATTGGGAGGGCTTAAATTTCTCAAAAGCATGATAGGAGTACCTCCTTTTAATTTTAGTTCGTGGGGTGGCAAGCCGGCAGGGTTGAGGGAATTTAAAATTTCTTGTGGGTAGTGTACTGCATCTTCGATGTTGCACACAGTGTCAATAGATTTGTAACATTTGAATTCACCTGGTACTTTTTCCATAATCATTCTGTTTATATCATTTACGGAGTCGTTTCTTGGTGACACTATCGCCCTCGAACAGAGCCAATTGAAATTTCGTTCTGTGAGATTTTCAATGTCGGGATAGATTGTGTCTATAAGAACATCTAGACTGTTAACAGTTTGAGCCAATTCATTGTCCAACGATACTTGGGAGCTATTTGCAACTGGCGATGGTAGTTTTCCATCTCCAAGTTGAAGTATTTTTTGTGAGAAATTTCCATTGTTGTCGTTACTTAAATGTGCTCTCATATTTGTGCGCAAATTTAGAGTTTTAATTGATTGCCACAAAGGTGATGATTTGAGGCACGCTTTAATAACGTCGGCGCGTGTACCTTTAGTTATAACCGGTAGTGTTTGGCGAAAGTCTCCAGCCAACACAAAGGTTACGCCTCCCATCACATTGCCTGAGTTCCTGAGGTCTTTTAATGTGCGGTTCACAGCTTCCACGTGAGCTCTATGGCTCATGGTACACTCATCCCAAATAATCAGTGAAGTGTCCTGTAAGAGCTTCCCAAGTGGACCATTTTTGCGGATTGAGCATACCGATTGTTGTTCTAATGACACAGACAACGGTAATTTAAAGGTCGAGTGAGCAGTCTTCCCACCATTTAATAGAGTTGCAGCAATGCCAGAAGACGCGACCGCCAGTGCTTTTCTTCCAGATTGTCGTACTTTGGCTAATATTAAATTGGCAAGAAATGTTTTACCTGTTCCGCCAGGCGCGTCCAAAAAAAATAGGCTACCTTTGTTGTTGATCACACTTTCAATTATAGCATCGAACGCAATTTTTTGATCTGCCACCAACTTGGGTACATTTGAGTTGACATATACTGATAACTCGTTAACATCGTATGTAGAGCTCGGTATGGCATTAACTACATTTTGTAGGGGGCAATTCGGAGAGGGTAACCCAAAGTCTACCAAATTTTTATCGTTCAGTTCTAAAAGTTTATTTTCGATCTGTATCAAGCCTTCATTATAAACATCAAAATCTTGTTGACCTCTTTCTTGGGCTATGTGTCTGATATCTTGACACAAATCGTTTTTAAAAGTGTTCCATAATTTGAGAGGTTCCGAGGGGAAACAAAATAATAGAATCACCACAAACAATTCTCTCAGCTTAAGCGGACATTGGGATATTGAAGCTTCTCTCAAAGTTATTTCCCATTGGTTATCATTTTCCAGCAAACCTCTATCTCGGCAAGCGGCTTGGTAAGTTTCTTTAACAATTCCCTCAACTGTTTTTAAATACTGGAATGATGTTGGGCCACGTACATGATGAAGTAGTATCCTGAGATAAAAACATTCTGACTGTGAAGGATGAATGCTGTACACTCTTCCCAATGCTGCATCTTTTTTTATGCCGGGGTGTCCAACTACGTCTTGGCCACGCTTCCTTCTAGAAAATTTATTGTTTGCCCATGTATAGTAATGAGGGACTTCGTGATAGAGTAGTGTTCTAGCAAACCCGTCACTGCTGCACAGGTCAAAAAAGGCAGTGAGTGTCGTTTTAGGTGGATTTTCAACAATATTTTGTATATTTTCCGCTGAGAAGTATACTCGTTGTCCGTTCTCTAAGTGTACCGCTAAGTGTACTACGGTAGGGTGTCTGTCATGTATAGGAAACTCTAACAATCTCCACACTGCTTCAGATGTACTGATGTATCGGCCGTTTAAATATTTTTCAACTTCGTCATGAGCATTTCTGACACTGAAAGTGGCTTGATCCGATCCTTTATTAATGTACTTACATATGTACTTAATTGCTTGTACGGAATGACAATATTCAACGTTTATGTGAGCGTTGAAAGATCGGCACAATATTGGGCAATATGGAACGATCCATCTGTTGTCAATGTTGACTGTTCTTCCTCGCACATTCAAGGTAGCGACCTGCCCTCCGTTGTCGATGTCGCGTCGTCGATAAACGGGATATCCGTCCTCACCGGTCTCGGTTTGAGTTACAAAACGTCGTGGGTATTTTTTTGAACAAATGCCATTTTTCATGCACGGCGAAGTCAAATTTTCTTCCCCACATGGTCCATGTACCATATTTTTTGTGACTATTTCGAACAACTCTGGATCTTCATCTTTATTAGGTAGCTCGGCAACTATTATGTCATCAATTTCATCGGGCTGTATTTTTGTGTCCAGCCAAAATAACATATGACAATGCGGCAATCCTCTTTTTTGCCACTCTACAGTTACCATAAAACATTTAACCGGCCCAAAAATCGCGTCTTTTGTGATTATGTTTATAATTTTTTTCATTTTTAAGTGAAACACTCGAGCAATTATGTCATGCCGATCGAAAGATCGCTGACCGGGAAAAAGTTCTTGCTTTATTTCTTCCCATTCCGGATTACACGTAAAAGTTATAAAAAGGTCAGGCCTTCCATAATTGCGCACATATGTCATAGCATCTTGCGTCTTTTCGTGGAGATACCTCGGTGACCCGGTAAATGACGACGGCAAAATGACATGTTGACCTAAATTGGCGGCATTTACACCTGCGTCTTGGTTCAAAGCATCCCTCAAATGAATATAGTTATCCGCTCTAAGCTTTTGTTGGTTTCGGGAAATAAAATTTAACCTCTCTGAAATCATCTTCGCCATCATATCAACACAATACTGATTAAACAAATCTTTGTAATAATGCAGTGTGTTAAAACAGTTCGTCCTAATCATTAAACGGTAGGCATAATATTGCATACATGACACTGTCTTATTTCGTAATGCATTCTGCTGAGGAATATTCACATAATATCCGTCGTCTCCTGTTACATATATAAGTGGATATTGTAACGGATCGTAAGCGCGGTGCAATTCCGACACTCGTTTTAGTTGTCCGTCTCTACCATGCAGCACAATATCCCTGGGTCCTTTGTCTTCGTCGACCAACAGAACGGCCACTTCATTTATGGAAGGAGCGTTATATCTGCCTTGGTGTTCTGCCTGAGGTGTGCGATCAGAGTGAATGATTAGTTTTAAACTTTCCGGGTTGTTAAGTTCGATACTATGCTTGAAACTTCGTACATATATATTGTGGCTATTTAATACGGTCTGCAATTCGTTAATCAAATCAATTTTTAGCGTAGGGGCCATGTTTGCTCGCAAAGATAGTTGGTCAGCTTCTGAAATAAAATATATTTGCAGAAATTGAGGGTTTTGTCCTGCTGGTGGTAAGAGGCTACCTATAAGATGGTAGACTTGTCCTTCTACCTTAAAGGTGGGCATAAAATTTCCCTCTCTAATTTCTTTTGCCCCAAACGAAGTCATCTGAAAAAGACTATTGTATCTACGTGCATTGTTCAAAAAATGCGCAGAAAGTGTGTGATTATTAGTCAATAGGCTTTTTATTGGTTCTGGTGGCTCTGTTATATTAGGAAGAATAACTTTTCCAGACGCGCAACACATACCGTTCGCTTCATCATTCCATTTTTTTGCAAAACATCGCGGGCAAACCTTATTCATTGCTCCGATTTGGATGCTGTTTTGATGATCATAATCAATTTGTGGATCGTAACTGAATGCCGATCTATTGCTATGAGCTAAAACTCTATTACGCGTCCTAGTTGTTAAAGAATGTTGTCTTTCTCTCTGTGCAATAAGTCGCTGCGAGCGTTCGGCGCTAGATTCCCTGGCACGTGTTTGCGAGTTCCTAACTCTATTTTCTGCAAGGCGCTGCGAGCGTTCAGCACTCGATTGTCGTTCGTGTAGTTGTGATGATCGGGTATTTTGTGCAATAAGTCGCTGCGAGCGTTCGGCGCTAGATTCCCTGGCACGCGTTTGCGAGTTCCTAACCCTATTTTCTGCAAGGCGCTGCGAGCGTTCAGCACTCGATTGTCGTTCGTGTAGTTGTGATGATCGGGTATTTTGTGCAATAAGTCGCTGCGAGCGTTCGGCGCTAGATTCCCTGGCACGCGTTTGCGAGTTCCTAACCCTATTTTCTGCAAGGCGCTGCGAGCGTTCAGCACTCGATTGTCGTTCGTGTAGTTGTGATGATCGGGTATTTTGTGCTGAAAGACGAAGCGCACGTTCGGCGCTTGATTCCCTTGCACGTGATTGTGACATTCTGTCACTATTTTGAGCAAGGCGGTGCAAGCGTTCGGCACTAGATTCGCTTGCACGTGATTGCGACGCATACGCTCTCTGATTTGCGAGACGATCAAAATTTTCAGAAACTGATTCTTCATCACGTCGTATTTTTGCTAATCTCGCTTGAGAGCAACTTTTAGATAGTTGAGACCTTTTTTTTCTTGGCATTTTTAATGATTTTTTTTTTTATTAGATAAAAATAAGAATAGAAATTAGGATATTTTAATTTCTATAGAAAAATATGTAGAGAATAAGAATAGAATTTAGGATAAATACTTACTATGGAAAAGATAAAAATAAGAATAGAAATTAGGATATTTTAATTTCTATAGAAAAATATGTAGAGAATAAGAATAGAATTTAGGATAAATACTTACTATGGAAATAAGGGTATAAGTAAGAATAGAATTTAGGATATTATAGCAGTAAAGCCTGAATGAACAATTTATAATTAGTTCTGAAAAGAACTTTTTTACTCGAACAAAAAATGCAAGTTAAATAGTCTACAAAATGTTTAAGATCGGTTACGTGACACGTCTGCTGCGTAGGGAGCCGACCGCGCGAATGAGCCGCGCGGCTACCTATCTCACTGATCTGACCTCCCCTCCCCCGCACCGCTGCGTTGCCCGGCTGGCTAGTCACTTCACGCCGCGCGCCGCCCCGCGCCTTTTTTATGTATTTTTGAAATAGTAGGTAAGTACTTACCTAATAGGTATCTTTTGGATGAATTAATAGTCTAAAGGTAACCGATTGAACAATTCAAAAGTTATCTAGAGCAAACTTTTATAAGGATTGAACCATTCATTAAAACGATTGTTATGGGTAAACTATAAAAGGTAGACATATGCTCTCGCGGACTTTTTTAAAAATAATGTTAAGATGAACAATTCATCCATAGAGCATTTTTGTATAACTTTAACTATATGCTCAGCGCACGCCACGGAAGGCCTCAGAAACGATACTTTTCCCCCGTTTTTAAAACATTTTTGGTTACTGCTCCACAACTATAGGACCTAGCGTGATATTATATAGCCTATGTTACTTCTGAATAATGCAGCTTTCTAATGGTGAAAAAATTATTGCAATCGGTCCAGTAGTTTTTGAGTTTATTCATTACAAACATACAAAAATACAAAAATACAAAAATACAAATCTTTCCTCTTTATAATATTAGTATAGATGTATGTTCGGCTGTAAGTTTGCATGTTTTATTTATGTACCTTTTTTTATTTTCACCGATGTTTCCGTTATTATTGGACCGATTTTGAACATTCATTCAATCACGATCCCCGTGAGGAACTGACGGATCTCCTCAAATATTATAGGCGTACATTATAGGTAGCAATTTTGGTATTTTGAGTAATAAGACCAGTAAGTATATTACTTATTTCCATTTAGAAAGTACCTATCATTTGATTAAGTACAACTGTTGATGAAGACCGCAAATGGCGAACGGAAACCTCAACGGTACCTATTTCAAGGGTGGCGATAAGATATCTCGATTCTGATAGTTCAGCGACTATGACAAAGCACGTTGAAATGGTTTAAATATACCTATACACTATGACTTTCCTGCGGCGTTGCTTGCGGCGAGTTTCTGATGAATGTCCTTTAAGTAGTTTCTTATTAATTGAGAAGAGGAAGTTTTCTGCGCCGATGATAAAACCTAAATATTGAGGAACCAGGGTATCATTTTATATATTTAATACATCATTACATTATTGTACAGTCAAGGAAATTGATTCGTAGACCATTTTGGACTATGTCAAAGTGACACTGTAAATAAACTCATCAGAAGTCTCTTACGTTTTGATTGATTACGTCACAATGACATAATCAAAAATGGTCTATGAATCAATTTCCTCTACTGTAAATCCGGCGTAAGCTCGGCGCAGTTTTAATAAGCTAGACAAACTAAGACCCCACAAAAATCATGTGAATAATAGCGGTCAATGTCGCAATCGTTCAATTATTCTAACCTAAGTATAATAATCTGGAATAACAGTCGGCCAAGAAATTGTACCACTTTTCGACCTTACAGAAGTGGTAAAAGCATTTCTTGGTCGACTATAGGTACCTACATACACAACACACATACAGGGGCTCTATTCAAAACGGTAAATTTATACCTATTGCCTTTGACGTGTTAAAGTATTGATTTTAATTCGGTTGCCATTACCTAAGCCATTACTGTCAAGTTAATAAGAGTTACCAAAACGTTGACAATATGACAACAGGTCGAAGCGATAGTTTTACGCGTGGAATAGGACCAGGGCCGGTATTTTAGGCTGTAAAAACGATATCGTTCACGAACCTGTTATGGTATTGTTATGACGTCAGCCGCCATTACTGTCAAGACAATAGGAGCCATCAAAACGATTACAGTACGATAACGGCTCAAACACGATATGGTTTTTTAATATATTTAAAATAGATTATCTACGATATCGTTTTAACCGCCTAGAATACTAGCCCTGGTGTAGTACCCAGGTACCTACATCATCATACGACGTCGTATTTCGTCGGGTAAAGGTGGGTACAGACTGGTGAAACGTAACATGCAATGTGTCATGAATTCACCGAATTCACCGTACACATTGCTGCAATGTATCATGAAAGGTAACACACTTTGTACGGTGAATTCTTTCATTGCATGACACATTGCATGTTACGTTTCACCAGTCTGTACCCACCTTAACTTCGCATCGTCTTTTCTCAGTTAGCTTATCGTTGGGATATGGTTACTAAACTTGGCAGAAAAAGCAAGATAAATAAATAAATACAAACTTTTTTTCGAACAAAAACGATGTCGTATGAGTTACACGGCTGTGGTCCAACTGCTCTGTTCAACTGACTAAAATTAGTATCATAAATGAGGTCTAGGATTATGTCGGTTCTTCAGCTGGCCCGGAGGGCCAAACCACTCAGAAAAAAGACCTCCGCCATAGCAGAGTCTGTCGAGACTGTTAATTTGATAGCAAAATCTTGTCTTAAAAAGCATTTTAAGCCAAAATGTGTGCTCTTGTATATGAATCTTGGGATATACTTATAAATGCTGTAAGTATATATAACCTTTATATATTACTGTTATTTGACAAAAAAGTAATAGTTAATTATATAATAAATAATAATAATATTATGGCGTATAATATTATTGTACTGTGTTGTTTGTTTTTAATAAATAAATAAATAAATAAATAATACTTAACCAAAAAAGAATATAGCGAAATATCCAATGAAAGTATAAAAGATAAAAGATGTTTATTCAGGAAATATTCCGCACGGGCACTTTTACACGTCAAACACACACTTTTATACCACGATAGATTCAATGATTTGTTGAAGTTATATAATTAAAGTAATATAGTTACTTTTATTTCGGGTCAAATCTTGCAAGACGATTTTCACCCACTTCCAGTTGTCGGATTCGATTGGCTTGAAATTGTGTATGAGTATGAAGACCCGATGACAATACTATAAGTATAATAAAGTACCGTCAACGAAAAAGGTTGTAGAAACGGCATATATATGAAAAGCCTAAGTGCAGAATATTATGTGGGTACCCACAGGTATGCTGTGTATGTGCGGCGTGACACTACATGGTAATTTTTTGCAGCAAACAGTTACTGTACACATAAGAATAGGTTAAAAAAATACTTAAACCAAATTGATGATTCAAGGAAGTTCCAACAACGAAGTTATTCCTAGAAGAGATCTGTTCCATATAGCTGTAATAATATAAATCCCAGCTACTGTGGTTCGGGTTGAATTAAAACAAAATAATCAGTTTCATACATATATATTTCATATTTCGTAATTTCGTACATTTTAATTTTCGAAGTTTTGTCTTTAGGAATTTCGTCCTTAGGAACTTTGATTTTAGAAATATTGCTATGCACCCCGTTCATTGTATGCTATGGAGACGAAAATAATACACTGTGACAATAAAATTTTAATCCAAAATTATATTTAAACTGTAAAATGGCAGATAATAATGGTTCTGTTGTTATATTATATTCCATTAAGTATTTATTGTAAACCCCTTTGCACTTTTCTAACATGCTGAGTTTTTGATTCCTTCAAGGCTAGGTCAAGCTTATTTGTAAGATGTAACAGGTTTGTAAGGTCACATTGGAGCAGATTGTGATTGACAATGTATTGGCATTGATTCGCTGTCTTGGCATTTTGGATAGACACATTTTTGACCAATGCAGAGGTATGTTTACTCCCGCTCTTATTTTTCTCAAGTGTTTTGTGATTGTCTTTGTTTAGTCCATGGTATTTAGGGATCCTTAACACGAAATCCATCATTATCATCGGTATAATCTCTTCCCTGTGACTTCTTGATGCTATCTGCAATGATAAAACCTGTTATCTCTAATCTATACTCTGATTGTTCTAAGATGATGCCTGCGACAGCCGTGTTTTGTAATTTCAATCATTAATATACTCACAAGCGAGGTATGTTTAAAAAGCGATTACCTTCGTGTACAGCGTCTCGCTAGGTTTGTACAGATGTAGTATTTAGGTATTGAAAGTGAAATAAATAAGTGTTTACATGAGCTGTCACAGACATTGTCTTAGAATAATCAGAGTAGAGCATAGTAATTTTCATTTGCATAATTTCAGTTTGTCTAAAATTACTTGCCAAAACAAATCACTTTCAAATTAAAAAAAACAGGAGGCGTTCATATACTGATACGGGGTGGTCCCAGAAGTATCCGACCTGATATGTAAATGGCGGTACATGTTCGAAAAAACTTATTGCGTTCGGAAGTACAATTAATTTGAATTTAAATTTGAAAATGGAAGATGCTGTTTTCTTTTGTTTATGTTGTTTATCAGCCTTCAAAGTGAACGCTCTCAGTGAAGTTTTAAACAAACCCTTGAAATATCGACAAACTTTTAATGGAATATCAGTTCGAAGTCAAACTTTCCTATATTTTCATTTCATCCACTATTCATTACCTATTTAAATCTCTAAATTCTATTTCTAAATCTCAATAATATTTTTAAATCTCCGATTTTTAAAATGTTATTTATCATTTAGATCGTTTATTTTGCAGAAGTTCATTTAATATTTTAGTAAGTAATTCATATTTTTTTGAATTTTGTAACTTTTGTAACATGTATGTACCTCTGGGAAAAGCATTTTAATATTTATGATTCCACAATCATATATCATTTCAATTGCAATGGGTTACCTACTAGTTTTCTCACAGCAATTTATTTTTATTGAGATCGCAGTTCTAACCTAACCTAACCTTCTTTTCCGGAAGTGATTTAATTTGGATCGCAGTTCTAACCTAACCTTACCTATAGTTAGGGAGCTGGCGAGCAAAATTTTGATATAATCAGCACACGTGGCAGACGTTATTAATAGCGATAATTATACCTATAGAAACATCAAGGGCCTCGTCTGCCACCGGCGCTGCGTTATCAATTGACAGCGTTTCAAAAATGTTTAAAAACCGGCCAAGTGCGAGTCGGACTCGCGCACGTAGGGTTCCGTACAACTATACATCTAAATAAATGTTTTTCTTTATTCTTTATTATATTGGAGTTGATTGAATGAAAGGTAAAATGCGGTTTAGGATTTATAACGTATTAAAAAAAAACTAATTATTAGATCTCGTTCAAACCAATTTTCGGTGGAAGTTTGCATGGTAATGTACATCATATATTATTTTTACATTTATCATTCCCTTATTTTAGAAGTTACGGGGGGGGGGACACACATTTTTCCACTTTGGAAGCGTCTCTCGCGCAAACTATTCAGTTTAGAAAAAAATTATAATAGAAACCTCAATATCATTTTTGAATACCTATCCATAGATACCCCACACGTATGAGTTTGATGAAAAAAAAATTTTTGAGTTTCAGTTCTAAGTATGGGGAACCCCAAAAATTTATTGTTTTTTTTCTATTTTTGTATGAAAATCTTAATGCGGTTCACCGAATACATCTACTTACCAAGTTTCCACAGTATAGCTCTTATAGTTACGGAATAAAGTGGCTGTGACATACGGACGGACAGACGGACAGACATGACGAATCTATAAGGGTTCCGTTTTTTGCCATTTGGCTACGGAACCCTAAAAAGGAGGTGTGCTATATTATGCGCACATGTACGCCTCTGGGGCTGATGATCACAGTCATACTATAAACACTAAAGATCGAAGAGGCAGACATCCAGGTCTCTGACTTTTGTAGTATTCAATGTTTGAAGTTATTTTTATGATTTAAAAACTGTATATGAAGTGCACACGTGGCACTGTGCTGACTTGAATTGTTTGATTAAAAACAATGAGAAGGACAAACAGCAAAAATAGCAAAAATAATCTGCCAACATGTTGCCTCTGCGTTATCTATAGACAGCGCTTAATAAAATAAAATAAAGTTGTGCTTATTATACGCTCATGTCTGCGTCTTGGACTGATGTTTGGACATCTTACGAAAACCAAGAAAATCTGTGAGGCAGACGTTCAGGCCTCTGATATTCTAAAGACAGACCATTTGAATTATTTTTTTCCACAATATGAACGATTTTCAAAACGCGTCAGAATTATTTGGGTTTTGTCTATGTTCAAAAATCACTGATAATATGTACAATAAAAAAATAAAAATAACATTTCCGTGGGGGAATTCGTTTAATTCTGCAAAAATATATTGGTTTAACATTAATAACTAGAATTGGCCTGTTAACTATTTTACCTTGAATTTTATTCACAAAAACGAGTTTTTGATATTTTTACCTTGTTCAGGTCATGGAATAAAACTAGAAAAAAACGATGTTTACATTTTTTTTATTTCAAAGCTAAAACCTCCCCTTTATAACCGCTTTCCCTTGATTCCGTGAATTTCAAACAGATGTACAGCTAAAAATCTGTGAGAAAAGTGTTTGCCAAATGTTTTCGTATCCAGGAAGTCATAATGAATCGAATGGGCACAATGAGAACCATGTGCCAACGACTAAATATATTTAAAAAAAAATACAACTCCGTCCCATGATAATGCAGAGCCCTGAATGTCTGCCTCTTAAATTTTCTTCGTTTCCAAAAGGATTGTGACCATGAAACCCAGAGGCATACATGTGCAAATGATTTAATACCCTTTATAAGCAACTTCAATCCGCTGTAACGCGAAAACGCAGCAACATAATGACCTTAATTGACTGGACCAAATCAATTCGTACTGATCTAAACTGCAAGCCACCTCGATGTGAAACGTGTGCAAATCATATACAGGGCGTCCCACGGCCATGCCACATGGAAGGAAAGTACCTTAAATATTGTAGATGGGTCATTTTACTGAAAGAAGACATTATTTTAATTTTAAAAAATAACATAGTGTCAAAACTAAAAGTAAGACCATGAATTTTAACATTTAATGTTTTTTTTGTGAGCGAAATATTCAAAAGAGTGCGACTTTGTATTCAACAGGAAGGGACTCGTTTTGAGCATTTGATAAATTGATAAATTTTGTATTATAAATATTAAAATTCATGGTCTTCCTTTTATTTTTGACACTATGTTATTTAGCAAAAAATTATCCTTATGGTGAAGCCTTTCGATCGGTATGATAAAGGCTACAGGGTAATTATTTTTCTCGTGTAACGGGTTCGATTCCCGGTTCAAGCATGTAATTATTAAAAAATCTATGAATGCAGTTTAAATTGTTTTTTAAATTCAAATAATGTCTTCTTTCAGTAAAATGTTCTATCTACAATATTCAAGGTACTTTCCTTCCATGTGGCATAGCCGTGGGACGCCTTGTATACCGTACCGCCAGCTCCCTAACTACTACTATTCTGGAAGCGAGTTATTTTTATTGGGATCGCAGTTCTTACCTAACCTAACCTATGTTATTTATTACTCTCAAACTTTGTAGTAAAATATTTTTGTTAATGGAATCAGGGCACGATTTAGATGTGTGGAGGCCATGGGGCAATGAAGGAGTGGAGGACCTGGGGACCGATTTTTGACTTTCGACCGCTCGAAAGTTTCACTCGAAAGTGACAAAAAACAATGAAATGGTATGTTTGACTTGCGAGCGATAGAAAATATGAACACGAGCGGTCCGTGGTTTTCGTTTTGAATTCTATCAATAGAAAGTCTCATTTGACATCTTCCAAACCTGTTGGGTTACCAACTTGGGTATGTATGCCGGGAAGTACACGAAGCATAAACAAACCTAGCAGTAGCACAATCCCACAGACATCCACAGAAAAAAAGCGTTTCATTTTTCCTACATTTATAACCAGTCAAGAATTTGTAAAATAAGCGTAAAAAAATCTTATGGGCACTGAAATATTAAATTGCTTGTTATGATTTCATATTTTGTTAGCTTCACACATTTATTCGCAATTAAAATATGAATTAAAAAAACCGATAAAACATTGACTTTCTGCGTATAATGAAATGAAATAAGTTCAAACTTAACAATATTATTTAGTCAATCCCACTTTCAAGTGAAAATTTCAAAAATATGGAATTTGGGACCATTCGAAAGTAAATTGTGAAAGATTTTCGCATTTGAATATTTTCTACCGCTCGGTTTTGAAATCGAGCGCTCGAAAGCCAAAAATCGGTCCCCTGTCTTACCTATCTTAGTAAATAAAATAAAAACTTTAATCCCTACATCTTATATTGATCAATAAGGAGCTTTAGTCCCGATGTGCAGAGACTAAAGTAACATTTTAAGAGCATGAGAAGTGTTTCTTGAATACTTTATGAAATGTATATATTTTAAGCAATTAACAATCCTTGTACTGTTCTTCTAAGAATGGTCGATATGGTCATAAATCATAATATTTAATGAATAGTCGATGACACCAAATTACTCCAAGATAAAATATTAGTAATGAATATTCTATAAATTGTTTTCGGTGACACGAAATTCGATAAATCGTTTGTAGATATTTCAAGGGACACCCAGATAAAATTGGTTACCGTTATGTAGTTAAATACTTTCATCTGAAAGGTCTGGTTCCAATGAATATTAAAATTGAATTGGATTCAACACTAGGAAATTTCGCTCCATCGTTTTCGACGGTAAAATATCGGGTGTCAGAGTTTAAACGAGGTTGTACGAGCTGCGAAGACGAACATCGCAGTGGTCGACCAAATGAATAAACCTCGCCATAAATAGTCAAGAAAATCCACAAAATTGAGTTGGGTGATCGATCATGATCATCGGTTGAAAGTGCACGAGCTAGTAGATATGGTGGACATCTCAAAAAGTGGTGTATATCACATATTGACTGAAAATTTCTGCATGGAACAGCTGTGCGCTAGATGGGTTGGGTTCCGTGTTTGCTCACAATAAAACAAAATCAGCGTCGTGAAGATGTTTCAGAAGAAGAAAGAAGACTAAGACGGATCCATCTGCTGGCAAGGTCATGGCATCGGTTTTTTAGGATGCCGGTGAAATATTTTTTATCAATCTATGGCGAGTATTATGCGAAATTATTGCAGCGCTTGAGTGATGAAATAAAAAAATGGGGCCGCATTTGGCAAAGAAGAAAGTGTTGTTTCATCAAGACAATGACATCTTGTACTATTACTTATTCTATGATAATGCGCCAGTTCACACATGCGTGATTGCGATGGCAAAAAATATTTAAAGTTTGAGTTGCTTCCTCACGCACCGTATTCGACAGATTTGGCCTCCTGGTATTATTTTCTCTTCACAAACTAAAAAAAAATGGCTGAGTGGTAAAAGATTGTCCAACAATGAAGATGTGAAGTAAGCGGTTCATGGCTATTTTGCGGAGCTCGACTGTTCTCACTTTAAACAAGGAATCGAAGCTTTTGAAGATCGCTGGCAAAAGTGTATTGAGATAAAAGGAGACTACGTAGAGGAATAAAAACAAAAAAATACAAATAAATGTGTTTTTTGTTAGGTCGGAAATTTATGGGACACATGGGTAGTTATAAGTGTGCTATCAATTAAGTTAGGTATAGTCCTATCAAAGTTTCATACGGGCCCCAATGCATAATAGGTCGTGTAGTCGCACTTCAAATAACGACATTTATTTCAAAGACTGGAAACAATTTAAAGATTTGAGCCAGATTGACTCTGAGGATTATTGGAATACGCTACACACGAAGTCATTAAACCTACTCGTATTCTTGCGTTATACAAACTGTAATAGTGTTGTTTAATTTAATATAACTATTTCATCACCAAAATATTAAGATTTTCGCCCATTTAGGATACTCTCGATAAGACTACTCAAAATTTCGTCATATTCTGAGTCGTAAGCTTGTTAATAAAGTAGTTTTTACTAACGCGCATTTTAGTAACGTGGTAAAATTCGGAGGTGGTCATTGTGGGAACTGGTCCTTTTGAGATGTGGTCATTTCCAGTCAAGAAGTGGACAGTTTTAAATGTAGTAAAAGATAAAAGATGTTTATTCAGTAAGTAGGCCGCACGGGCACTTTTACACGTCAAAAATCTACCAGCGCTTCACAAGAGACCACTGCTGAGAAGAAACGCCGCAAGAAACTCAACATTGTAGAAACTGGCCATTTTAAAAATGTGGTCGTTATACGATGTGGTTAATATGGGATGCGAGTAGTCAGTTTAGGTTGTGGTTGTGGTCGTTTTTGGGAAATGGACATTTTAGAAAGTGGTCATTTTAGGGAAGTGGTCTTTTTAGGAAGGTGGTCATTGCATGCCGGAGCCAATTGGCTTTATAAATTAATTATTATTTATAATCTATAATTATTTTTACTATACACGTTTTACTAAACATCAACGCCATCCTGATTTTTAGGTTGAAGATAAGTTAATTTCCTTTTTTTCCAGCCAGTCGAACTCATTTGCATTGGGACTGGTACAGAGGTAATAAGTACAAAATCTAACATTTATATTTGTTCTGAACTCCACATGAATGGAATTCTAATGTGCTATGAAGCTGCAAGTACTTTGTCTTGTACCCATTTAATATATTTTCACTCTTGACAAATACTTAAAATTATATAATTTTGGTTAGTCAAATTTTCATTGTCAATTTTCAATATCAACACAGACGCCGGAGCCTGCTACTGCCGTCTACGGTGACGGCTGCGGAGTGACATCTTTATTCAGACTACCTACACTAAAACGATACTTTGATAAATTTATGTATTAGCACAGTAATCTAATAACTTAAACAAATACATCAAGACTTAGGTTACATGATTATTAAATAATCCAAATAATAATACCAAATTCTGGTATGAGACGATTAAGCAAAAGTAATAAAACATCAGTTAAACTAAATGTTGATAAACTGAATTATTAATGAATTATGATAAGAGATCTTACAGAAAAACATTGTTATGTAGACGGAAATTTCGGAAATCGGACACTAAATTTAAACACAATGAAAAAGCATAATTTGAAAATAATTTGCATGAAAATCATACTTAATTTAATTGGCAGTTGTACTATCATTAGTACGCAAGCCAATTAAGCTCATGCTTATTCGGCTTGTACCGTGTAGAAAACCAAATAAGATAGCAACCTTTAAATTTGACAACTTCAAATATGATGGTGATGGTGTGTATGGTAATGATGTTTGTTCCACTAGCTAGGGCAACCAAATTTACTAATCTATGCCGCACAAACCTCTTAATTAACATAGAAGCAAAGCAATTGAACTATACCTGAATTTCAAATCGCCATGTAAAATCTTGGTAAGTTGGAACTTTTGATTGGAGAATTTGCAGAGCCCCTGACAACTCATCCTTTTTTGTGCTATACAGTTTAACTAAGACATCTTGTTGTTCTGCAGAGAAACCCGCTATTGCCAGTGAAGACTTGAAGTCAGACAGTAATATCTGCAATTTAAGAAATCAATTAGCTGAGTTAATTCCATATATCCTAACCTATTCCTATACTATTAAACGAGCAATTATCACTTTACGTATATACGGTGAAAAAAACGGACATATAAATATAATATAACATACATATAAAAAAGATATATTTAGCAATGTCTCTAAGACATGAATAATGTTTACTTTGTAATTTTTTTGTTCAGCGCCTACAACTAGGACTTCGTTGTATAACAAAAAAGGCTGTTGTATCATTAGGCAAAATAATTTTTTGAGAAAGACCAGGCTTATGTGGCTTTGAGTCGAGTGAAAATGTTACATGGTGTTGCAATTTGTGAATTGGATCAAAGAAAACTATTCAATTATCCTCATGACAAATCATTGGAAGAATTGCAAAAAATAAGAAACCAAAACGACGCAAAAAAGAGGGTGAACGGATGAACTGATTTGGATGCGGTTTTTTTTGTTTGAAAGCAGGTTTTTTAGCGGTGGTTCTTTGACATGATTTATCAAGATCGGTTCAGCCGTTTGAGATATTGAGCTTTTAAGGGGTTAAAAGCCCCTGATATAATGGCAACACCTACTTTCAGAGCAAATATCTCTTAAACGGCCCAAACACAATTAATGTAGCTTTATACATATACACCGTGTTTTTATTGATTTACGATAACTTTAAGGGAACGTTCTTTAGGTCAAATAAAGTTAATTTCCCGAAGACAGACAAATGATAACTGTAACGGTTTTAAAGATATTTAATGTTTAAATTTAATCAGTTAATCACGTTGAACTGGTCTAAAAGGCTCTTAACTGTCTGTGTATGTCACGTCAACATTGACGTACGTGACACTGACTATGAGTTAACTCTAAAGGTCCTTTTAGAATGACCAAAGATACAACATTTAATTACTTTGTTCTAAACAGAAAAAATATGTTTTTTTTGCAATATTTAAAAATCTAATCTACCACTTAGTTTCTATGGATGTACCTAGTAATATGCCGAAGTTATCGTAAATCAAAAAAAACACGGTGTAGAATGCTACTGATATTCCTAATAATAGAACATAATATATACTATCTGTAATCACGTTCTCGAAAACGGAATTATCAATTTTGACGAAATTTGCAATATAGGGGTTTACAGCAGGGATGTTATGGATATATAATTTCGGATCCGGATATGGATATGGATATTTGTAAAATATAATATCGGTTTCGGTTACGGTTATGGATATTAAATTATTTCGGATTATCCAATAGTTTCGGTTACGGTTTTTTTTTTTTTAAGGAACTGTAAAATGAAATACATACATACATACATACATACCTTCACGCCTTTATTCCCAGAGTGGGGTAGGCAGAGCTACAGAATTACCAACAACTCCAAAAACTTGTTGATAACTCTGTAACCACAATTTGCACAATTAGGCTAAGATGTTTAAAGTATATATTAGTGACAGGTAGCAAGCCCATCGCCTAACAGTAAATACTACAAGCCTTTATTCCCTTAGTCGCCTCTTACGACTTCCACGGGAAGACATGGAGTGGCACAATTCTAAGCCGGCAACCACACCAACCACCAACCAACCAACCAACCAAGATTATATTCGACTTTAAATTGTACCTTGTAGGTTTCGCAATCTGTCATACAAGTAATTCTTTCTTACAGCTACTCGTTTTGAAGTGTTATATAGGTAACTAATTAAATGCAAAATCAAAATTAACGTTCGTAATTTGTTATACTCGTATATGAATCAACATCGCGCTGTGACGTCATTAGGTAGCGGGAGAGGTGTCGCATTCCAGCGGAGTGCACAGTTAATTCGTACGAGTGTAGTATTTAGTTAGACTCCGCCCTATCCGAAACTATCCAAAACTTTTATTTCGGATTCGGTTACGGTTACGGATATTTTTTTATTTCGGATATCCGATAGTTTCGGTTACGGATATGGATATCCATAACAACACTGGTTTACAGGAGCGAATAACACATCTGTCAATTTGTCATGATTATGACGTTTTCAACCTGAACAACACTCATCCCCAAAATACCAAATACACTTTATACCAGATTCCCAAATCACCAGATTCAAAATAAGGATTAATTTATCGTACTTGCCCAAAATGTTGAATCTAGTGATTTGGAAATCTGGTATAAAGTGTAATCTGGTATAAACATACATACATACATACATACATAAACTCACGCCTTCATTCCCAGAGTGGTGTAGGCAGAGCTACAGAATTACCAACAACTCTAATAACTAAGGGAATATAGGCTTGTAGTACTGTTAGGTTAGACGATGGGCTTGCAACCTGTCACTAATACACTGGTATAAACATATTTTTTTATTTTGGGAATGAGCGCTGAGCGAATCTTGGTATTGCAGGTACTTATAGTTATAAAATAAGTAAATTAACTTACATTATGCTTACATCCCTCTACTATAAGGCATGCTAATGCGTGTACAAGGTTTTGAATAGATGTTTGCGAAACCTCTAGTTTTTCTGAAAATAAAACATGTTGAACAATTATCTAAAATTAGTTGATTTTTCATATTAAATAAGACGTAGTTTTACTCATACCAGCAGCTAGACTGAACTTCTTGTGATTAATTCCATTATTTAAATAGTCTATAGCCAGTTTGCAGAAATCTACCAAAACTGAAAACAAACAAGGCATTAATCGCTAAATACATGGGTAGTGCCAGGCAAGGAAAATATTCTAAAGCAACACAGGAAAATAATAAAAAACATTTTAATGCATTTTGCCAATATTTTTCTTACCAAACACTAATTCAATACAATAATACTACACTCAAGACTGGGCACAACAAGAGTTTGGTTAGTGTTGTAATAAGTAATGTCTTGTAATTTTAGGGCAGGCCTTTGTATACGAGGGGTGGCTGATAAATTCTATCACCTCCTTAATATCACTACAAAGTCTTTGGTAGGATTCATATAATAACAATTCACTATGGGACTTTTTATTACCAAATCTGTGATATCATCATGGCGGCTGACTTTGAAAATTCTCACAATTTAGAACACCATGCCAAAATTAAGTACCATGTAAATAAAAGACAAACAAAAAACATGTTTGAAGAGAGCTGTTTAAATTAACCCCATCCGGAGCGTCCTGTGATGGTAATAACTGAGGAAATAAAATAGAATAATGTCTACTTTGCCCAAAGGTTAACTGGCAGAGAATTAAGTTCGCGTTTTATATATTAAGTGTATTCTTTTGTGCAGTAAAGATTAAATAAATAATAATAATATATAATAAAACATCTGAAACATCAAGAAAATAGTACTGGCTGACCAAAGAATAAACCTGAGGGAGATAGCAGAAGAGATGCAGTTTAGCTGTAACAATTGTAACAAATTCACTTATGGACAAAATACCATCGAGTTTAATTTATGCTAAGTAGTCTACTCGGCGGCTATCTTCGGGTTGACCGCTAGGCTAGTATCATAACAATACAAACGTTAAGTTACTGATAAGATAAATGATAATGTGACGCCAGGAAACATCTAAAAAAGTAATGGGTATACCAAAATAATTGCTTTTACCTTGCGTGGAATGTTGATGCAACAATTTCAGGTGTTTCTTTTGTAGCTCGCTTAAAAATATAATCATTTTTCCTTACTTCTAAGATATAAAGCTGTAATATAGAAAAATAACTCGACAACAAAAGTTACGCGTGCCTTGGAGAGAAACGTGTAGAATTATGTATTTTACATCACATAACAAACTTTAAAAAATCGAAGTGAAAGAAGACAAGGGAAATACTGAAAAGTCTGAAAACATCAATTCTCGAATACTTCTTCTTCTCTTTAGTGGCAGCAACAAGGCTTGTGAATTCTCGAATAACTAAGGTCTAAATTATGAATGCTGTCATAATGACAGGTGACATTCCTGACATTCCTGCTGCACGTAAACAGAGTAAAGAATTTAATACATACATACATACCTTCACGCCTGTAATCCCAGAGAGGGCTAGGCAGAGCTACAGAATTACAACTTGAAAAAAGTGGTTGACAAGAATTTAATAGAATTGTAGAACTAGCATAGAAAGAGTAATAAACAGACATAGAAGTTTTTGTATCAGAAACGTCAATTAACTAGGGACATCATTCCGATATTAAATTTATCTTCTTCTTCTTCTTCTTTCTTTGTGGCGTTCCACAGTGTTTTCGCCAATGTCAAGTATGGTGAGGGAGACTCTGCTTAAGGAACGGGTTTCGTGGAAGAGCAAGTGAAAAGGAAATGGAAAAAAAAACGGATGAATCACCTGAAACAAAACATACAACTATTATATATTTATATAAATTACTTAAAAACTTAATACCAAACCTTAATACTACAGTTTAATTTTATTATTATTAATATATTCACAAAGGGTATATATAAAGGGGGTATTAACAAGAATTAAATTTATCGTTAACTGTTACTTATTTCTAAGTGACATTGTAGTACGCTGATCACTACAAATCGATGTTATATAATGATAAATAAATATAATTGTATTATAAACGTGTTTTTTTATATTTTACACAAAAAAATCTTTCAATGCTATTCAATCGATTTCCATACAAAGTAAACTGAAACAAAGAGTTCCATGCAACAAAGGCCTATTTAGGTTAATTGTTATTATATGGACATTATGAACAATTACAATTTATCGATAAATAAATATCGTTCGGAAGTCCCTAGGACAATTTTATTCGTGCCGCATAAACTTCTATGTCTGGTAATAAAATAAAAACTGGGCAAGAGCATGTCTAACCGTGCTTAGTGTAGGGTTCCGAAGCCGTTACTTCTCAAAAACCATCTTAAAATACACTAGACAGTTGACTCTAACAAAAATGAGCGCTTTAAAGCTTACTTAATATTTTATAAACGGAGCCCTTAATTAAAAAATGGTTTTCACAAACCTGCAATATTTTTGAAAGACCTATCCAACGACTATGGGATAGACGAAAAATAAACACACCCCACGTAAGGTGGAAGGCACGAGGTACTTAAAAAAAAAACCACTTTGTTGGCGTGACTAATATGTATATTTATGCTAAATTACAGCTTTCTAGTACTAAGAATCTCTGAGCTAGGCTGCGGACGGACGAACGGACGGACATGGCGAAACTATAAGGTTTCCTAGTAGACTACGGAACCCTAAAAAACGATAAAATAATAGCTATCATCTTTAATATAAAGGGAAATTGAATATGCTAAAACGAGATCACTATATGTCTAAAAAGTAAGGTTATACACTTGTTGGGTCATACAGTGGTAAGGCTTCCACCATACCACTGTGACCTAAATCCCATTGAACTGATTTGGGGATAAAGGATATAAAGGTAATTATAATATTTTAACCCTTTTCTTGGCAAAAATAAAAAAGGTCATGGATTCAAGCCTCTTCAGATTTAAATCCAGCAAAAAAATGAAATAACAGAAAAGATACAAAAAGTGAATTTTATGGTATGTATCATAAAATACACATTGTCAAGAAAAGGGTGTTACTAGCTTTTGCCTGTGACTTTCTACCTGTAAATAGTAAATGGCCCATTCTTAGTGCACCGCTACACTCTCTAGAGAATATACATTTAATTTTTCTATAGGTTTAGGTTTAGGCTGTACATTGTCTGTCAGTCAGTTAGAAAACTGTTTTATTTGTATGGATAGAATGATAGAAGATAGATAATACTTTTATTTTCTTTATATGTATAGTGTTCAATATTGTCGTATATGATGTGAGTAATATTAATATTCATGGATGTGATTATTCTTTTATTCAGGTGGCGGCTGAGCAAGCATTCCAAGATATAACTTATGTTTATTTTATTTCTGCTGTTTCCTTAGTTTGCCTTCTGACAAAGGCCCAATAATCAATGTGTATGGATAAATTAAAAAAAGTAGGTTTTCTAAAAAAATATCTATCATTAGGTCTTCTCCTAAGCTTAGAAGTCGCGGGTACAAGCTAGTAATTATTATAAATGTTAAAGTTTACGACTATTACTAATACAAAGTGATTATGAAAAAACCTTAGTGTTAAAGAGAAATTATATAATAAAGTATCAATATCGTTTTAGTCGTAGTATACAGGGTGAACTCTAAATGGTAATACAAATGATCAGTTCTGTGTTCTACCCACGAATATGAACAACTTTCACTATGGGTACAACTCTGAAAACACGAAAAAAAAACCAGCTGTCGCATAAAAAAATTCAATAGGTACTCGACCAAAATGAATGAAGCAGCCGTTTTTTTTTTCGTGATTTCAGAGTTGTACCCATAGTGAAAGTTGTTCATATTCGTGGGTAGAACACAGAAGTGATAATTTGTATTACCATTTAGAGTTCACCCGGTATAGGGTGGCTATACAAACGACAGTGCTGCCCTCATTTTTTGGCTCGCCTTTTTTGCCAGGCTATTAACTAAAGCCTATTTAACTGGTAAGCGTGTACCACTTTCGTCCTCGTTGTCACTCTACATCAGGTAAAAGTTGTTAGGTTAGCTATAATATAATTAAATCCCATTTAAAAAAAAAAAACAATAGTACGCAGCTGTTTGTTTTTATTTTCCTTGTAACATTTTCTACGCCACGCCACGCAAGTTGAATAGTATGGAGACTCGTCAAAATCGTCGTGACGTTTAGAATTAGAATTCTGAATATTCTGATTTCTGTTTCAACAAAAGATGGAACTTTAATACATATTTCATTCCATTAATAGTTGAAACTATTATCATCGCCATGGCTTTGAAAAAAGTCAAAGGTAATTTTGAGAGGATGTTTGATAAAAATCTTACAGATTTGGTACGAGGTATCAGAAATAACAAAGATAACGAGGTAAGTATCTATTTATCTTTAGGACTTTTACGAAAAAAATACCTTTTGCATCACACACACATTCCACATGCTAAAAACATATCGATTATTTAACTAAACATTTTCAGGCGAAGTACATAGCTCAGTGTATGGAAGAAATAAAAGTAGAATTACGACAAGATAACATTTCGGTGAAAGCTAATGCCGTAGCTAAACTCACATACGTAAGTGAAAATCATTGATTTTGAATAATTTTACGCGTGGAAGTAGTTGTAAACCTTTAAGGTAAGAACCTTTGTGTTGGGCTTAAAAATATTAGCTAAATTTGCTGGATCTATAAATGTAAGTACAATCCCATTGTAGACAGCCATCAGACTGGATACTGGAAAAATATGACTATTTTTAATTGTTAATGATTTAATTTTCAGTTACAAATGTTAGGATATGACATATCATGGGCAGTATTTAATGTGATTGAAGTGATGAGCTCTAACAAATTTACCTTTAAGAGAGTTGGGTACTTAGCTGCTAGTCAATCATTTCATGCTGACTCAGAATTGCTCATGCTCACCACAAACATGATCCGCAAGGATCTTAATGCTCAGAACCAGTATGAAGCAGGCCTAGCTCTCAGCGGCCTAAGCTGTTTCATCTCACATGACTTAGCCAGAGACTTAGCCAATGATATCATGACTCTGGTTAGTATGGTTTTCCTTTATTTACTCTGAAATCCACAAGTTTAAAATATTTTTTAATATTTTTTGTGTTTTTTTAAGATGAGTTCAACAAAACCTTATTTGAGAATGAAGGCTGTGCTTATGATGTACAAAGTGTTTCTACGGTATCCAGAGGCACTTAGACCTGCATTTCCAAAACTAAAAGAAAAACTTGAAGATCCAGATCCAGGTGGGTGGCTCAAAGATTGAACATTCAAATCGCACCTTTGCAACAAAACTGTGACATCTGAGCAAATCACAACTTTGGAGATGTCACAGTTTTGTCGCAAAGGTGCGAAATGTAAAAAAAATGTCGCATGGAGCATTAAGACCTTATTTTAACAGCATTTGGCTGTTTTTAGGGTTCCATACATCCATCCGTTTAATTCATATGTAGGAGTTTGTGGTCAATCTTTAGGAATTTGTAGACTAATAGAGACATTGTTAGATTTTTACATTACGACACATTAAAATGTGTATAATTTTTGCTAATATTTTATCATAACAGAGAAACATGTTACTTTAGGTGTTCAGTCTGCTGCAGTAAATGTGATCTGTGAGTTGGCTCGGAAGAACCCTAAGAACTACTTGTCCCTTGCCCCAGTGTTCTTTAAGCTCATGACAACCTCCACAAACAACTGGATGCTTATCAAGATTATCAAGCTGGTACGTACAACTTGTATATGTGCATATTTCATTATAACCTGATTTTTCACAAGTCAATAGATGCAGTTGTCTGCTTTAGAAGTTATTGGTTTTAAATATAAATATGGCCTTCTTTATACTAGCTGAACAATTGATTCATGTTAGGTATACAAACATACCTATAGTGTCTGAGAATCCAAATAATTAGATTAGACTTTTGCATGTGGAGGTGTTCCAAACATCAGTTGAGTATGATAGATTGTGCTCAATCAATTATAAATAAAAGTATATTGACATGAAAAGCGAATAAGTATTTTTTATGTTACGTCACATGTTGAATTAAAGATTAAATATTTTATAAAACATACATTATTTGTAAATTCTTCACAGTTTGGTTTAATGACAGAGTATGAACCAGATATTGGAAGAAAAATAACACAAAGCCTCATAGATCTTATTAGCAGGTACCAGTAGATGAAACATTACCAGCTGCTAGACACATCACACACCAATTTATTATCATACCATACAGTTTAGTTGAAACCCACCTTTGAACACTGGAGTGATGATTGAATCAAGTCACCTTTTTGGCACCTTTTGCATTATTTTGTTGCGGGATAGGTACTGTAAGTTTAAAAATATATACATGGTCGAAAAATCAATATGGGATGAAAGGGAAGTACCTCAAATTCTTGAGATAGCTCATTTCCCTTAAGGGAAATTTTACCCTTATTTTATTACTAGGCATCGGAGTTTTTGTCGCACGGTAAGACTAATAGCAAGCTATGGAGTCGTCATTTGCCATAAATCTAAACTCTTATTCATATTCATACTCATTTATTTATTTAATTATTTAGGTTTTTTTTATATTCAAGGACAACAACGTTGACGAGTTCAGAAACGATTAATAAAAATAATTACTATTTTTTAAAATAAATATTACAATAAAAAATAATTACTATTTTTATACTGATTTAATTACGAAAATTTATAAACAAACTAAAGATACATTAAAATACGGCAGAAGGGAATGTTTTAGTCCACACTAGTGGCGAATTGTATGTTAAAATAGTTCAAGTTATGAATTTATAATCTAATACAAAATTATTTTTTTATATAACTTGACCAAGATAAAATTATACACGACCGACCGCTATAGAGGCATATTAAGATAAATTAAATAAATGAGTATGAATATGAATAAGAGTTTAGATTTATGGCAAATGACGATTCCATAGCTTGCTATTAGTCTTACCGTGCGACAAAAACTCCGATGCCTATTTATTACCCTTACCCTTATAATCACAACATAGTATAAAACAAAGTCGCTTGCGCTGTCTGTCCCTATGTATGCTTAAATCTTTAAAACTACGCAACGGATTTTGATGCGGTTTTTTTTAATAGATAGAGTGATTCTTAAGGAAGGTTTATATGTATAATACATTCCACGCGGGCGAAGCCGCGGGCGGGTCGCTAGTAATGTATATTTATGAAAATGAGCCCCTGTTTTTTAAATATTATTTTTCTCCTGGTCACGCTATAACTTGAGAATGGCTGAACCGATTTGGCTGATTTCTTTTTTGTTGTGTTCGTCATTGTCAGGACAAGGTTTGTATGAAAGAACATAATTGAAAAATTCACTGAGAAGGTCAGTAATTCGCAGCGGCGGGGCGCTAGTAAATAATAAATATCAGGGGACAATTTCACACAAATTGACCTAGTCCTAAACTAAGCTTTAGGCTTGTACTATGGGTACTATACAATGATAAACATACTTACATAGGGTAATTTTTTTATCAGTGCACAAATTTTAACCCATGATTTTGTATCGTTAAGATAATATATTACAATGATAAAATAAGTTTTTTTTTTGTTGTAAATTGTACAATTTTTACGTTCTTGTGTGGGCTCGTGCCCAGTCATAATAGAAAAAAACTTTTTAAAAACCTGTATAGTAAGAACCTTTTTACAGCACGCTCCTCTCCTCGCACCCCTGCATTAGAGGGTCAATGAATATTGTTAAGTTAGTGGAATCATTGAATCGATAATATCTCTAATGATTTTTAAGCTATAGCAAAAATAACTAGGGTAAGGACTTTTGGTGGCATATCATGGTTCTAGAATCCATGGAGTCGCGATTCCCTAATTATTATAAATAAACCACTTTAATTTTGGCCTTCACTATTGTCATATTTCAAAATAAACTAAGTACATGTTGGTTCAGTTTATTCATGTACCAACTAATATTTATTTGTTTTAAAGTTATCACAGCGAAGATATCTTCTGTAGGAAAATTGATTCAAACTGGTTTAGAGATTTAACTAATGAGCATTTTGAAATATTATCATGACAACACTAAAGCCAAAATCAAAGTGGTATGAATGATTAGGAAATAGCGACTGCCACCAAAAGTCCTAACCCTAAAAATAACACAAAATGTGTTATTGATTAACAATAGCGAAATTAGCGAAGCAAATTTTAATTTTTTTACACCTATTAAAAAATTACCCTGTATAGAAAAATATTTGCCCATACAGGGAATCAAACCCGGGACCGCTAGATTCATAGGCAGGGTCGCTACCAACTAGGCTCACAGATAGTCGTATTACTAATACGTACTTCATACAATGGGCAATCTTTTGCAATAGGGCTTTAAGAGCACATTTAAAAGGTTTTAACGGGCAGAGGGTTCGGTAAGTTAAGCCTTACGAAAAAAACCATTCAAAACCATGTGAAAGGGATAGCGGGCCGGTCCTTGCCTTGATCTTGAAATTTTGCTATTACATAAGTGCACAAGTTGGTAATAATAAAGTCAACAAGGTTAGTACCGAGCAGCCCTTTTGAGTTCCGTAAATTATGTAACGCTATTATCCAAAATAGTGATGATTTGGTAATATCACAGTTTAACAGTAAACACAAGCAAAAAAATACAGGACAACATTCTGCATAATAAATAAAGTTAATGATGGAGATCACTTGGTTTAAAATTATTTATATTGTGGATTATTTTAATATTACTTAAATGTACTGACAAAAAAAGTAGCTCACACAGACATAATTTTGAATAAGTTCCTCACAGGACTGGGCACAGTGGCGTGGTAGTTGTCTTGCGAGGATAGGTACAAGAATAGATCAGGCTCGTGCTTCACAAACATAACTGTTACAAGTGATCATTCAGCATAGATCGCGAATTAGCGAGTTCCTACTGCGTCACTTAGATTCATACAAACCATGCCATACTCGTATACTACGAATTGTCAGGTTTGTGAAATATGGCACGGATGTTAAAAATGATGCATGGCAGATTTGACATACTCAATATTATATTTTAGTGATCTACTGTTGTGGATCAAATTGCACAGGAATAATACGTCCAGATTCATTAAATGTACATCCTGTAGTCGTCAGCTGCTCCTGCATAAGCTAGTCTTATGTAGTGTCATTGTGTTTGTTGCAGTTTGGTGCCTTAACCCCATTAGAGCCCCGACTTGGCAAGAAACTGATAGAACCATTAACTAATTTGATACATAGGTGAGTCGCTCACTGTAATTAGCTATGCTGATTTACTTAATCAATCAGTTCTCTAAATGGGGTAAAGGGTGACAGGAGAATCTTACTGTTTATATATCTGAGTAACATTAACCTTCCATTCCATTGTAATAACTTCCATTCCGCAGTACTTAGGTAGAACTTGATTGCTTTCATCGCTTTTTCTGCTTAACCATTGGGTTAAGTTGAGCATTAACCATTAATTAGCACTAGCTTTATAACGCTGTCATTTAGGTGTTGGAGGTAAGCAAACAACAATATATATTTTGTCATGACTTGATTGACTGCCACCGACCCGCTAGACGGGTCCGTTTTGTATAAAAATTAGAGTCCTTGGCAGTAAAAGCGGTGTTTGAAAGGTTTAAACCTTTGCGTTCGCTTATCATAATTAAATTGTGTTTGCTTGACATATAACACGTGCTTACTAACCGACTTTACTATTTTTATATTGTTTCCATTTTTAACGTGCGTACGGAATAAATTGTCATATTTCGATCAGTATTTTGTGGTACAAACTTGTTGTCTTCCCCACCGCAGTTTAACGCTGCACCCTGTGACTTAAAAATCCTGCTTCAGAATTTGACCAGCGGTGTTTGCTTGCTACCGGATGCAATAAAAAAACAGTTGCATCCTATCTTGCCGAATTTATAGAGGCAGGATTATTTTTTATTCGGTACACCGAGTATTCCTTTAAGGGAGAGTGTAGCTTAATTACAGTATACAAGCTCATGTGCCCTGCCCAGAAATCTATTGTTCCTCAAATATTGAAGTATACATTTTCTCTATCACTTTGAATTGTTTTTTTCGTATACTTAAAGTTGACAGTAAAAAATATATTAAAATTTCAGAAAAACCTTACGATATGTTTTACACAAAAAGGTTAAAATGTCATAAAACAGAGCTACATGTTTTTTTTTCTGCAATTCACCTATTATTATATCAAAATTACCAATTTATGATGAGGAAAATTATTCAAAACGTAGTAGATTTGCAAATCGATGTTTTATTTTACGTTTGGCTTAATAGAATGCAACTTAGCTAGGATTACAAAGCCTCTATTCTTGGCGGTAAGAACATATCGTTTTTTACCTGTTATAGTATTGTTTTTTTTTTAACTCAGCCGCCATTGCTGTCAAGTAAATAAGAACCATCAAAACGTTGACAATGTGACAACAGGTCAACGACGATATGGTTTATACCGCCTAGAATCTCGGCCCTGGTATACCTATTGTTGTTTGAAGTAAGTATATCGCTACCAGTATACAGGGTGTTTGGTAGTAGGGTGTAGGGGTTTTAAGGGATGATAGTTAGGATCATTCTGAAATTAAATGACCACGTTTACTATTATGCAGATGCAGTTTTTTTTTTTTTAACTATTTTCCCTAGAATTACTACCATTAATCAGTCTAGTATTAGCAGGCATTCATTTGATTTTATTTTTAAAAAACAAGGAATTGCGAAGGCTTTTTAATAATTGTTTCTTTGCCAAACATAGTTTCTTCAAAACTTAAAAAAAATGCAATATCCCGAACACCCTGTATAAGTGAACCCAAATGTTTCGCCCGCCTGTATGAAGTAGCTGCCGTTGGCGAAGTATGTGTGGGTGGTAACGGAGGGTTGTGTGTGTAGCACGTCGGCGATGTCGCTGCTGTACGAGTGCATCAACACGGTGATCGCGGTCATCATCAGCATCAGCAGCGGCATGCCCGGCCACTCCTCCTCCGTGCAGCTCTGCGTGCAGAAACTCAGGATACTCATCGAGGACAGCGATCAGAACTGTGAGTTTTCATATCGGTATATAATACCTAACTAGCCATCACAGTGCTTCGGTTTATAAATATGAGTATAAATGTATATTTTTTGCTAACCAAAGTATACCTAAGTACCTATAGCCTATATTAGCTAAAAGATAGTTGACTGTAGTTTCCAATCGTTTTTTTTTATTGGATCATTTGTTCTAAAAGTTAACCTGAACGTGCAAGCAAACAATATTACCTCTTTATTATACGAGTATAAGTATAAATAATCTATATGCTGTTTTAAACTGTAGTCTGTGCCCAGCAGTGAGTGTTACGGCTGATGTGACAATGATGATACTATATTATTATGTGCTGACTTCCGGCCCTTGCTACATGTAGGTTGTTCTATCGTCATTAACAAAAGTCACATTTTTAATCTTTTTATCCAAAATTATTGGCAACTGTATAGAGCCTATGGACTTTTTAGTTATAGAGTAACCGCCTGCCTTTGTGGAAGTGTAAGGTTCTACCCATGATAGGATGATACAATTTGTATGAGTAGGCCTTATGACATCGCTAGTTAACTCTATAATTTTCGCCAGTAAAATACTTGGGTCTGCTGGCGATGTCGCGCATCCTGAAGTCGCACCCGAAGTCGGTGCAGGCGCACAAGGACCTGGTGCTGGCGTGCCTCGACGACAAGGATGAGTCCATTCGGCTGCGGGCGCTAGGGCTGCTCTACGGAATGGTACGTCCACATCAACCTTCATTCAGAGGAATTTAGAATGTCATATTAATTGTTTGGTAAACCGAGTAAGAATAGGAGGTTATTGTAACCTGTTACAGACTATATTGAAAAGTTACATAAAATTAAGATCCAAATGCTCTTTGATGAATGTAATAACACGTCAGTGGATATGGTGGACGATAACTTGTAAGTACAGTTGAGCTTTATACATTATGCAGGTTTCTAAAAAGAATCTGATGGAAATTGTGAAGAAACTGATGATCCACATGGAGCGCGCGGAGGGCACTCTGTACAGGGACGAGCTGCTCACGCGCATGATCGAGATCTGCTCGCAGAACAACTATCAGCACGTGGTTGACTTCGAGTGGTACGTCGCGGTGCTCTCGGAGCTCACAGAGATGGAGACCAGCGCCAAACACGGTGAGATGCGCCTCTTTATACCCGATCCCGAAAAATCTGTATTAATGTAAAAAAAAACCACTAGAGTCTGTGCGGCAAGAGAACTCTAAATGCGAACATTTTGCAATATAATAAAGCAGGCCTTCATGGAATTTCAATTTGTAATTAATTACTCCTGCTTGGAAAAAGTTTTCTTTAATTTGTGGGTGTTCTAGTACTCTAACCATATTTGGTCTCAAAGAGTATTTTAATCCTTGATAGAAATGGCACCGATAGGCATTTTTTTTAACTCAAATCTGTCGATTTTCTCGCTGACTGTACATTTTATAAAAAATCTTTGAATGTCGATTGTCATACCTTAAAAAGTTATTAAAGGTCTCCTAAGAGTATTGTCGCGTAGCAGCTGGGGATCTAGTAGCTGCCCTTACTGCCCCATCTCAACTTTCCACCCTGTATATCTTACAGATCCGTTTTTTTTTCATTTGTCGTACTTTCTACCGTTCTCCTTAAGATATTTTTTTTTGTCAGTTATCGGCGCCAGCACTGACGTCTCTTGCTGACATAATTAAAGTATATTCCGTTACGTACATAAACGTTTAATGTCACTGATGTCCCATTTGGAGACTTCTGTCACTTTCTAATTCGACACGGTCCAAAGTGACAGCACGCGATTTAACCTCGTAAGTCCTTGAGCCTACTTTATAAAGTACAAAACGTCCGAGATAAAAAGCACCACACTAGGGTGAAATAGATAACACTAGGTTTGTTTGCAGGCTGCATTCTAGCAGTGCAGTTGTTAGAGGTGGGCGCGCGCGTCGCAGACGTGCGCGAGTTCGCCGCGCGGGAGTGCGCCGCGCTGGCGGGCCGCGCCGCCGCCTCGCCGCCCGGCGCCGCGTCGCGCGAGGTGCTCTACGCCGCCGCCTACGTGCTCGCTGAATACTGCCAGTAAGGAACACTTACAGTGCGATAGTTCTTAGAAGGTGCTTCGGGTCTGTACTCGCACTTGTCTCTCACTCGCTCTCATACGATCTTATTAGCACCTTCTATGTGCTCACAGACTGTAAATAACGGGTCTTATATACCAACATCGAATTAGGACAATCCCTGTGACATATGATATAATCATATCATAATACACTAGTTTCTTTGACTTATCTTATCATAATACACACGTACAATACTTCATTGATGCTACACGTACAAAACTTGCAACAATATTTCTGTGGCCTGGTGCTAATAGGGCCAAAGTCGGTATTAATACTGATAAACTATTAATGCTGATGCATGGTAAAAACGCTCATTACGGAAAACAATGATAATTGATATTGGCCCTATTAGCACCAGGCCACAGATTTAATAATTTGAAGTATTAAACGTTTCCTTTTATTTGGCTCGTTAGCGACTATAGTTAATGTTTTAAATGCGAAATACGGCTGTTATGGGTTATATTATAACTTATAACATATTGCGTTTGACAACGTTACGATAGCTCTTATTTACATTACGCAGTATGATTTTACCCAGTGTTTAGTTTTTTGTGGTTTTGAAAACCTATCAAATGATAATATATCGCAGCCTTTGAGTAATAGATGTAATTTCTATGTATGTATCAGCATTGAAGTATAGGATCGTATGTATGTATAGTTAGATATAACCGCACTTAGGAATCAATAATCATTGTGTGAGACATGTTGGGGCCACTGGAGTTTTTAGCTTTCATTACCGTGTTATAGTTGAGCCGTTCTAAGAGGCCAGATTAATCTTCTATCAATGCAGTAAAAAAAAAAAAAGGAAGACGACTTGTTTTTTACAAGATGTTTCTAAGATTCACTGGTGTGTTTAGAGAGGAGGCGGTGATGCGCGACGCGATCTCGCCGTTGCTGCTGTGTGCGGGCGCGGGCGGCGGTGCGATGCGCGCGCGCGCCGTGTGCGTCCACGCTGCTCTCAAGATTGCCGCGCGCCTGCTCGTCCGCTACGAGGCGCGCCGAGATCTGCCCGCTGCGCTATCGGTAACACTTGTGCCAACCAATCACTAGAAACATATTTATCTTGATTTACTGTCACCTCGAAACCGATCAATTCAAGATCCATCCGTCTGATCACCCCGTATCCACCCGTTGTTGGGTATATAACACAAGAAAAAGATCCTTATGAAGCTACCCTCCTCGGCCTTACGCTATTCATTTACTCGTCATTTGTGAATGCCATTTACTGGTGATATTTATAAATGCATCGATCCGATTTGCAACTTACAATCAATGTACAGTCACAACACGCGAATGTTGAGCCACTTGCCACTGTACAAGGAAAGCAGCAGGAAAGTATTCCATCTTTGTCATCGTGTTTGACAGGTGAGAAGTGCCATTTAGGTTAGGATTACCGATGTTGTGTCAGATTATTTTTGATAGCTATTTTGATGGAAATACCGAATGACAAAGATAGAATACTCTTTTTGTTACACGAATATAGACATGTGAGACATGTCATCATTCGTTATCAGACGTTCACGAAGATGTCACACGAGTATGCCCGATTTGCATTACATTGCCAAATTATGATATTAACAGTGGCAAGTGGGTCAAAAATCCCGTGTTGACTCTGTACGAGTGAAAATCAGCGTTATTTCTGGACTATCGTTGAGTACGTTATCCATCCTCCTGGGTCCTTTGTTTTTATTATACAGTTCTTTTTCAATAACTAAACTACTTTATTTTACTATTGGAGAGGCGAGAGCTGATAACCACCACTGTAATATTTCCCTTGTCCACCGGCTTCCCGCATGGTCAAGTGTCCGCCCAATTCCCCTTTGAGTTTGTGAAGCACCTCTATCAACGTCCTCGAATTTGGGTAAGCAATCCAAAAGTCAGGCACCTAACATGGGTCGCGTCGTAACCGTTTGTGTAGGCGGGGCACAATGGTTGTACACTTTATTATGGTGGGACCAAAATGTATCCGGCTCGTGAGCCATGAATGTTCAGTTTTACTACAGCATTGTTTGTGCTCAGGTATTACGTGAAGCAGTAGCGGGCCTGCGGCCTCTCCTCTGCAGCGAGGACATGGAGGTCCAGGAGCGTGCGCACAACGCATCGGCGCTGCTGGCGGCCGTCCTGCGCCGGCTCAGCCCCGCCGACGACTCGCTCCAGCCCGAGCCGTGGGAACAGCTGATCGATCACGACCACAGGTCAGGCTACTACATGTTCATAAAGTAGCTAAGGGTGAGATAGAGAAACTTGCTGTCAGATACGTCGTCGTTAAGGGGAGTTCTATTAATTCCTTATTTTACGACACGGTTCCTAAGGACCTGATATTATTTTTCTAGTGTGAAATCTCCTTTTACTGACCCTTTACGCGTACATGAACTGATGCTTGGGCGAGCACAGTCGAGTACCTCATACTAAGAATTGAATTTGTATGCAAGCAAAATTGTTCATGCATGCGTGGGTTACTTACAATTAGGTAATTCTTGTACGTCTGAAAACAAACAAACGCGTCGAGTGATTATCGACATTGTTTACGTGAGTAACCCGTTGTCATGTCTTTAAATATGTTTTGAGTTTTACAGAAATGTATTGTTATGTTGTATGGTCGAACAGTAACGGCGTGGAAAGCGAGGCGGAGGGCGTGAACGGCGACGAGGGCGGAGGGTTCAGCGGGGGGCTCATCGCGGAGCTCGCAGACTTATTCGAAGGGGAGCTCAAGCCGGTTGCGCCCAAGGCCCAGAAGAAGGTGCCCATGCCTGCCGAGTAAGTAAAACTATAAACACTGTTTCAGAACTCAAGGACTAAAGTAGGAAGAGCATAGTTTTATAAGTTATAACAGTTATAAGTATATTTTTGACGGTGACGCTATCGTGTAACGTCGAATGAAGTGGTGGGCAAGAGTTCGTAGATCGAGAACCCTGTATAAATACTTATGCAGTAATGAGAGATTAAGGCGCGTGACACACTTAAAGTATACATAATAATCATATGCCAAAATAACAAATACCAAAAGACTGCCGCGCCGCCTTGAAAAAATCGACGCTACCCAGGTTTAATCCAAGTAGTAGAAAATACATACATACATAAACTCACGCCTTCATTCCCAGAGTGGGGTAGGCAGAGCTACAGAATTACCAACAACTCTAATACCTTGTTGATAATTATTAATTATTGATAGTAGAAAATATTTCTTCCTTATTTTGAAGTCGGTTAATAAGAACTTTAGCGTAACCTTTTAAACATACAGGGTGGGCCCTGTAACAGGAGCAAAAAATTGTAATGGAGATTTCTTGGAGTATTCCAAGTTATTACCAAGTGGTCCTAATATTTCAAAGTCCTCAAATTCGGAGATATAGTCATTTAAAGTTAGGAGAGACAACCAATAGATTTTCTCATTGCGGTATTGTCGCTTAGCGGTCGTAAGATGTCTTGGTACCGGGCATTATGACAGTATCTAACTATGTATGTATTTTCAAAATGATAACAAACTAAAGTAGTCCTTATACATAAGCGTTTAGAACTACTACTTGTAAATAAGGAGACTTGACACTTCACGAACCTCTCCGGTAAGATACGACACACGTCTAGCGTAGTATGAGGTCAATATGACACTTGACTGACAGCCGTGTAATACAAATCGGGTTTCGTCGGTTATACTCGTATATCTAGACGATGATAGATATTAACGGTTGGCTAACATGAGAGCTACGTCTACCAACCTGACAAAAGAGTGACTTCACCCAAAGTCAACCAATTGCAGGTCTAGAAACCGTAACCTAGAGACCATTGTTATAACCGTACCGATGACAATTTTATTAAACTGTACCTGCCATGACATATGATAACTGATGCAAATATGTTACTATGACTACGTTTAAACAACAGCTACTATTGGTCATACAACACCCAATCAGCTATTCATACTGAAAACAGTTGCGATTGGTCGTTTTAATATGGTTGCTATGGTGACGTTTCAACAAAACTTAGTGGGGCAAAATCACAGAATAAGTACCTACTAGCATAGAAGCCGGACTATAAGATGAGCTTTGCACCAGCTATCTTTCTCTACTTTTTAGTTTACGTGTTTCATGAGAGGAAAAAAAACAACCAAGTTCGATTAGATTATTTGGTTAGGACGCATAATGTCCCACTCGCAAAATGTCCCTCCACCAAAATTACGTCCCATTCGCAAAACGTCTTCTATGCAAATGGTCCCTTATGTAAAATACCCCATTCGCAAAACGTCCCTTTCTCAAAAGGTCCCACCCCTTTCGCAAAACGTCCCTTCTGAGAAAGCCCCTTTCGCTGAAAGTCCCTACTGCATAACGCCCCTTTCGCAAAACGTCCCGTCTGCGAAATGACCCATTCGCAAAATGTCCCGTCAAGAAAAAGCTTGTTTAAGTTGAGACTAGGAGTCTTCTCATAAGAGATGGCCTATAATAATCCCTACATTGGCCTTAGTGTGGAATGGGGACTTCACATATGAAAACTTTTCCTTAGTAATTATCACTGTCCACTTCAATGGAGATTAAGAAGGATACTTATAATAATTAAGACGATAAAACAACAAAACAATTGAATACCACTTGTCAGGGCTCTGTCAGGCATGACTTGCTAGTTACCAAAGGTCTTGGTTTTACCAAAAATGAGCGATCATATTCCAATTGAATTTACCAAAAACCAAAAAGGTAGAAAAACTATCTTAAGAGATGGTTACCGGTACAATTTTAATAGAAAAAATAAAAGCGGTAGTACGCAGTGGAGATGTGTCCATCGAGAGTTGTGCAGTGCTTCGATAACCATCAACGATGCTGCGACTACGATTCTACGAGGAACTGACGAAGATCACACGTGTCAAAGGGACTATGTTAGTAACAATGTTTTATTGGCAATAAATGAAACAAAAGAAGATGTTTGCAGTGATTTAGGCCCAGTTGAAGACATATTTGACCGAAACTTAGAAAACATAAATAACTTGGATGCACCGTCTTTTACTTCCAAAAAAGATACATTGTACAGATGCCGGAAAAAGTTTTTGAACGCGGATCGATTACTAGACGACATAAATGAGATACCTGATTGTTTAGCTAACGATTTTTTGATATATGACGATGCTGAGCATGAAGGTGGAAAGACAATGTTTGTGTTTTGTAACAAAACAGCAAGAAAAACAATGAGAAAACTAAAGGAAGCCCAATATTTCGGAGACGGGACGTTCAAAACAGCACCCAGAAATTTCTATCAAGTGTACACTATACATTTAGATATAAAATCAACAAAATCATCTTCCAACGTTGTACCAGTTATCTACGCCATACTTCCAGATAAAACAGAAGAAACGTATATCAAACTTTTCGAATTAATAAAAAACAAACTACGTATAACTATAAAACATTACAAATGTGACTTCGAAATTGCTCCGATGAATGCGATCTCAAGAGTTTTTCCAGACGTTGAAGTCAGCGGTTGTTACAGACACTTTAATGCCGCTGTTTGGAAAAAATCAGCGACATTAAATGTAACTTTGACAGGACAAGGGCGGAAAATTACGAGATGGTGTGCTGCTCTTCCTCTAGTTCCCGCAGAATTTATACCGGCGGCGTGGACATTCATCAGACAAAGCATGCCAGACACTGCTGAAATTAGAACTTTTCAGCAATATTTCGAAAGATATTGGTATCCTAGATACAGCCCGTCAGTTTTGTCTTGTTACGGCCAAATTCACCGCACAACAAATCCCGTGGAAGGCTGGAATAGCCGTTTTAATAAAAAACTGACAAAACATCCAGGATTATTTTGGGCTATACAGAAATTTTTAACAGAAGCAAAGCGTTCGGACAGGAAAATTCGTACAGGCTTGGCTTGCACTCTTAAAAAAAATCGCAGAAACCGGGACATTCATTTCAACAAAGAATACAAAAAAGAGGCTAAAAAACTACGAAGAGGCGAAACAACTGTAAGGGATTTCATAATTTCAATATGTTTTATGCAACAAAATCAGGACTAAAACATTGCGGGGGTAATTAGTAAGCGATTTTTATTAAAATTTGAGGAGCTGATGGTTTTTAGTTAAGTTTAGGATATTTTTTAAGTTCAATTGAATGGTGCGATATCCATAAGTACAATTTTATTAATAAAATACTAAGGAAAAGTTTAATTAGTGTTTTTTATTTTTAAACCTAGCTATTATAGGGAACATTTTGCGAAAGGGACGTTTTGCGAACGGTACATTTTGCGAACGGGACATTTTGCGAACGGGTCATTTTGCGAAAGGGACGTTTTGTGAACGGGACTTTATTTATGTGAAGGGACGTTTTGCGAAAGGGACCTTTTGCAGAAGGGTCCTTTTGCGTAAGGGACATTAAGGAAAGGGACATTTCGCGAAAGGGACGAAGGGACATTCTGCGATTGGGACATTACGCGCCCTAACCGATTATTTAAAATATGTCCAGAACTTTATGGTAATTTGACAATGTCAAGTTAGTAAATCAAACATTATCAGAAATACAAAAAAGCGAGAATAAATTACGATGCTCGCGAATTATGTGACATGATTTTACTTTATGGTGAAACCAGAGGGAATGCACACCGAGCACTAAGTTTGTACCGCGAACGATACCCCGAGCGAAGGCATCCAGCCAATGGTTGAGTTATTACCAAGGGGGTCAAAAGTGGCTCCAAATGGTTCGTGTAATTTTACACGCGGTGCGGCTCGCCAGTTCCGTTTCTTGAACTTGGCTGACGCGCTCCCGCGGGTCTCGATGCAGTGCAACGCGTGCGGGACAACGAGCCTGCGACCCGGGCGGTGCAGCCTGCGCATGGTCCGGGTGCAGCATTTAATGTGAGATTGGCGTTAGAACAGAGGATACTCCGTCATTTTCGGCAACGCCCTACGACCAGCACCAGAAAAGCAGGTCTTGTTTTTGGGGTTAATCACCGAATCGTGAAAAAAGTTTTGAAACAGAGAAAACATCGCCCTTATAAATTTCTCAAAGTGCAAGCTATGTTGCCTCGAGACTACCCGGTGCGAGTTGCATATTGTGATTGGTTTTTGACGCAGTGCCAGGGAAACACGATTTTTTCATTTTCATTTTTATTTTTTTATTTATGTTAGACACAGTTACTAATAAACAACATAACAGTCATTTTGTCTTTCATTAACATGTTGGTGTAATTAGTTTGATGAACAATCCACGGCAAGTGGGCAGAGCATGTGTACAATGCAATATCGTAGTAGGTTCTTTAGTTTGATATTGAACAATTTAAGAAATGTCATCGAAGTGTTCCGACTGCGTAGATGTCAATCAATTTGCTATACATTGCTGGTGCGATTAATTTTGTTAGAAAACATCTTTTTTTTAAATTATGTTTTCAAATGATTAAAATCATTTCGACACGATTACTGATAACCTAATATGCTTATATTTTAATTATTTGCTCGTGTTACAGGGCCCACCCTGTATACATCGCAGTTCTTTTATGTCTTCCTAACAAGACACTTGCATGGCTTGCCTTACTTTATTGATCAACTTAAATATATACTTATTTCACCTATTAAAGCTTCTACGAGCATATTTAGGTTTACTTGTTTAGCGGCGTGCGGCCGCGATTCACCGACACTCAAAAATGGTGAAAATGAAATATGTTTCTAAATTTGCCGTTGCTGCTTCTGCGATTTTATTGAATTTCGATGCACATTTGTGCTGAGCATCTGCAGTGTTTTCTTCTGTAATCTTAAATGTAAAACAGATATATTATAATTGTAACAAAATAATGCGAATTTTGCGAGTTTGTTTGTGAAGACAGAATTATCAAGAAGTTTTAAGACTTGTTGGTAATTCTTTAGCTCTGCCTACCCCACTCTGGGAATGAAGTTTATATGTATGTATGTTTGTGGAGAGTAATCTTGGGATCATATGAAATGATTTTCACCATTTTAACGGTATGGACATAGATAAGGTCTAAATATTACTTATGTATATTGTTCAACCTGGGCGGGGTTGGCCGGGCCGCTAGTCCGACGTCACTGTAAATGTTGACCTTTCCCTTTTATTTTTCTGCTACTGTCTTCCGAACTTGCGGCGCGATATTATTTTTGTAAAATAACCCTGCGAAGGTTTAACATTATGCCTATTTATTATGTTCAATGTATGAGACATATTGAGAAGTTGCTGCTTCCTGAGATTATTTTGCCTAATTGCTATATTTGCTATAAACTTTTTTTTATAGTGTTCGGCCTTAAATATCTATTTCTTTGTAAGGCACTTATGTGGTAAGTTACTATCACAATTCCAGCTAAAATAACAGGTATTATTGAACCAAAAAGAAATAAGATTACATAATGAGATCAATTTAAACTTAAACGATTTCAACGTTTTATTTGCACATGCTTATAGGGTTTATATAATGTGGTTTCCTAAATCAGTAGCACGTTTGTGTTGCAAGCCCCGCGAATGCTGTTAATTGTTGACTGACTTACTTTGTTATTGATTGTTAGAGCTGCTATTGAATAACTCGTCCTAGCTGGAGCGACAAAAATATTAAAAATAATGAATGATACGTCGCTTTAAATAGCTTGATATTATCAGCTTTTTGCGCCGCAGCATTGCCCTGTTTGTACTTCAACAGGCTTTGTCTCGCGACTCCTGCCGCGTAGAAATAGGTTATGCTATTCCCTCGGGAACTGTCCTCTTCAGGGTATAAAAAATAGCCTACCATGTCCGTCTCTGGCCTATTCACTGTAGGTACTTATACATTTCACGCCATCGGTGGAGGCGTTGAACCGTGAAGGCGTAACAAACAAACACTCGCATTTATAATACTAGCTTCTGCCCGCGTCTTCGTCTAAGTTGACAATCCCACAGTAACAATGGTTTTACTACCCTTTTATTTATGATAGGTATGGGCTATTTTCGTTATAAGCTGTATTCTAATCCGTCCAGCCGTGTCACGTGAAGTAATGACCTGATTTAAAAAAAAAAACAGTAAAAGGAAGCTTTATCATCTCAGACTTGTATGGGTTATATTTTATTTACTATGCAGTATTTTTTAACAAATATAAACTGAAGCGAAGTGAGGGCGGGCCGTTATTAAAATATGAAGGCTTGTTCACGTAAAAAAGTAGCTGCAGATAAATGTAAACAAATCATTCTTCTTACAGGGCATTTACAAAAAACGTAATCATATTAAATCAAACATATTTTAATAAACAATATAAAATAAAAAATGTTACTTAAACGCTAAGATTTATCAAACTCCTTGACTTTCTTTGGAACGCCGGCCATCAGCGTGCGAACCGATGATTCTGTAATTTCTCGAGCAGCAGCGTTCCATATTTTTTTGAAATCAGCCTCGTCTTTGGCAACTGCACCTTTCTTGAGTAAGTATCGCTTCATGTTTGCCCCAATATCTCTCAATGGGGCGAAGTTCTGGGCAATTGGGTGGGTTTATATTTTTCGGAATATAACTGATGTTTTCCTTATCAAGCAACCATACTAAGAGTTTACTGACAAATTTTTCAAAAGCTACACAGTTCTGCTCATCAGGGATGTCCGCGCCTGCCACGCGTGTATAATACTGGGGACCCGGTAAAGTTCTCATGTCTTTTTTTACCTTTTTTTGCGACCTTTTCCAGGCAGATCTCCAAGCGTATTGTTATCCCCAAACTTTTTGATAATTTTACGGACGCCATCCTTTGATATTTTATATCTTTTTGCGAGTTGTCGCATAGAAATACCATCTTCTGTACTATATGATATGATACTACAATTTATTTACGAATACTTGCATTAATCCGTGGCATGATGAAAATATCAACTCTTTGACATAAAATTAATATTTTTCTTAAACTTGACTATGTTCTTTTTGACATGACGTGGGAGTTTATTTAAAAAAGTTTCTACCTAATTGGTAGAGCCCCATTATATGTGGCTACTTTTTTTCGTGAACAAGCCTTAAGTCAGAAACTTGTGGTAGACTTCTGTGCTTTCAGAGATTTTTGTTCGGAATGGTTCCATTTTAATAAATGCCTGTGGGAGTGCGCTTCAATCAATCTAATAACATTTTGCATAATTTCATTTAACTAAACATTTAGCATAAAACAAAATGTATGTTTATTGGTAGCATTATATTATAAAACATTAAATTATAGTAACAACATTTTGTATAACATTCGTATCGAATAATGCCATTTCATATTATAACATAAATTAAGTATAATCGTATCCTCACAGTTCCTACTTGTCTATACATATTCGAGGTATGCGCATTTGTAAATAAATGTAAAAATCAGTTTATTGAAACAGTATAGCTGCGTCCTCGTTACGTTAATTTGTAATCAATAACTGATCATAATCATTTGATTATTATATTTGATCGAAACTATACAATTCGTGGTATGCAAAATGGCAATTAGTACGTTTGTTTTTACACACCCCGCCCACACTTTTGAATTACCATCTTCTCTCTCTCTACGGAAAGATCAAAAAATATTTACTTTATCTACACTCATATCGTAAAACCGCTATGATGCGTTCAGAAATCAGTGTTGTTAATAACTAATTGTCTTATCTATGGTTGTGTTGTAAACTACTATTGTGTGTAGTTTAGTTGGTGTATTGTAGTTTTAAACGAATATTATGTCTAATAACTTATCGTATAAGCAGTGCGAAGTAAAGGCGGAAGGTATGACTGTCACTACCGTTGAGAATAGGTTAAGGATAAATTATACTATGAATCAATTATTTTGACCAATATCATAGCATACGAGTATGTCATATCTAAGTCTTTGCAAATATATGATTTGCTGTTTACGAGTAACAACACAACTCATTTACAAACACAGGTACAATCGAGTTCATAAATATGTGTACACTTCCGTACCCTGACGAGATAGCCTAGTAGGATAGTCATGTGTGGCTGTGAATGGTGATGTGCGGTGATCGATTCCGTCTTGTTATATATTTAGTTTTGATACCAAAAATACAAACAATATATTTGTGGTCGTTAATTAGGTTTATAGTAGTTATTTTCGCAAATAAATGCATTGAATTTGCAAGAAAGATAAATAATTGTCAATTTTGATTGTTGAATTCTGTATTGCAAATAAAAATGATATAATAGGTTGTTAATAGAAAAATGCAACGAAAATGTGTCTATGAAAACGACACACAAACTATGAGATTGAGCTTACTATTTTGTATAAATACAAATCTACGAACCAGTCGATCTCAAATATATGTTAAAATCTTTGCAAAAAAAACATATCTGCGACGTTGACCGTACAGTTATGTAAGCTGCAGCTGTTGTGACATATTTTACGTATCTTGTGTTATGTTTTAGCAAACGCGAATTATCTGTACACTTTACTTGTAACTCAGACATATTTGTAATTTAAAGTTACGAATTTTTTATACAATTTAATCATTATGTGGAGTCGTAGACTTTTTCTTCTCATAAACGCCCTGGGCTTAATTCTGAAATATACCTAAGTTTGTTTACTTTGAATAATTATTGTAGGTACTTGAAGAGTGTCGTGTTGGGTGTCTTCTTTACATAAAATCTAATTATTCATTTCTCTGTATAATCTTTATGGCTGTCTAGTAGGTATAGTACAAACCTAGCATTGCGGGATTAGATCAATATGTGTAAAATTGTTCCCTTATATGTATTTATGGCCGCAATAGCGACGTCAACAACCGTCTTATCCGTATGATTGAGGTCGTGTTGAATGTCCGTCCGCAGGCTGAACCTGGAGGAGTGGCTGTCGCGCGACCGCTGGTCCTCCGAGAGCTCCAACTCGGAGGAGGAGGGCGAGCCCGTGTTCGCGGCGCCGCTGCCGCCGGCCGACCCTCGCCCCACAGCGCAGTTCACCCAGGAAGAGCTGCTCATGGTACGTCACCATCAAGGGCTTAGGACCCATTAGGAATGAAGTTGCCAACGGGACTCAATTTGAAAATCTGCGGTGACATCAACAGAACTTTACCTGTTAGGATCAACCGGGACACACAGATAATGCGGTTGGTCCATGCGTCGCTACGTCACACTCTTATGCCAAGTTATAATGAAGATTATAAGCTTAGGCTTTGCGTCAAAAAGTATTAACAAAATGGATGGATGACAATCGTAACCGATGTTGAATGTCACCCAATAACCGCGACTTACCTGCATCTATTTATTTCTAAATTGTTGTCTTTACCAGTACATTCTTAAATATCGCGAAGCGATTTACTTGAGGACTAGTTTTACGTAAGTAACGTTTCGTTTATTATTATTTTTCGCTCGTCGAATATATTGCCTTCTAATATAACTGACGTAGTTGCGAAAGTTTACTAAGAAATTAAAATCGGAAGGCGCTGGTAATATCAAGTTCAATACTTGAAGTACTCTAAAAAAGGAATCATTAAATGGACTCGTCATGGTGCACATCGAAAGTGCCAGTTATTTATTGCCCTCGTCAGATTTACTCTTGACTTCTCATGATTTTAGGGTTTATTGGATCGGACCATATAAAATTATCTATCTACAGGGCGACTGGAAATTCGCCGTATTCCTTGAAAGGGGTTATTCTACAGCTCATTTGTAACGATTTAAGTCCAGTCAACCAGGGGTCAAAACTCATTGGTTATCGAGTTATTAAAGTTTTTACAATTTTTAAAAAATACCCGCTTTTCGACCTAAAACTAGTAATTGTGTAAAAACTTCGTCATTTAGAAATAAAAAAAAGCATTTTTCAAATAGCCAATGAAGTACTGATTACGAAAAATAATAAAAAATGCCAAAGAAATGCAAAGTTTTGCAAATAAAAGGATTTGAAGTGAAAAGTTCTAGTGATTATTTTCCAAATTTTGTAACATTTTAAAGCATAACTAAAAAAAAAAGTACGACACTTCGCTTACAAATGACAGGAATAATTTGCTCAATTCATAAGCTTCACTTCAAATCCTTTTATTTGAAAAACTTTGCATTTCTTTGGCATTTTTTATTATTTTTCGTAATCAGTACTTCATTGGCTATTTGAAAAATGCTTTTTTTTATTTCTAAATGACGAAGTTTTTACACAATTACTAGTTTTAGGTCGAAAAGCGGGTATTTTTTAAAAATTGTAAAAACGTTAATAACTCGATAACCAATGAGTTTTGACCCCTGGTTGACTGGACTTAAATCGTTACAAATGAGCTGTAGAATAACCCCTTTCAAGGAATACGGTGAATTTCCAGTCACCCTGTATAGGTATATCCGGAGTTTAAAAGGTTGAGGGCTAGTTATAACTAAAACAGAGCTAAGTGAAAAACTACTCAGTGTTAAAAAGACACAATCAGTAGATATATGCATTTTTAACTTTTAATGTGGTACCCCACTCTGCTTAAGACACCCTTAGAATAGTAAATATGTGTGTGTGTGTTAATTATACTAAAAGTTATAATTCGCTACAGCTCCGGGAGGCGCGGCGCCAAGAGCAGGCCAACAACCCGCACTACCTGAAGGGCGACTCGCCGCGCTCCTACCAGCAAGACGACGTGCCCGTCGCCGAAATAGCGCTCGAAGTGCCGCTCAAAGTGCACAGTAAGTGTCGCACCACCGCACCGGGGCCGCTGGAGATAGCTATGCACTGTGGGAAATTGAGATCGCTCAGAAACTGGAACCCTAACTTCAAGTTGTTAATCAATAATTATAGTTTTTTTGAAAGATGTACAGTTGTCAAACGATTACATTTATTATCACTTATCACTCTTCAAACCAACAACGGTTAGGGTACTATAAAAGTTACAAATGAAAAACCTTTTTTTATAAAATTGTGGAAGATAAAGAAGCGGAGTCTTTTTTAAGTTAATTAGTTTTATTATGCTAAAGGACCAGTTTAAATTTCCAAATGGGACAAATATTTACATTTTGTTTCAGCTAAGAGATCTGACAAGTACCTGATTTCGAGGGAATCCTCCAAGAAAACTAAGAAGTCCAAACGTGCGCTCAACAAAAAGAAGAGTAAAAAGGGACATTCCTCAGGGTCGGAGAGTGAAGGTATGATTTTAATAAATAAAAACTTTGTGTCGTCGAGTCGCAGTTATATAGTAATATTTTGCTAAATGAAATGGTGCGAAATGTATAGTATGGGTAGGTGATAGTTAAGCCAAGCAAATCTCTATGCTAAATTATCATTCGACTACAAGTGTTTTTGCGATACATGTTATGCGAAGTGTATTTCGAACGATTAATATTATGCCCCATAAGGGTTATTCGTTTAAGACGCTATGTAGGATTACAAGTTATTGCTGGTGATACTACAATCGAAATTATTTTGATCTGTAACCCTATCGCGTCAAATATATGTAACCACAAAACTTTTTTGCAGTGCCGTAGAGGCGTCTAGATATTTTTGACGTTTCGGGAACGTATATATACAGTAGCGGCCAATATATGGCAATTATATGGGAAAAACGCAAGCGTTCCTAATTATGTGCCTACCGGGAGCCGGCTGTTTGGCAAAAATATGTTTGCCAAATGTATCATTTCCCAACTTTTTCATTTGTCAACCCAATGTTATATACCCCGTGTGGTTGCCGGGTTAGAATAGTGCCACTCCATGTCTTCCCGTGGATGTCGTAAGAGGCGACTAAGGGAATATAGGCTTGTAGTACTGTTAGGCGATGGGCTTGCAACCTGTCACTAATACGCTGGTAAACATCTTAGCCTATTTGTGCAAATTGTGGTTACTGAATTGTCAACAACTTTTTGAAGTTGTAATTCTGTATAGTTCATTTATTTTAGCATGATACAGAACGAAATCAAGGTATTTTATTGGGCATGTTACACGCAACATAATAGTTATACAAAAGCATTGCTACAAAAAGTCTTTTTTGACTGCTATTATTTCACAGTAAATATTAAATGAACGTTATAATCTATTGCAGTAGTACTTTAAGTACTATTCGTTAATATTTACATTGCGTTTTTTATTTGTGTTGATTAAATTTACTTCAATTAGAAACGTGGTTTGTAGACTATAAAAGACCTAAAAAAGCAGGGGTTATAAACCTGTGTTAACAACATAACGAAACGTCTAAGCATTATAACTCGACTAAATCAAATACTATCCTGTCACCTGTCAAATATAGCGAACCTAGTGAATTATAAATTGATCATTAATCACGCCACAGTTTGCATTTTTTGTCAGATTGAACTTCACAACGCCCTTGGTCACTCACATTTTCTCCCAAGTTCGAGAGCGTGTGCTTTGATATTGTTCCATAGTTGTTCTTGTTGCGAGTTGTTTGTGGTCAATTTCCTCGTTAAAGTTGGCAGCTGCTCGTTTAGTCTACATCTCTAATCTCAACCCTACTACCGCACTCTTTAGCTGAGAAACGATGACACTTCATCCTGAACAGTAAGTTTTAAATTAGGTAAATCAATTATGTATAGCAGTTAGAAACCAATATATACGTATTCAAATATTGTTATAATTAAATTTTGATATAATATCGAAACCCAATGTTTTGTCCATAACAAAAACATTAATGACTCATGCACAGATACAATATATTGAGTGCATAGATTCTTATTAATTCTGCCAGCGAGTATTTGAGTTGACGACCACTGGTTCTTTTTTTTTTTTCTCATCCTAAAATAAATGAACTATAGCTCTGCCTACCCCACTCTGGGATTACAGGTGTGAAGGTATGTATGTATGTATGTATGTTATATGTTTTTTCAGAATTTATTTCAGCACGATCGTGCAGAAAGAACCCTTTAGGTTAGTTTTAATAAAATCCTAATATATTTACGGTTACAGAAAACAAAGCGGGTTGGCAAATGACAGGTTAGGAAACGATACATTTGGCAAACCGATTCCGCCGAAGCAAAGTTAACCCGTGGCCGCCCCTGTGTATTTACGAGCTTGACTGAAACCTAGTCCGATTTTTTCGATTTTTGAACATGTTGTAGAAATCATGAAAAACTATGTTTGTACGTTTTCCTTTCCACGAAAATACTTCTTAGAATGTAACAAATTAAAAAAACAAAAAACAGTAACGTACTGACCTAGTTCTTTAAAATAACAATAACTATAACATATTTAAAAAAATGGAAATCGGACTTGATTTAGGGAGTGAGACACGTTAACGGCCTGAGCTAAATTAGTATGGTTTTTTTGATGAAATTAGTAACAGTTTGAATTTTTGGCTGAACATAAAACCTCCTTAATCAGAAATGATGTAAGAAATAGTTGCAAATTTTAAAACGACAGTCCTAGGGACTGCAAACTCACCATAACTCCCGCGGGAACAGTTTAGGCCATTGTCCTTCTGTATTCAGGCATACCACCATTTACGGGCAAGTGTGATGAAATAGTACATTGTGTATTAAGGTCGGTAAGTAAGAATTACGATCGAGGCTCTAGTAGAAGTCCGAAGTCGAAGACTGAGGGCTTTCTGAGTCGAGGTTCGTAATTCCCGTACCGCCCTTGAAACATACAATGTTTTTCATCACATTTGCGAGTAAATAAATACACAAGTCAGCACAACTATTATTACGAATTACTTGAACTTTTTTTAAGCGGATGGCGGGCGGACTTTACAGATTATACAAACGTTTCGTTCAGAAACGTTAAGGGCAAATACTTACGTAGGTATACATACAGCCCTGAAGGAGTGTAAAAAAACGACGTTTTGATACAGAAAACTACTAAAATCGATTATTAAGAACATTAATTGAGTATTCAAGTAACATGTAGAGAGATCGCAATGACATTCCTATTTAAATAACATTTTAAGACAATTTTTCAATTGCGTGTAAACTCTTTGCTTGAACTTGCATGACTTGTGTGCTGTGCTATAAATTAAAAAAATATTACTTACTGACCTTGGGTTTCATGGTAAAAAGAAAGGTCGAGGGTTTTATATGGGGCATTGCGGCCAAGTTAACCTGTATGTTTAGATACTGTTTACGTGCAAGTGTGATGAAAAAATATTAATTAGGTACGTGTGATTGTGTGCAGAGGAGATACCGGTGGGAGCTCGGCCTGTGGTGGCAGAGGGCGGCGAGCTACCAGAGGGCGCGGCCGCGTCGGACGACGAGCCCGCCGCGCCCGCGGACGACCCGCACCGCGCCCTCGACCTCGACCTCGACCTGTACGTATACTATACGACCACCATTTTTTAGGGTTCCGGATAAAACAAGGAAGAATAGGTGCACAAATTTCAATATTTGCTTCGCTATTGTTAATCAAAAACACATGTTGTGTTATTATTACTCTAGCGGAAAAAAGCATTAATAAAGCAAAATATTTCCACTACATACATACATACATAAACTCACGCCTTCATTCCCAGAGTGGGGTAGGCAGAGCTTAAGAATTTCCACTAAGTTAATGATATTCATAGACAGGAGAGGAGCGTACTGTAAAAAGATCTTTACTGTTGAGGTTTCTACAAAGTGGATTTCTAGTGTGCCTTTGTGCCCACACGAGAACGTAAAAACTGATTGTATTGTTGTAATATATTATATTAACGATACAAAATCATATCTTAAAATTTGTGCACTGATAAAAAATACCCTGTAGTTTCGTCATGTCCGTCCGTCTGCCCGCGGTTCCACTCGGAAACTCTTATTAACAAGAGTACTACGAAACTGTATTTGAGCTGTGACCTTAACACAGCACCAAACGGCTTCGGATTTTCGGAAACCTGCGCTCTAGCATCTGCTCTAGCATCGTCCGACATGCTCTTGCCTGATTTTTTTAAACCTCTGACTAGTTATCGATTAATCGCGCCAGCCAAAATTCACTGGTACTGTATTAAACATGATCAACATGATCTTGAAAATGTTTCTCCTTGAAAGTAAACACAAATAGAAACAAAAGCCTCGATAGTTTTATTTTGTTAAAATGTTACACATTTTTCGCCTGTTTTGATTGAATTTTCGAAATCCTACGATCTTTAAAGGTGATTTTAGATTTAATAGTTGAGTACGTATAAATATAACTTGTTGATCCGTTAACCACTTTTCAGTAAATAAATGTTGTGGTTTTAAAGTAAACGGCAATCATTTGATTTTGTCGCTGCGATCAAGGCGAGCGAAAACTATCTGTGGCGTTATGTTCTTCGTGTGGAAGCACATAACGCCATGCCTTTGATTTTATGTAGGCGTGCAGCGTATGTGGCCTTATAATAATAAATGAGAATTTCTAATATCGACCCTACTACCCGTTCACTCGGATAAATTATAGTGTTTTCAATCCGCGTTCCATGGTTGCTTTAAACTTAAATGCACGCAAAATTTATCAGTGGGTAGCGCCGTCTTGGCGAGTGGGTCGAAAACACTATGTGCATGCAGCACAACATACAATCGAATCGTTAAGGGTTTTATTCATACCAGTGGCGAAGCGTCACGTAAATAAATAGGCAAGCCGGAGCAAAAAAAAGGTGTATGGCGTGTGTGCTTGTTTGCCCCTTCCGTGACATAAAAAAAACATACCTTAAAAAATGGATGTCGTCTTTCTAGTTCTCAAAAAGCAGTGCTGAAGTGTCGCGTGCGTTAAAAGTGCGCGGAAAGGCAATTCTTGCTTTCCAAGTAGTACTACCGTATCAATTAAACGTTTCAATAAATTTCGATTACGTTCCACTTACGATTGTGGGCCTCAAAATTATTACCAAAAAAAGTTTAAATTCTACTGTTACCAAACTCATGTAATAATATACAACTACGTATATGTTTCTCGCTTTGAGCATGTTTTCTAGCTGAATTACTTATAGAAAATAGAATAAGTTTTTTTTTCTTGCCTTTTTCGTGCTTATTAAGATTAAATCTTAGAAAAAATACAAATTTATTTCCCTATTTCTGGGCGGTTTGCCCTTCGGGAATATATAAAAACTAACCTAACATAACCTATTTTTTTTACGTACTTTAATTCAAACCGTAATGTTTCAGTAATAATTGATTTTAGAGAAGTTTGTTTAAAAAAATATGCTTGTTTTAGTATATTCTAAACAATTAAATCATCATAAATAGACCTTATATTGACATAATTTTCTAAGTCCCTGACGCCTTGAAAATGACCAACATTTGAACCCCTATAACTCGGCCAATTTTGATTTTAGAGAAAAGTTTTTCAAGTAAAACATGCTTATTTCAACGTGTTCTATACGATAAAATCATTTAAATTAGGTGTCATAATGATACAATTTTCCTGCGTCCCCTAACTGAATTATATAAATTGTGAATATCTGCAAAACCTGTTCGATTCCAAACACTGCTAGAATCGGAAAACAGCAAAGATGAATAGCAAAATAATTTGTTTAATTTGCAGCTGCCAGTCAGCCAATTGTATTTGTAATTCGCTGTGGAAATGTTTGAAGAATCCATCTCTACGCCTATAATCAATTTTTATGTCTGGGCGAGCGCGTCCTAATCCTAACTTAATGACATGTTTCTTATTTCCAAAGGATAACTTTGAAAAACATGTTTGTTCATTAAGTAGGTAATCTGTAAGATAACACTCAATTTGCACCAATGCGGCCGTTTGTACTTTGAGTACAGGCAAAAATATTTAAAAACCAAACCACGAATATAACCTAAAATAGATCGAAGCAAAAATAACAATATTTAGGTACTTAACGAAATATAAACAAACCTCCGTTGTCGCCACGAATCTGCAAATAACACAATCCAAACAGAAAAACATTCACAGAACACTAAACAAGCTAAATTTCACTAGTTGAGTCTCATAAAACACAATAAGTTAAGTAATAACACAAATTTAACTATAAATCAAAACAAAACACCGCATATTAGCGCGAGGACGCGAAAGTAATGGCGTAATGAAAATCAAAAAAGTAGTTGAAGAGAGGGGAGAGAGACGGTTGTTGAGTTGAGTGTCCTTGGGAAAAGAAAGTTAACGCATGCACTTTAAGTTCAAAATTGGATGCAATAAGCCGTAGTTCGTCGGCCGGACTTGCGTGCTTCTCCCTCTTGCGTGCTCACACAGGTGCCGCTGTGTCTGTGTGCGAGTTTAAAGCTAATGTAGCGCTATAATATTACCATTTGGTTTGAATTTGTTAGTGAGGTCCGGCGCCGAGTCACCGGCTTGTATGGCGGTTTTAATTGTGGGTGTAAGTTCGAGCGCGCGTAGTGAAAGGTAACTGAGCATGTGTGCGTGTATACGAAAATATTGTTCTTGTTTCTTTCTAGTAATATAGGTTAGTGAATGGGTGCGAGCGAGTGATAGATTTCGGCTTGGTAAATAAATAAATTTGAATTGCGGCGTTAGTGCGTGTTCATTCATCGTATTATGAAGCAATGTAAAGCTATAGTACACCGGGTTACTTTCGGTTTTACGTTTTGTTGTTTGTATACCTAGTAGGTACCTACTCTATGCATAGGAATTTTTAGGGAAGCCGCTGGGAATCGGGTTGTATGGACGCTTCGCTACTGATTCATACCAATTTCCTGTTTTTCTATAGGCTTACTAATTCACAAAAGAATGTTCCAGTGATAAAACAACCTACCATTTGTTACCATTCTAAATGTTTCCCAGCTCAACTAAAGTCGAGTCCGGAATTAGGCGAACTAACTTGACCGCCGAAAATGTTGCCAGACATAGGAAAAAATAAATAGTGATAGGTTTATGTCGACACAAATATGTCGATATAACCTTGTGCCTTCTATAAATCTGATTATATTTATATTTTATCAAGTAATTGACGTCGAAACTTTCACACTCATACATACTTGCCAAATAGGGAAAAACTACAGCAATTTTTACGATATAATATGATCTGAAGGATGTAAGGTTTAAAGCGGATATTTACGATACTTACTCCTCAAATTAGGAATAAAATACAATAATAATGCTGACATTACAACAGGCCATTGTGATCCTTTTATTTAGGTGGCTTCCGTCGGGCTAGTACGGTACATTTCATGTACCATACATATAGCATTCATTCCTTTCTTGCTGGCAAATATGAAAGTGCGATAGAGACAAACTATATCGTCGTAATTTTTATTATTATTATTTTGCTTAGTAAAATTATTAGTTTGATTCCAAACACAATAATAATGATAAACTAGACTTTTTAAATATCGATATTAACAGCACTAGCCAAACTGTGGCAACATTAGTGTACAATGAACTGTCAAGTTAGTTCGCCTAATTCCGGACTCGACTTTAGACAAAATACCTCCGCTAGAGACACCACGGGCTCTAAGAAAAAAAACTTCAACTTACGTAAAATCACACTCGCATTGTTCGTGCGATAAATAATGTAATGTTTATATATTTTGCCAATTACAGACCACTGCGCGAAGACGAGCTACTAACTTCTAGAATACACCAGTACCCTTCACCAGAGACGGGCACCCTAAACAAAAAGGCAAAGGAACCCAAGAAAAATAAATCCGAAAAGAATTCTTCTGGCCACCCTCAGAAAAAGAAGAAAGAAAAGAAGAACAAACACACCAAAGAAAGTGATTCAATTATACTAGACTTGGATAAAAAAAACGAAGCGGAAGAATCGACTTTAGAAAATAACAAAGTTAAAGAGAAGAAACGTTCGAAGACAAGCATCACGGCAGGCGAGCGCGGCACCCACAAGACTGAGAATCACAAGAAGTCGAAGAAGGAAGGAAAAGACAAAGATTCCAAAAAGAAACCCTCAAAGAAAGGTTCGTAGCGCGCGAAATCCTGCCTTTTCCGGCTACCTCATTGGGCTCCCCACATGCGGCAACTAGCCAACCCGCTATTAAATACAAACACAAATACAAAATATATATTGGCTTCATGCCGCTGACGGTGCGGCAGAGCAAGGGACCAATTTTTGACTTTCGAGCGCTCGAAAGTTTCACTCGAAAGTGACAAAAAACAATGAAATCGTATTTTTGACTTGCGATCGATGGAAAATATGAACACGAGTGGTCCGTGGTATTCGTTTTAAATTCTATCAATAGAAAGTATCATTTGACATCTTTCAAACCTGTTGGGTTACCAACTTGGATATGTATGCCGGGAAGTACACGAAGCATAAACAAACCTAGCACAATGCCATAGACATCCACAGACGAGAAAGTGTTTCATTTTTCAGTCAAGAATTTGTAAAATAAGCGTAAAAAAATCTGATGGGCACTGAAATATTAAATTGCTTGTTATGATTTCATCTTTTGTTAGCTTCACGCATTTATTCGCAATTAAAATATGAATAAATAAAACCGGTAAAACATCGACTTTCTGCGTATAATGAAACAAGTTCCAACTTAACAATACTATTTAGTCAATTCCTCACTTTCGAGTGGAAATCTCAAAAATATGGAATTTGGGACCATTCGGCATTCGAAAATAAATCGTGAAAGATTTTCGCATTCGAATATTTTCTACCGCTCGGTTTTGAAATCGAGCGCTCGAAAGTCAAAAATCGGGTCCCAGAGCACCAACGATCTGAATTGGGCCCGCTACCTACAGTGGATTGTCTTTTAGGCGCGTATAAGGTGGGAGCGAGAGATAAACCCAAACATGACGATCGTAATATTTAAACTACTTACGGATGCAGTCTATAATCATACTCATTTTTGATCGGAAATGATCTTGCTTTTTCAGTCCGCCTTAGTATCAATCGATCAGTGGCGGTACTGCCATATAAGCCCAAAAGCCGGGCTTGCCTTGCCTTACAAAAATAACTATTCATTAAATCCACGTAATGTATTAGATAGGCCGCGCGCTCTCACTAAATTCTTCAAATCAAATTACATGCAACAGTAGTACCTACTAAATTTTACCGCGCACCGCCGGCCGCCACCTACGCAGCACAGCGCTCAGCGCTGTGCGGCAACCAGTCGAACTATTCATGACGCGGCTAGCTCGTATCTCGCTCGCACGTATTGGCTTGCAATGGGGCTTTCATATTCTCTGTCTTACCCACCGAAACGGCATATGCCCAAATACGACTGTTCGTAAGTTAATATGGCAAATAGTATGAGAGTAAAAAGCCTTGATTGCGTATGAAGTTGTATACGAGTTCATAGTAAATGCGAAATTCGCTTCGCGCAGGCGCGGAGCGCGCGTTGAGCCGCGTTAGCGGCCAACTTCACTTCATTGCTATTTGTTGACAAATGCTTTTAATGCTTTTATTCACTTGTTGAATAGTTTGTTTAGGCGTTGAGCGGCGCGGCGCGGTCAGTGCAATAATAAGTTTTTTTTGTGGTGTTGTGAGTTGTGATTCAATTAGATTGACAATGGAGGAAGTCCCGTGTGACTGACCCGTGATTTTGGTAAACAGCGAATTGAGACATCTTTATCGCGCCAATTATCAAAGGAAATTACAAAACAACATGCGTGTTGATAACAATAGTAGCGTTTTTCAAAGATTAGTCGATGTTGTTTGTCATTTAGCACAACAAGAACTTCCCTTCAGAGGTCACGATGAGTCTAAAACTTCATTGAATAAGGGTAATTTTTTAGAGCTTGTGTCGCTACTTTCAAAATAGGTACGATGGCGTTTTAGAAAAACACATTCGATGTATACAAATAATAATTTAATTTAACTATGTTGTGTAATATGTATGTAATTTTTAGATAGGTAATTGAAATAAAAGTAAGTACTTATTGCTTTCTCCCTAGGCAAGCAAAGTTAAAATAAGAAGTTGAACCTTTATTTTATTCTCTCATACAAACCAAGCGGCTTTTTTCAAGGCCACCGAAAGTATGCAATTGCTGATATGTCTGTAAAATTATATCTAGTGGTAACATGCCTTCAGGGTGCTTTGGTGAGCTCGTCCACGTAAGCAAAATCAGTAATGTGGTAACAAGATAAATTTATCCATAATAACCGTAAAAACTACAAAACATATCTCTCGGCTTGCCCTATTCTGAAACCCTAGGCACGCCACTGCAATCGATAAGCTAATTGAGAAGCCATACGAAAACGAACTTGTCCGACAGTATTGGAAGTTTTAGTGTTTTGAATCCAGCCCCCTACTTTATTTTACTTGCACTGACCCAACCGTACAGTCAATTTGAATAAAGGGGCGAGGGGAAGGGGTTAAAACACTATACCCTATTTAAAGCCACCGCGGATCTTTAATAATTTACTCGCATACTGTACTTGGTTGTTCAACAGTTTTCAATTGGTGATTTATTTTCAGATAATCATGACTCAAAAATCGGATATGAAGAAACTATAGGAATTTCCACACCTAGCAAAGAAGTTGTATAGAAAAAAATGACATCACACCACGTTTTTCGGGATATGTCCTTGATTCTTGTCATAATTACTCATGCTATGTTTCAGTGCAATTGTTTATTTGAACAAATAAGTAATAACTTAATTAGTGTTAGTGTGTTTACGGCATTGTTTTCATAAATATTTAGAAGTGAACATGTCCATTTATGTAAGTAACTTTACTATAAGTCAGTAGTCGCAAATGCAAGAAAACAACAACATGTAATCATGTACAGATCTATTAGAATTGTAATATATATTATACATATAACGTACCAATATTTTCCCTGTACATTACGATTTTAATTACAATATTTCACCAACAACCTGTGTACCATGAAACACTTAATAGATTAATAGTAGTTTACGCAACTGATGCATAATGAGTGGCCTTGAAATACGACCACACGAGTGTTTTAAGGCCTAATTATGTACAGTAGCAAACACTTCTTTATCTACACACATATCAATTCATAAGTTTAGAATTATCTTACTTTCGTAACAGCATAAAAACAACAAATGACAACAATAATGGCGGCAATTTAATCCTCCGTCAAGACGATTTTTTTTTTAACTGTTCATTCAGTTATCGTCCCTATTTTCAAGTCACTCGAGATCAAATTGTGTGCGGTTTATATTATAAAAACTTACTGAATTGACGTTTCGAGTCGATAACTGTTTTAATATCTATGAATACTAGATCCCTTTGAATCTTGGCAGCTTACCAAAATCTATACTGCAATAACAATTACAGTACAGATTTTACGTACTACCACAATCAAGAAAGTTCTCATAGTAAAATTGATTGTAAGCTGGTCATCTCCTACGGGTTTTGAACGCATAATAGAGGACTTATGATATGCGTGTAGATAAATTAAATTTAACAGACTATTTAATCCTAATCGACCATAATTTAAGACCTGAGTGGTTACTGGTTAGACATATTTATGTCGCTCTGGCTTAAAAAAATGCACTTATTCTGGGAAAGTAAGTCCTACTAAATAAATACATTTCTTCCAGTTTGTCTATTAAATTTGACTGTTAGTTCCACTGATTTAATTATAAATTTAACACAGTCAATTTTTATTCGTCATCGCAACCGTATCCTCATACATAAGTAATTACACTTGTCTTTTGAATATACAAATGTGACTGCAACTAAAACCTAAAAGTACGCCTAAGTACTGCGAGAGGCGACTCGGAAAAAAACGAATGTGTTCATTTATTATTAATCCTAGTGTACTAATATTATAAATGTAATTTTTTGAATTATTATCTTTAAATTTTCCATTAAAGAAAATCATCCGTAACACCATAATCATTCTACGTGGCCAAGGTTGCAGGATAGTAATCTATATTTTTTGATAATAACGGACGGAGTAATCACGCTTTTACATCATAAGTGATTTTTTAAGGTTTACTTTTAAGCGTTGTTGGTAAAAATCGACATAAAATCTTGGTGATTGAATCTGCTTAGCTCGACTTGCTGATTAGCTGTACAACTGAAATTCGTGTAATACGGTAACGATGACGCCAGTCTCCTCCTAGCACGGTTTCCCACAGGGGGGAGGCGGCTTTGTGGGTTTCCCACAGGGGGGAGGCGGCTTCGAGGGGTTCCCACAGGGGGGAGGCCGCTTCGAGAGGTTCCCACACCCACATGGATTCGAAGGCTTCCCACGCATAGGTGCCGGTAGTTTTCCACATAATGAAGACGGCTTCCCATCGCCTGACGTCACGTTATGATGAATTTTCACCTGCAAGATTATTCAATTTAGGACGGTTATGTTCACAAACGTATAAAAAAAGAAACTAAGTAAAAAATATTGTTATTCATTTTTCGTTGTCAAACACCACTTATTTTTTTGTAACAACACACTGCTATCGCACTGAAAACGGTAAACGGAAAACTGTAAACGGGCTTTAGATAAGTCAGTTAAATATGGCTCCGTGCAGGCATTCCTGCTGGAAATATCATCCGAGTAATTAAATACTTATAACGATATTCTTGCTGCAATATATTGTGCCATTTATGGCAGCAACTCTGCAACGTGCATTGCCAAACAAAACGGTCGGCTAAAACTGAAAGTTTCGGATATAGACAAAAATACGAAGTCAAATTAAATAAAAGTATTATTTTTAATCGCATGCTATTCACAAACCGCTGATATTGATATGATTAACGGTATCAGAATACCATCTATAACCGAACCATTTTACAACTATTTAAATGTGTCAACATACGAAATATTTTAATTAATTACCATAACTGAAGCTTTAAAAGAGATAATAATTAAGAAAAGATCAAATTTGGTGTGATCAAAAATGTAACTGGTTAATAATTATGTACCAATTACATGAATTACTATTTAATTGTTTACCAAAGTATTCACTTCATATTTCACGCACTTTTTCATGCGTTCAATCGCGTCTTTAGCGGTCGCGAAAGGTAATGGTGTAAAAAAGTCAAACTGATTAATTATCACTGCAGCTAAATATGCATGAGCTAGAATATTTATACTACGCAAAATAAGTGGACTACACTGTAAATATTGCAGCAAGAAATTGTTTAAAAATTAGCCCGTTTACCGCCGCCTTAACTTGCGTCTCGCTAGGTAGTTAGATTTAGGGCGAGTTTCTTAATCCGTAGCTGACTGAAGTAATACTAAAGGTTGAACATGCCAAAACGTGGACATACTATATTCAATAAAAACATAATCAAGTAAAATTAAAAAATTATATATATTACATTTGTTTACACTACTATCGTACATTTATAAACATACAAATGTGTTTTAATTATGCCTTGAATACGCCATTGCCCTCACTTTGAGTCGCATGCGGCTCATCAAGGTTTGCACGGCATTGTCAGGGTACTTTTTACCAGCCCAAGTCCATGTTTTTTTGCAAATCAGCCACGGAATTGATTTGCCCGCCCTTCTTTTTTAATATCCCTTTCATTATGAACCAATATTCTTCGATAGGCCTGAGTTCAGGGCAATTAGGAGGATTGCAGTTTTTAGGTACCACAGCAACACCATTCTGTTTGTACCAGTCTGACACAACTTTGGCATAGTGGCAGCTTGCAAGATCATGCCAAAAAAATGGTTGAGAAATATGATTTCTCAGAAAGGGTAAAAGTCGCTTCTCCAAACATTATTTTTGTAAATTTCGCTGTTTACAGTGCCTGTAGCGATAAATGATCGACTTTTTTTACCGCAGCTGCAAATAGCTTACCAAAGCAAATACTTTTTCGGAAACTTGGACCTCTTTTTTAACTTACAGTCCTCAAGAGCATTTTTGCGACTCGTACTAATATAAAACTCCTGGCCTGGTATCTGTTTAAAGTCAGCTTTTATGTACGTTTCGTCGTCCAACCACGATTCATTTAAATTTTGTTAAGAAATTGTCGTATAACTTTCTTGCTCTTTGTTTGGCCGTCAAATTCTGCTGAGCGTTGTGGCCAGGTGCAGCTTGAGCCTTGTACGACCTTAACCCAGCTCTTGTCTTTACTTTTTGTACATTATATTGTGACATTTGTACCTTTTTAGCGACATCGCGTGACGAGATCTTCGGAGTTGTGTTAAAAATCTGTAAAAGTCTGGCTTCTTTTTTTTATGTCTTAAGTCTTGCTTTCCGCCAGTAGGTACCTGGTTTCCGTTCTACAGTCAACCGTTCCCGGAACTTTTTTAAAATAGAACAAACAGTGGATTGTGGATATTTCAATAACTTTGCTAGTGCTCTGTAGCTTAGAAGGGGTTTTTCCGTGTGCTTGAGCAAAATCATTTCACGCTGCTGAAGTTCAGGGCTCTCCATCGTGAAAACGAATGTACGAAGTGACATGCTATCACAATATTCTTTGTTCATTATACTATGGAGTTTATAAATATATCGCTCGTTCCCTTTAAACCATAATTGCAAAATATCTAATTGCCGATATACATGCTTACCAAAATATTAGATTCCCACAATACCAGTATTTTTATATATTATGTTCCTTTTTATATCAGTTTTATAAAATACCATGTTCTCAATACACCATGTTCCCTATAAAACCTTATACCGAAAATATCAAATTTCGAAATCACAAGAATCTCAAAACACTGAAATACTTTACAAACCTGATTAGGAAAACACAATTTTCTCGAAAGAACTTGATCTCGCCTTAGCATGATCATGTAATACTAGATTTTTCAAAGAGCAGATTTCAGATAAACCATATTTTCGATATACCAGATTGAAGAACACCAGATCCCCAGAATATCAAATATCAAACAAGTACGGTCAGGTGCTTCAGGACTTCGTTTGCGTTAAATACCAACTTTGTCACTCCTTTTCTCTTCTTTTGGGGATGAGTTGTAAAAAATGCTGAAATACATGTCTAATGAATTTTATTCAGAGATATTCAATCCAAGATACAAAAAACAGCAAAAAACTCTTTCACCTACTTAGTGTTTGAATTTCAAAAAACCCCGTCTTTTCGGATCTTTACGTTACAAAAGCAAATCCAAATTTAATGTTTCTAGCTTCCGAAGTATTGGCTGGTCGACGATGAATCAGTCCGTCAGGACATGTCTCTTTATTGTATATAGACTAGCTTTTGCCAGCGACTCCGTCCGCGTGGAAGTCGTTTATCGCAGTTCCCACGGGAACCGTGTAATTTCCCGGGATAAAAAATATTTAATGTCCTTACTCGGAACTCAAACTACCTCCATACCAAATTTCATTAAAATCGGTTCAGCGGTTTAAGCCATTTGCTAATGATAAAGTTCAGTACCTAGTTATAAATAGTTGACAGTAAAAATTTGAAATTTACGGTTGGTTTTGTTGTCTAACCGTACTTATGTAATCTACCAAAGTAAAAATCCGGTGTTTTAGGAATTTAGGCATTCGGAAATCAAGTATGATCAGCATCTGGTGTGTTGGGAACTACGTAAACTGGCAATCTGATATTTTGAGTATCTGGTAGCTTAAGAAACTGGGTGTTTCAAGTACATTGTGTTTTGCCGGCCTAGTGTTATCAAAATCTGGTATTATGGGAATTCGGTTTTAAAGAGAACATGATGTTTTGAAAACATGTTGATTTGCCAATCCGATATAAAAAGAAACACGGTAAAAAGAAAGTCTGGTATTTTGGGTATTTCATATTTCAGAAAACGGGTAAATCGGCAATTAGATATTTTGCAATTATGGTTTTATGGGAACGAGCGAAATATATTACTAAATAGTTTGTACAGTCGTAAATAAAAAAAATATAAGTACATATGTATGCCCACGTTTTGGCGTGTTCAACCTTTACTGCACTCTCCTAGTACCTACTGATGCACACTCGCTTTCGTCTTGGAGAAAAAATATCTATTACAACAAGAACATTGACTGAAGGAACCCTTGAACTGAGAACTTTTTCTTTGTCCCTGCATCACCTACACACTCCGCACTGCTTTCTACTGCTCCCGCGCGCTAACTGACTGCCCAGACCTAATACCACTAGCATCCCCTAGCAAACTAGTGCTGTAGTTACTGCGCTAACCGAACCAGCAGGACAGAGCCCTTGCGGTCACGATACGAACGTGTTTTCTCGTGGTCCCATTATATTTGTCCCATTGAACAAAAAGTGTAAAAAGTGCACCTAGATTTGATCACCAAATACTCATTATGATTGTAAGAATAGGTAGGTTAGGTTCGTTAGGTTTCTTCAAATGCCCGAAGGGCAAAACTAGCCAGAAGCAGGAGCCCCGCCCCGGGCGGGGCTCCGTCGAAAGTCAATGGGACAAATATAATGGGACCACGAGAAAACAGCCCGATACGACTAGGTAACTGTCTAATTGCCATTACATTAAACGAAATCAGTAGGTATACTAAATCTTGGTGTTCTGTAAATTGGATAGTACCCCCCGACCGGCTTACAGAACGCTTTAGATATTTTATACTCTATAATACTAGTGACACTATATCATATCGAATGACACTTTATTTTATCCCATTTAGTAGTTTGATTGCTTCATTTGAAATCTATACCCACGTATACAGTTAGGTCCAAAACTGAGTCAATATTAGCACCTTATTAGAATGTGAATAAGTTGCTGATAATTATAGGTATTTTTTAATGTTTAATACATACAAGTACTCCTTGAAAGTTGCTACATATCCGCCTACCTAATGATTTACCTGTCATTTACAGTTTTTAAGTAATTTTAACCTAAAAACTGTTAAATTTAACTTTTTTTATTTGTCTAGTATTTTAATTCTCTCTATGGTAACACCAAATATGGATTGACCCTGACAAACTTCAAGTAATTTAGCCTCTTAAAAATGAGTAGGAAATTATTGAAATAAGCCATATTTTTGGTGGTAGTTATTGGCGACGTTAGTTCGGTGCACGGTTCACTTTTGCACCGAGACAAATTAGCCATACAAACTGGTTGTTAGTTCACTTTTGTAGCGGATAATATTCTGCAATAACTAGAAAACTACGTCCCTGGTTCAAGCAGTTATACCTCATTACTCATTATAAACAGGGTGGAATTCCCTATTTTAAATAGTTTTCTTATTTGAGGTTGCCATAGAGAAAACTAAATTAGTATTTAGTAAAAAATATATGTTTTTTTACAGTTTTTGGTTCAAAATTACTAAACAACTATAAATGACAACTATGATAAGTATGTAAAACATATTTGTTCAGCAGTTTTGTAGCGAACTTCAAGCCTTTCGTAGCTTAGTACCAACATCGCAAAGTGCCATTTAGCGTTTCGCAAAACACCAGTTTCTCAGAATACCAAAAACGCTTTGTACCATTAAGCATAATGCCAAATTCGCAAAGTGCCAAATCATCTAGAAATAGGAGCTCCGCGGTAGCGGAGCACCGTTGACACTTATTGTTTTGAAATTAGACAATGTCGACGGAGCTCCGCAGCGGAGCTCCTATTTCTAGGGGGTTTGGCCCTCCGGGCCTGCTGCAACACTAACATAACCTAAACCTACCTACGTATTATATTGGTACTATGTATATCACAGGTTGGTAACTAACGTAGTCGGAGTTTAGCGAGTTTGTCACTTTACAACCTTGGTACTTGGCCAAATTGGACTATTCCGTATTGGTCATATGCGTGCGTTGGCACTTGGAGAATCTGGTACTATGCTACGAAAGGACTTCAAGGAGTACTATTCTATATTTAGCATTGAAATAACTTTGATTGTCATCGACTTATTAAAATTCTACTAAGGTGCTAATATGTATTGACTCGGTTTTGTGGCATGACCATTAAAACTTTGAAACTTAACCATTTTCAAGATATTTAACTTTTAAGATAATTATTCTTAAATACCGATTTATTGTATAATGCAACATTTTTTTTGGAATCCTTTCATTTAATTTGTTTGTTTATACAACAATTATGTAGCAGATAAGTTGCTTCAACTTTATCGACACTTGAATTGCCATTAACTGAACAAACCGAGTAATAGAATATGAATGATAGCTAAAGAAGGAAATAAAGTTTCACAAAATATTTTTTTCTTATACCAATATTTAAAAAAAGTCTATGGCAGTAATAGTGCAGACAATCTTAAAAATATCTACATTTCTTCAGCTATCCAACGAGGTATAGCAATTTTGGTTATTATCAGAACTAATTGAAAAATTAAGGGATTATTACATAGGAAAGATCTCCTCCGGGCGAGATAGGCGTCGTTAGCATTGGGCTGCTACCTATCTAGGAGAAGGAAAACTCCGAATTCAAACCCGGCGGGATAGGCGTCGTTAGCATTGGGCTGCTACCTATCTAGGAGAAGGAAAACTCCAAATTCAAACCCGACCCTGCATAATGGACCATGCGAGCACCATTTAAAAAGTTTATACCCCAGGAGGGTACTGGAAATGCCAGAGAATCCCTCCCTAGGCCTAGCCTGGGCAGCCCTTCGTACTCTGGGGGGGGGCAAAATAGTGCGCGTATGTTCGGATCCCTCCGGGGATCGGAACGGCGGCGATGCCGTTTGCCACGCGTCACGCTGTGTTCGCAGGGGGGTTGGCAAAAAGCGGGCCGCTGAAAGCCGCCTTGCTACGATGAATGTTTGTGGAGGGATGGAACATAAATTAGATGAGGTATGTATGATGATGAAAGAGAGAAAGCTGGATGTTCTATGTGTGACTGAGACGAAGAAAAAAGGGGTGAGTACGTCCACACACGGAACCTTGACGGCTTTGTGGTCCGGAGTTCCGGAATCCGAGCACGGTCGTCAGGGAGTCTGTATCGTACTCACAGAGCGAATGGCTGAATGTATGCAAGAGCATGAATGTGTGAGCCCAAGACTTCTCTGGGTGAGAGTCAAGGTTAGGTCTCACCCGTTTATTCGTAATTGGGGCTTATGCCCCAGATACGAATAAATCTAAAAAAGAAAGGGAGGAGTTTTGGGAAAGTTTGCATGAGGTTTCAACAAAATGCAAGGAGAATGAGAGGATTATTTTGCTAGGCGATTTTAATGGTTGGACAGGCGTGCAAAGGGATGGTTAGGAATCGGTACTGGGTAAGTATGGTGATGAGCGAGTGAACGAGAATGGCAAATGCCTTCTCAATGTATGTTTGGCTAAGAATCTCTGCGTGACAAACACTTTGTTTGATCACAAAGAGATTCATCAGTATACGTGGAGACGTCAGAATGAGAAGTCTATGATAGACTTGATGATTGTGGATGAACGGTTGCGTAACAAAGTTGTAGATACCAGAGCATTTCGAGGAGTTAGCGTAGGTTCAGATCACTACTTAGTGGTAACACGAGTAAGGGGTCTGTTCACACGTTGGCGCCATCGTGTTCCCGTACCGACAACTGCGTTAGAGAGGATAAAAGTAGAGAAACTGAATGACGAAGTTATACAAGATGAATACTTAAGAAAGCTGAAAGATCGTTTTGAATGTGTTAATAAAATGAATGACAGTGAAGTCGAGAATAATGTAAATAATGTATGGGAGATTATGAAGAATGGCATGGTCAAATCGGCCACTGAAGTATGCGGTGTAGTAAAAAGAAGAAAAAGTAAGAATGAACGTCCGGAATGGTGGGATAGAGAGGTAGATGATGTCGTGAAAGAGAAGAAAAAGTGTTGGTTGTATTTTGTAGCTGTAGATCCAGGACAAGATCTAAGCGACAGAAAGAAAAAAGAGTATAATAGATCAAAGAAAAGAGTGAAAGAAGTTGTGGCTAGAAAGAAAGATTTACTGAATGAAAAGTATGATAGGAGTTTCTCTGACAACTTCCGGTCGAATATTAAACTCTTTTGGAGCTTGATTAAATCGGCTCGGGGGAAATCAGAGAAAACTAAATTAATATGTGAGGAAGAAAAAATGCTTGATAGATGGAAAACTTATTTTGAAAGCTTGTTTGAATGCGAAGATATTTGTCGTGAGCCAGAAAGCATGAGTAAAGATGCAAGTAGCGAAGATGAAAGTGTGATTAGTATGAGTGAAATCATGAAAGCTTTAAAAAGTATGAAAGCGGGAAAGTCAGCAGGTTGTGATAGAGTGTCGATAGAAATGCTGAGGAGAGGAGATGGCCTGGTGGGTAGTCTGTTGTACCGTCTTTTCAATGCATGTTGGAATAGCGGCCGAGTCCCAGAAGATTGGGTCAAGGCCGTTATCGTCCCTCTGTATAAAGGAAAGGGGTCACAGCAAGACTGCAAAAACTACCGCGGTATCAGCCTCCTTAGTGTTGTCGGCAAAGTATATGCGAAGATTTTAATTGAAAGGGTATTGAATGTTACGAATGACAAAATCTGGGATGTACAAGCGGGATTTCGAAAGGGAATGGGATGTACGGATCAGGTCTTTTCACTACGGTCCATCACAGAAAAGTTCTTGGCGGTGAACCAAAAGGTTTTCTGTGCTTTTGTGGACCTGGAAAAGGCCTATGATAGGGTAGATAGAAAGGAGTTGTGGACGGTGCTGTCTATGTATGGAGTGAGCAGCAACCTGGTGCAGGCTTTGAGGTCCCTTTATGAGGGCTCCAGAGCCTGTGTCAGGATCAATGGGGCATACTCGGCCTGGTTTAATATCTCTAAAGGTGGTAGACAGGGATGTGTTGCCTCACCATGGCTGTTCAATCTATTCATGGACAGTTGTATGTGGGATTTGAAAGAGTATGATAAGGGTTTGCGTATGCAAGAGTTGCTAATCAAATGCCTGTTATATGCCGATGATCAAGTTATACTTGCCTCATCGGTACTTGAGTTGCAGGAGATGGTGACAGTAATGAATGAGGGATTTAAGAAAAAGGGGATGAAAGTAAATGTTGCCAAGACCAAGGTCATGGTGATAGAGAAGGATGAGGAGATGACTGAGTGCGTGATAAATATAAATGGTGAATTAGTAGAACAAGTGAGCGAATTTGTGTACCTGGGAAGTATGTTTACAAGAGATGGTAAGTGTGAGAAGGATATCGAGAGGAGGGTGAATGCGGGGAATCAAATTAATGGGGCCCTGCACTCCTTTGTGAGCAGACAGGGCGTTTCACAAAAAGCCCGGCTGGCTGTTCACAATGGAGTGCTAGCCCCTACCCTGATGTATGGTAGTGAATGTTGGGTGTGGCAGGACAAGCATGTTAGTCGTGTAAATGCAGTTGAAATGCGTTCTTTGCGTAGTATGTGTGGTGTGAAACTGATTGATAGAGTTAGAAATGAAAAAATCAGAGAGAAATGTGGAATGAAAGAAGACGTAGTGACTAAGATTGAAAAGGGCATGCTTCGATGGTTCGGTCATTTGGAAAGGATGGATGAAAGAAGATTGACGAAAGAGATATACAGATCGAAAGTGAGTGGAAGGGTCGGAAGGGGCCGCCCTAGGCGTACTTTTTCGAATCAAATCGGAGAAATACTGGGAAAGGGCCGAATCTTAAGTACCCGAAACCGACGTGCGTGCATGACTCGATGTATGAATGTTGAAGAAGCGAAAGAAATTTGTCAAGATCGTAGCAAGTGGAAAGAAGTGGTCTCTGCCTACCCCTCTGGGAAACAGGCGTGATTTAATGTATGTATGTATGTAATTGAAAAATCTTAGTTGAAAGTCTCCCAGGTAGTAGTAAAATTTTAATGTGTTATAAGTGGATTGGGAGAGGTGGGCCCATACCATGGCCAGCTAGAAGTACGGATCTAACCCCTAACCTAACCTCGTAACCCTTTATTACGAGGTTAACACATTAAAAGTTAAATATCTTGAAAATGGTTAAGTTTAGGATATGGTGTTTCTTAGTCAAAGTGGTCAGAAATAATAGAAACTACAACCCCTTAAAGGATCTAGGTCGACTTAACCAGTAACCCTGTATATTATATATTTTTCGCAAAATGGCGATGTTTTTTATATTCATGCCACTAATTCATTTAAATATTGCAATGGCGCGATTGCGAAGCGAAGGCAGTATACTTAACCCTTTATAAGGCAGAGACGATTTGGAAACCACTTAGTTAATAAACATTTATGGAGAAGAACATCCTCTTTTTTATTTAACTATAATGGTATTATATAGCAAATATATCAGGCTTTCTTTCCTCATTTATACTTTTTCGGTCATTATTTAATTTTAGTGTAATTAAATAATCTAAAGTATGTGGTCAATTAATGCACTGTGCCCGTTAACGTGTTCCCTTAAGGGAAGCAAGCATTTGTCACTGTTTCCAGTATACTATTAAAAATACACAAGTCGCTGTACCTAATAGTTTCAATTATAGCTCTTGTAATTCACGATGGCGAGTGGCGAGACTGTTATTGGTATAATGATAAGGTCTAATTTTGATAAATCCACTCTCCATCGTGAAACACCAGTCTGTACAGAGCATCTTATGTTTGTTGTCAATGTCAATGAATAGGTGTATTGGAAACAGATCATCTGAAAACTCGAGTGCACTAACGGGCTGAGTGCATATAATGACCACATGTTTTTCTTAATGATTTCGTTTTTTTTTTGCCGTAGATGTGTTCCCCAGTGCATTACAAACATGGTAGTGTATTTAACTTTCACGTAGCATATCTGTATAACTGCGGCCTTATAAAGGGTTAAATTTTGATTAAAATATCTTGGTTCGGTTCGCTTGCGTTTCCTTTTTGCGAACAGAGCTTCAGAGACATTCGGAGTTCTACTCCCAGACGATGACGACGCGATTAGCCAAGTTGAAAGTGAGCGATCGGTTGAGACGTTTTATCGTGTACGGAACCAACAATCACATACTTTGCATTTATAATATTATTAAGGATAACGATATGCATTACATGTGTTGCACTTATCAATCTGATCATAGTGAAATCAATTATTTATATTAATATAATTACTCTTAAATCGTTGCATTTGCTGAGTATTCTTTGTAAATTGTAAGCTTCTATCTTAGAATAGCTCGAGATATAAACAAACCTGTCACCGAAAGTATATTTAAAACCGGTCCCGTGCTAGTCAGACTCGCGCATGGCCGGTTTTTATTATTTATTATTTCTCTTAGGGTTTGCAGCACTATATCCACACCAAATTTGACGCTTGTATGTATTCCCGTTTTGAGGAACCATAAAAAAAAACAAAAAACGTTATTAATAAAGGTTACTTGAATGCATCCTCTCTTGTATGTCTATCCTTATAATTTTCTTATTCATAATCATAATTATTTATTAGAAAATCGACCGTTATACCACATAAGTATTCGAAGCCAAAAATTAGCCAGCAATCTATTACGTTTTAACAAATACAGCTTTTTAAAGTTAGGGTCACGAAGGCTTAGTGATAGCATAGCGTAATAATAACTTGTAATAGTGAGCGCACTGCTTTTTATCTAAGATCCGAATAGGAGACGACCTTCGCCGGGCTGTTAAAAAGTATTTTATATCAAATTTAATATGTTAAGTAATATACGGCGAATAGGTAGGCTGAAAAATTTAAAACCGCATTTAATCCGTTGAGTAGTTTAAAAGATCTAAGCGAAAAGACAGCGGAAGCGACTTTTTTATACTATGTAAAGAAAGATAACCAGTATTTTTACCCGACTGCGTCAGAAGGAGGGTTATGTTTTTCGAGCGTATGTATGTATGTATGTATGTATGTATGTATGTATGTATGTCTATTTCTGGGCACGCTCTGCAGCCTAAACGGCTTGACCGATTTTAACATACTAGGTGTCATTCGATTCGTCTTAATTGCCGAAGTGACATAGGGTATATAATATTTCAAAATGGCGTCTGCAAAAACAAAGAGGGGGTTTTAAAAAAAAAAAAATGTTTATTTTAGCAATATGGGTCTCAAATGAAAGCTAGTAAATAGCCCATTCCAAATATATATACATTATAATACTTTGATGCTACCATTTAGACAGGGAAATCAAAAAGGACGTTAATTGTTAAGTAATAAATATTTCTTGTTGAGCTGTAAACGCCTACAATATAAACCATTAAGAAAGTAGTGTAATAATTAATAATTCACGAATACCTACTACATACTTGATTAATGCACATTGATGTTATAGTATAAATTGCTGGCTAATACCTACCTAATGCGCCATCCTGCCTACGCATGGACAGTTTATTTAAGTAAAGATACACGGAATAGGTAACCTCAATGTAGGTGCTTAGTCTAGTACCCAGGTACACGTATGACGTACTGACCGTTGAGGAACTAAATTGTTAGAGATTAAGAGAAGTTTAGTTGATTTATACCTACTTCAATTTCTCGGCCTAAGTAGGTATATACAATCTGTTCGATCGGCCTCCATGTAACTAACCAAATGAACTAATCTTACGTTACTACTGGGGATCGATTTTTGAATGCACGATGCTTCTTTTGCTAAAAGGAGAGTTCCGCTTATAATTTGTTACTTATAGCTTCGTGACATTAAAAAATCGAGCTCCAGAGCTCATTTAACGTTTGGTTATATTAATAAAACCACTATTTTATTAATAAAAACTAAAAAATGTGAAATAAACTAAATTATTTAAATAAAAACAAAAAACCCGACTGCAGAAAAAAAAACAACTGTAAAGCGAGAAACAAGCTATATAATCGATAGGTAAATACTTATAATTTATAATGTACCATGCAATGATTTTTTGTTTGATACCTCGTTAACAAGTAATGCAATTTATACCAATATACATACAACTTGAATAGTGGAAAAGGTATTGCAGGCGGGGACAAGCAATGAATTATAAAATGTACTTAAGTATTTTCTTGAAACAAAAAACATTTGGATTAATAGCTTGTCCCCGCCTGGAAAACCTTTTCCACTATTCAAGTTGTATGTATATTGGTATAAATTGCATTACTTGTTAACGAGGTATCAAACAAAAAATCATTGCATGGTACATTATAAGTATTTACCTATCGATTATATAGCTTGTTTCTCGCTTTACAGTTGTTTTTTTTACTGCAGTCGGGTTTTTTGTTTTTATTTAAATAATTTAGTTTTTTACAAAACTTCTTAAAATACTATCTACAAATAAAATAACCCTTGCAGATAACAGAAGATAACGCTTGTGGTATGGTCCCTAAAATGCTAGCCGCGTTCCCCCTTTGCACAGCCAGCTGCGCAAAAAACGAGCCCGCTCTGGGATCACCCGCCGCCAAAATATTCCGACTCCTCTTTTATAAAGTTCTTGCTGTCGGAAGACCACGGACCCAATGTTTCCATTGCAAGCGCGGCAAAAAAGTAATTTTCATTTAGGAAAGCGTATTTGCGGCACTTGATGGTCTTGGCGCGGCTAGCCGCGGACCCAGGCAGGCGAGCGGAACCCTCGGCGTGAGACGGACGGACGGACGTGTCCACAGATGTTGCGTCGCAAGCCAATGGGCGAAAGACTATTGTAATTGAGTCCCAGGCGGTTTGAAATGTTTTTTCAGGAGGGGCACTCTCACCTACATGTGTTCCATTTAATCCATGTAATAGTAGATTTTACACAGAGGGGATAAATCACTAATTATGTCATGGGCGCGATATTGAATCCTGAGCAGATGAGGGATTTTCCAGATTTAACTCCCGAGCGTAGCAAGGGCTACAAGCTCGCCATAGACGAAAACAGCTTTACCCCAAAGGAGAATACTCTACTTTTCTCACCTTTTGCGAGACAATAAAAAACAAGGCTACTTACTAGAAACAACGTTTTATTAAAACTTAAAGTAGGTACCTTTTTTTTTAAACCTTACACATTGTAATTTTTCCTAGGAATTCAAACCTCATTATTAACGAGCGGGGTATAACGCGATTCAGTACTATATTATAACCCGCCGGTTTATAATATTGACCTGAATCTCATTATAACCCGCTGGTTAGCCGATGGCTATAATGACTTAAGGTGAGGTTTGCATGATATATAATTGTGCATTTTCAAGCTTGTGGTGTGAAAATGATTTTTTTGGCGTTATGCACGTTCCCGACTGAAGTTTTTAACTTTTTGGCTATATCTTGCGTAGACGCCGATGGATTTTGACGAAACGACGCCGCAATTGCCTCGTCTAATTTTGGTTTAACGCAGCCTTGTCTGCGACATGGGCCTGGCAGATCACCCGGCATATTAAATTCCCCAAACGTTTGTATTTTTTCGCACGCCATCTTTAGATATTTTATATCTTTTTGCGTGAATGCATGGAGATGCCTTTTTCCGTACAATAAGACTATAATTAATTTACGAACATTTTCATCTACCCTCTGCTCGTTGATTCTATCAAGTCATTTTATGTAATGAATATTTTTCTCAAACTAGACAATATCTATGTTTAAATATGAAGTATTAGCATACCAAAAAGTATCTTCATAATTATGTAAGCCCGACTTCATGTGGCTACTTTATTTCGTGAAGAGGCCTTAGGTAAACATTTTACTGTACAAAATAACACAGGAAAATTTAAAAACACATGTTTTTAAAACCTGTAAATAAAGGCGAATTTATCTCTAAAGGGACTCCTTACAATTAGGTACCTTACAAAGTACTTATTTGTATCAGATCTGAACAGAGAAATTCGCAAAGAAATGGTATGGCGATTTATGACATTCTATTATTAGTATTATTACCTACCTAATCAAATTATTTAAAAAAAAGTATAATAGTCGAAGCAGGCTATGCAGTTCGGTTACAATCTGGGACTGAATGATGAGAATTGGGCATTTCATTCCCATCATCTCAATTAGAACCCGCAACAATATTTGGTTACGAGATAAGCTTAGAGGATCCTCTTTCGGTAGCCAGTCTAATCCATTTCAGATTTCAATTAGGGTGCCGGCCGCACGCGACGGCAGCCGGCTTCCACGGAATCCGGACCTCAAGTTCCAGCACATTGTAAAATGCGCTCCGATGCGGCCGGACACGCGCCGGCCGGTGTTAAATTATTATCGCAAACTATTTGTGTATTTCTACAGTATGCTAATTTCTTCAACTTCCGATTCCAAAGCTTCGTACGGTCGACATCAATGATATCTTTACATGTTTTTACCTTATTATACAGTATGTAACTGAACGAAAGGCCAACCTTAAAACCGGTAGATGTTAAAAACGGGTATAATACAATGAATCACTTTTTGTTTTAATCCAATCCCTTTTTTTGTTTATAATCTTACTAAATGTAATAACTTAACCTCTTTCTCATCAGTCGGTTAACCAGCCAAATAACATCCTGTGATGCAAGTTTGACATCAGTTATCTATCAGTTATCACTTCTTAACAAAAGTAAACAAACTAGGTATTTACAAATAATCTAATTCTGCATATCAGGCCAATACAGTTTCAACTATGACCACATTACCGTATCATGTTTACATTAGAATACACTCTAAACTGCACTGCACAATGAATTTTAAGCAATCCAATCCAAATTTTGTAGTGGGAATCCGTTACTATGATTGAGCGACCATTACCTAAATGCCAATGACTTATTCTGGCTGTTGCAGCATTTGCAAAGCTGTTGCTCGGCGTAGAAACTGATTGTCCAGTAGTACAAATTGATCTCAAATGTGTAAATAAATTACAAAGACTAATAAACACCGTCTCTGACATTTTTGCGGTGTCATGTCATAATTGTCTCAAACCATAGAACGATACAACTTTTTTTCATAACAAAAAGGTTAGGCTACCAATAAATGTATGACCAGATACTGATAAGCCTAATACATACGAATTATACGGAACACTAAAAACTTCTTGAAATTATCATTTAAGGATTGTTATTATTTGTTATTAGTTCATTATTATTTACAACAGCGATTTCGCATATCATAGTAGTTCACTTTGACATTAATTATGACATTCCCATAGAATTGACATCTTGTTATTTTTATTTTGAAAGAAGTCTGGTTAAATCAATTAATTGGACTTTTTTCCTTTAAATTTAAACTTCAAGTCAGACTTTGACATTCGTCTGCCAAGACAATCTAATAAATAGAAATTTAAATAAACAATTACTGATAATGCCTTTAAATTTTTCTGCGGAGGAACTTGTGGATATGATTTGACGCCGTTAGATTTTTTCTTTTGGGGTCGGGTGAAACAGCTGGTATTTAAAAAAGAGGCCGGAACACAAGAAGAGATGAAATTACGAATCATACCGGCTTTTGACAAAATAAAAAGGCGTGCCCAGCGGAATCCAAATTTATTACGTAGCGTTCATGACAATAACCATCGTCGTTTGCGTCAAATTAGAGCGACTGGTGGACGACACATCCTTATTTGAACTGACATGTTATGATATGACTGTGACTGTCACATGGGTGTTATTAGCTGACCTTGACCACTCTTGACACCTTTAAATTGATAAGACAACAATGTAAACAATGAATAAAGAGTGTTGTAAGAATAATAATGAAATAATAAATATTAAACGATTTAATCCAAAAGCGTTAGTACTTCAATAATTAACGCACCATAGCTTTATTCTCCACCTAAACATTAAATAATGCTTGTGCTCAAAATTTGAATATCTTTTTGTATTTTTTTTAAGCCTAATTTTATGGACTATATCTTAATCAAAAGAGACTAGAACTTATACTACTATATATAACTAAATTTGACTTCGAATGTACAAAAGAAAGTGGCAACAGAAGAGACCTAAATGCGTTAATCAAAATTAGGTTCCTTATCCCAGTCGCAAATAAAAATAAAATCAAAATCCAGTAGTTATGTAAAGATCTATTAAACATACAATCCCTGCGCTTAAAATACGGTTTGAATTAATGAAGAACTTCTCCAAACAACTTAACTTAACCCCTTATAAACGTATACAATAAACCTGTTATAGCAAAAGTATGCTTTGTCACTTTCTGTCAAGTTGAAATGTCACAATGAGAGATTAAGGACAAAGCATATTTTAAGCATAATATATCTATTGCGCGTTTATGAATAAGAGGTTTAAATTTTAATTTATTTTCAAAACTTAAAACTGTGTTAAAATGTAATAAATATGTTAAAACTTTATTAGTCTGTTTAGTTGGTGAAACTTTACAACTGTCGCTGTCCACGTCTACACGTAACACTCTATAATTTAAATAGAGACGCTTGTTCAATTAATAAAAATACGATTACAAAATTTTACACTAATACTACGGTACAGTGTCTTCATAGTGTCTTTTACACGTGGTTTCCTTACAATACTTGTTACTTTTTCTTATATGACATTGAAATCTGCAAAATAAATAAAAATAATTCGGTTCACATCGTATGTAGCATTTAATATAATAAGTACAGGGTTTCAAGATTTTAACTTAGTAAGCTGAACTCAAATAGATATTAAATCTAAACACCTTGTTTTTTTTCAATCATGTACCTATTTGAGTTTAGCGTTCTAAATGATATGATAACAAATAATAAATATTTTCCAGGACCGACGTAAGGTAAAAAAAACAAAAACTAGATTTTGGGAATAACACTTAAGGTTTAATTAAAACTGCCCTTGCAACATAAATAGTTTAATACCCTATTTAAAAACTCGTCTCACGTAAATTATTATTGAAAGTTTTTTTAAGACCGGTTTATGCAAATGTAATAGAATTAAATTCATTCATAGTCGATATATAACTTATGAAAAAAAAAAACATATACCTAACATTGAATCTAGTTACATTTAAAAAATGACGGTGGACGGGTTATTTAGTTTTTCATTATTTAACCACTATCACTGAACCACGAGGAGAGCCTTGGGGGAGGCCTATGTCCAGCAGTGGACGTCTTTCGGCTGGCATGATGATGAGTGATGACTGAACCAATATTTGAGATTTATTGATATCTTTGAAGTGCGAAATACAAGTTTAGTTTTAATCAATATTACTTGATTTTATTTTTGTCATTTTAGTAAAGGCCGTAGCAGGATAAGGGAAGAAAAAATGCTCTTCGTGGTTAAGAGCTGGTTTTTTTTTCTATAGTTACTTACATATATTGTGCCAAGTTTTGTTGAAAAATTCCCAGTGGTTCAGCCGAGAAAAAATAAAAACCGAAATAATTAAATATGACTTTTCTCTAAAACTATAAAACTTTAATATAACATTATTTTATCATTTTGTTAGGCTTAATAAAATATATGTTTTAAGAGAAAAAGGACTCTTTATCTTTAACACTTATGTAAAAAACAGGTAAGTCAAAATTTTAAATATATATTTTTTTAACTTATGATTGAGGTACCTCTCTATTTGTTATTTCTAAATAAGCCTTACTTAACGATCTATCACACATATTAATTTGATGGATTAAATCGGAAAGCAACTGTGTCAAAATTAAATAAATAATTGGGTTGGATTTCATTACATTATATTAGTAAGCTATTCTGACACCGCCAAAGAACCAAAGCATAAATCCTCTTTACAAATAAATAACATCAAAACAAGTTTTGACAGTTACAGTGACGTCAGCCTTTACTGATTACTAAAAATGTCACCATTTTAGCTAATGAAATAAAAACTATGCTTATTTTAATCATTGTTGCTATTTGTATATAACAATTTAAGGGTTAAAATTTATTTAATTTTGACACAGTTGCTTTCCGATTTAATCCATCAAATTAATATGTGTGATAGATCGTTAAGTAAGGCTTATTTAGAAATAACAAATAGAGTGGTACTTACCTCAATCATAAGTTAAAAAAAAAAAAAAAAATTGACTTACCTGTTTTTTACATAAGTGTTAAAGATAGAGAGTCCATTTTCTCTTAAAACATATATTTTATAAGCCTAACAAAATGATAAAATAATGTTATATTAAAGTGTTATAGTTTTAGAGAAAAGTCATATTTAATTATTTCGGTTTTTATTTTTTCTCGGCTGAACCACTGGGAATTTTTCAACAAAACTTGGCACAATAGTACTAATAGATGTAAGCAACTATAGAAAAAAAAACCAGCCCATTATCATAAAAGGTCATTTGCCCTTCCCTTATCCTGCTACGGCCTTTGCTTGAAGTACAAAGTCAACGCTCGGATTAGTCTTAAGAGACGTTCTACCAACATTGTGCTGGCAGCGTCGCGTTTGATTTTCTTTATCTTGTGATCCATCAACTCTGTGCTTCAGCGTGTATTTATCACTGTGTAATGCAATATTTTGTGTTTAATTGGAGTTATTCTTGATAAATTAAAAACTTGTAATTTTTTCATCGTATAAAAATATTTTAAATAGGGAATATGCATGGATTTTAAAAATAGCATTTCTCATCAAAATATGAAAATACCGTAAAAGAGATCACCAAAACGGAAATTAAAATTAAAATCGGTCAAGAAATACGGAAGTTATAAGCATTTCAAACTTCTAATTAGACAGAGAGATCCGATGTGCACCGTGACGTCATTGTGCACTGCGGCCATATAAACTCCATGTAAAATTCCGTTTTTCTAGAAAGAGATAGGAACAAATCTTTGTTGGCTTATATCTTGGTTATTTTTATAGTTATTCAAAAAATGATTTTTGTGATCTGTTTGTTACATGAATCAGCTTTAATTGAAGCTGTAAAAAAAAAACATGCATATTCCCTATTCAGGACAAAACGTTCAATTTCAAACATAAATACGCCAGATGCACTTAAAGTCCAAAGTCCAAAGGTTGTATAGGTTTCAGCTTCACAAAAGGTGGAGCATTGATTTTAAGACTGCGCCGAGCGTGCGCCGGGGGACAGTGGCGCCGTCATTACTATTATTGTTTTCTAATAAACTTAAGTATTTTTTCTTGAAATCGGGCGGTGCTTTTCTGTACTACAAATGAAAAAAAAACTTATAGGATATATCACGTAGTTTAATAAAAAAGTGGCCACCTTTTCCCGTTAAGCTGACTACTCAAAGGGTAATGGTTATTAAAGTTTGGGACGTATCCCATAAATTGTGTTTTTACTTGCCCTACAATAAAAGCATTTGGATAAGGACCAAACATTTGGACCACAGTTAAGCGCAGTTAACCATACAAACGACGAAGTCGACAAAAGTTCCGTTGTGCGACGAAAATTATCCCTAAAATTGTAACTTTCGCGTCACAACGGAAAAGTTTCATAGAAAATTTAATTGAGTGAGTTAGCGTGGCCAACTATGCTCGACCTAGGGGGAGGCGCGAGTTGCCATCTTAAATTGAAGGTGCCAAAATTGGTTATTTTTTTAATAATTTCTCAACAATTGACTTATAAACAAGACAAAATTGCGCACAGTTTGGTTATGTAACTTGCATGCCCGCATTTGTTTTTAGTAAAAACAATGGTAAGTGGTGGCCACATAATTAGGGACGCTTGCGTTTTCCCATACAATTGCCTACAATTATGAAAAAGTTGTTAACCAATTTTAGTTTTAGTTACTAATAAAGTAAGCTTTAAAGTTGCCAAACTTTGTTTGCCAAGTTTTGGAAAAAAAAACAAATGTGTATTAAAATTTAGGCTACTCAAAATGGACCTTATTACATAGAAAAAGAGTTCCAAAATATTATTACAACTCTTTCCTCATTTTCTAGCGCTGGGAGGAAAGAAAACAGCAGCATAATAGTAGCAGCAGTAGCCCAGTCCTATTTTCTAGCCTCCCCCCCCACCCCTAAGGTCGAAAACCTTTTTATGCTCCACGTTTTGTAAAGTAAAGCCCTTAATTCCAGTCCGATTGAACTATTAGCAATTGTATGTCTTTTAAAACCTTGATACAACTGTCAAAGCAGCATTTTTACTGTAGGCAGAGCGCACGTCCATTGGAGCAACAGAAGTTGGGTGAGGGGAAGCTAGGAGATTCGCTGAATTTATATCCCCACTCCCAACTACAAAGCCAACCTCTGCTAACGCCTTGACCAGCGGTTTCAAAGCTTTTTAGCGACAAAATCGTATAACACTTGATATATTACATAACATAACCCCAAATTATAAAATCAAATTGTTCTTTAGGTTTATTTATCGACGAAGCCCTTAGAGCGGGACTCAGGGCTCCGGGGCACACATTGAAAGAAGTTGGCCTATTTTAATTACCCATAAAGCCGGTAAGACACTATGTTCTCGTAACTTTTACCCAATATTCGAACCCGACCTTACCTTACCTTTCACCTCCGAATTTTCAAGGCACTACTGATGGCTACATTACGCCATGAGACGTGTCAAGCGGACGCCGAGTGTTGCGAGGAAAATAAGAGTTCATAGAGTCATAGAAAAAGCCTTCGGGTTTGTACTACGTACTAGCTTCTTCTTATTTAGTTGAAATTTGTGTTACAACCGATCGTATCCGAACCCAAAAGTCATTTTATGATACTTGACAGTGTGTCGCGCCCTTAGCCAGTCTTCGCACCGGAAGAGTTGCTTGATACACCAGTCACGTTTGGTGAGGTTATAACACTTACTTAGGTATAACAAAAACTACAATACAGATCTAATCCAAATTTATTTAATTAAACAAGTGACCTTTTAAGCCAATAAATAATAATTACTTGCGTTATACGGTGTTAATACGACATTGTACTATTATCACTATATTCAAAATAGATACACGAACTTAACTTGTTATCTATTTACAAAGAAACATTTTACAAAATACTTGATTATTGCATGTTACACGTTCGAGGCATGCCATGAAGGCTTCTACCTTTATAAAATACTTATAAGAATGACGTAGAAACTAAGTCAATGAACATCAAATACACGATTACATATAATGGATAATCAATAACTTGTATGAACTACCTGTAATACGCGACACAGTACATACAGACAGAAGCATTACATCGCAAAATAGTTAATTGTAATACTAACTAATTTAATTCAATAAATAGAACAACCATTATTAGCAAATTTGTCCTTAGGCAACCTTAATCTTACACGGCTGCTGTACAACCCATTTAACGCTTATTTGCATCATAGATTTTTAACACTCAGTTTAAGATAGACATCAAAGATTATCGAAAAAACGACTTTATTCCGTTATAACAATTACGTGACCGCGCCCGGAATAAAAAACGCGCTACACGCCGTCCCTTGGTACACTTATCGCAACTGAGAGGAGTGAAGCCGAACCAGGCAGCACAGTGCACAGTGGCGACAGGCAGCTCTTCTAACGTGTGTTATATAACGAGCTGACGCGCAAATAAACTCAAAAAGTTAGCTTGAACAGAAATAAAGAAAATATATACTTGGGGCAAAAACAGCCAAGGAAATCTGATTTAAAACTCTTACTATAAAATAAATGAAATGAGTAAATATACCAAAAAAATAATTCAAATATATTATATCATTTGCACCTTCTACTGCGAACAAATATATAATAATAACATGAGACTACATCTACTTACTATGACTTACGAAATGATTGTACAATATCTGCAGTATGAATAATGTCGCTTACAACATACATGAATCAATTCGCGCTTACATAATAGTATTCGAAACAAGCAACTAAAATATAGAAAAAGCGAATTATTGAGACGACTTTATGTGTCCAAAGGTCATTCGCGTTAGAGAATAAAAGGGAGGTTAATGAAACGCTTAATACTCATGTAAACAATGTCATGCCTAATTAGCGATTAATATTACCATCTAATCACGGACAGGTCACGACGCGACGCAGACTGCTCCAACAGCCAGGGAGGACTGATTACAATTACTACGTTAACAAGATACGATATTAGTTTAATCACTGTTGTAGCAATGGTCAAAGAGTGTGCAGATGTAAAACTAAGCAGTCCGTCGGGCGCTATCTGCTGATGACCTTTAGACAGTTAATACTGTTTTACTTCTCGATCAAGTATCTAGGGATATCAAAGTTGACCTCGACTCCGGCCTTCTTGGCGAGCGCGACGATCTCGCTCAGCTGCACGACGAGCGCGGCCGCCTCGTCCAGGTCGTTGCGCGGCACGATGCGCAGCCCCGACTCGGCGATCAGCTTGCGCGCCTCGGTCACCTTTGTGCCCTGCAATACAACAAGTGATTGGACTCAAACTTATTCATCGCTTATTTCAGAAATAACCAAAATCTCTACCATTTAATACAGTTTTTGGGTGTTTTTAAACTAAACGATTCAACTGACTTAATGTAACGTTTATGTCTAAAAAACGTCTTAACTGGGGCGGTAGTAGGTTGACAGCGCGTCGCGCAGTTAGACCCGAAAACGTCGTACAGTAACAAAGTAAGTAATTACCTGGAGTCGGACAATGACGGGGATCTGAATGTTGAGGTTCTTTGCAGCGGTGATGATGCCCTCGGCGATGACGTCACAGCGCATGATGCCGCCGAAGATGTTCACCAGGATGGCTGACACTTTCGGGTCGGACAGGATGATCCTAAAAGCTTCCTGAAAGAAGTAATTATTAAACACAATAGAGAAAGTGGTTTTATTCTTGTGAAATAAAATTAATATTTTATTTTGTTATCACTAGAGTTAGGAATTATGGTGGCATATCGTGGTTCTAAAATCCATGGAGTCGCTATTTCTTACTTTTTATAATAAATACCATTTTGATTTTGACCTTTAATTTTTTAATATTCAAATTTCGTTTATGCATTAAACCACTAAACCAATTTCAATGCAATTTGGTATGAAGGATATCTCCTGTGAAAGCGTTACAAACAAGCAAATATTAGTATGTTTGGAATTACCGAACTAAAAATGTATTTGGTTCATTTTAAAATATGACCACACTGAAGGTCAAAATCAAAGTGTCATGTTTTATAATAATTAGGAAAAAGCGACTCCATAGATTTTAGAACCACGATATGCCACCAAAATTCCTAACCCTAGTTATCACGTTAACAATAGCAAAGGTTGGGACCTCCTACATACATACATACATACCTTCACGCCTTCATTCCCAGAGTGGGGTAAGCAGAGCTACAGAATTACCAACAACTCTAAAAACTTGTCGATAACTGTGTAACCACAATTTGCACAATTAGGCTAAGTAAGTGTTATATCTACTTGTATCAGGAGACTCCGCTCTTCTATAAAGGCGAGATGACTATACATATATAAAAAACCGCCTTAACAAAGCATAAAAATATATACATTGGGGCATTTATTTAGTATATTATTATTATTATATACAGGGTGTCCCAGAAACCGACGTCAACCGGGCTAGGGCTGATAGAGCAGCTCATAAGCTATCGAGTTAACCCCCATGTATGTTCAGCAATTGTTATTAGTTTCCGAGATATTGATCATTTAAATCGGAATTTTTGCTATTTTTCTTTATGTCCGCGATACGAAAAACCCCTAAATTCATGTATTAATTCATATTTTTTCAGTGTTTTCTTGTATGATTAGAATCACTGTGAAATAAGGAAGTTTTTAAAGCTACATAACAATTTATTTTCATTACATCTGTTTGAGTAAGCGCACAGAGTTACTTTCTCCATACTAAGAGAACCCCGCGTTTGTTTTTCACCAAGTATGGAAAAACAAACTTTGTGCGTTTACACAAAAAGTTGTAATGAAAAAAAAATTGGCATGTAGCTTTAAAAACTTCCTTATTTCACAGTGATTCTAATCATGCAAGAAGACACTGAGAAAAAATTGAGTTAGTACATGAATTTAGGGTTTTTACGTATCACGGACATAAGGAAAAAAGATAAAAATTCCGATTAAAATGATCAATATCTCGGAAAGTAATAACAATTGCTGAGCATACATGGGGTTAAATCGATCGCTTATGAGCTGCTCTATCAGCCCTAGGCGGGTTGACGTCGGTTTCTGGGACACCCTGTAGATACACAATCGGCAGGAAAAAATGACAAGTCAACACTACTGCCTAATCGACTTGGGCAGTAGTTTTGCTATTAGTCATGTTCCGACCACCGACAGTGGCAGTCAATCATGACGAAATGTGCAGTGAAAAACAGTAAAAATAACAAAAGAATGGTACGTCTTATTTTACATAAGTTGTATTTATTTATAGGGTCAATCAACTTTTCTTTGTACATTTTGGTATGTCTTAATTATACAACGCTGTTAAATCACAGCCCGGAATTAACTATATTTTTTTATCAATAGATTAATTGTTAGTACAAGGGAAAATAAGCTATCCAAATCAGAATAACATTTTTGCCAAAAATACCGGTAACTTAGGGGACAAACTACTATTTTCATACAAAACTGGGGACAACATGGTACACTAAGTTACCAGTAAAAGAAGATATTTTAATTTTTTAATAAATATATCTACCAGGTCATAGAATTCACTGTTTATCTGTGTGATAAAATCACGCAATATTTTAACGAAAATCCATTTAGTTTTTCTTTATACTTAAAAGCCTTACAAACTTGAAAAAAAATGTGTACAAAGAATAGTTGATTGACCCTATAAACAGATTCAAGTTAAACTTATAATGCTTTCATGATTTTAGTAACTTATTTTGTACATATAAATTATGACTTATCAAGTTATCACGGAACAAAAATATATAGAGTAGCTATAACTTTTTTTAATTTTAATAAATTAAGTTGGTTAATTTTGCCTCATGACAAAAAAAGGTGTGTGTGATAATATTTCTTATACTTATTTTAAATTAAATCTGTCCACGAAATCTTTTACGCCATGCAAAATGGGTCGCAATATCAACACGAGATAGGCGTGATCAACTGTTCGAGCCAAATAAGTCATCTGTTGTGTTTGACCCATTTGTGTACCACAGACATACAAACCACAGAGAAAGGCTTTATTAGACTGACTAAATCTGCAGATGTGACACAATAGTTTTCATATTAATCTCAAAAATACAAACACCCATTAAAGCTTGATTTTACAATCATCAAATAAAAGGTGCCTGTCAGTTAAACTAAGGCCTTTCCTTTTTTATATAAAGAAAAGGGAGAGCAAAAATTAACCTGAGATAATGTTTAAATAACATTGCAAAAAAATAAAGTATCCTAAGTAAATTGTAGGTCTAAAAAACCATGATACATATAATAAACTATATTTATATAAAGGAAACTAGGTTTTACTTTATGTTTAGCTAGTCAGCATAAGACCTTGTTTTGTTTATTATTATTATTGTATAAATATAGCTTAATTTGTGTAATACAATTACAGCATTTATAAAACATCCCATAAGTATTTTTTTTTATAATTTGGCATTTCGTTAAAATTAATGCAATATAAAAATGAGAAATGCGACTCCATTCCTCCGATGTTCACTTTTATCGTAATTATTATGTTATGATTGGCCGTTTTACTAAAGTTTCCAATATTTTAAAACGTTAAGTTTGCAAATTTGACACTTGACAGCTAGTATATTGAGTTCTATTTTGCATGAATGTTTAAGGTAAAAGTTAGCGATTTTTGCATGTATCTGAATACAGCTGTCAATGTCATGGGATAGTTTATAACATTTTTGTGCGGGATTGTGTATCTAGTATAATATTAAATCAATGCATTGGGGGTTGTTAAACTGGTACTCACGAGAATCACCATTTTGTTGACATATCATAACATTCATAACTCATAAGCAAAGAGCGGAATTCTTCATAGCAAAAATCAAACTGACAGAGGGATTGACCTAACTGTTTTATCGACTTATCGATAAATATTTGTCACTTAACGAAACAAAGTTAAAGTAATGAAATCAGGCTTTTGGATATACATACAAACAAATTAACGGTGTCCCTAATTAGCTGACCGCCGCCACTGTATTTTAGTATAATAGTAAAGAATAAAACAGAAAATACTTTTTTTTTAATTTTCTATATGAAACTTATCATTAAAAATTAAAAACAAATATTGCTAAGAGTAGGTAACTAATCTTCATTCAAAATAACAAAGTCGAAATCTAAATCTGTACTAAATATGTTTTCTTCATCTTCCCTGTGGTAAAAGAGAATAGTCATTATTTTTTCAACATTGTCACCTTTCAAATTACTCCTTTTTTCATTGTAGATCCATTTATAAGATGAAAACGAGCGTTCTACCTCAGTTGAAGTAACAGGAGCATATTTGTAGTACTCGATAACGGTGTTTTGGATGTAATCACTTTTTTCTATAAAATCAGCATATCAGGTCAAATGTTACAGAATAATCTTTTAAGTTGATTATGGATACCTAATGCGATATTATTCCGTAACATCGATAAGTCGATAAAACAGTTAGGTCAATCCCTCTGACAGTTTGATATTTGCTATGAAGAATTCCGCTCTTTGCTCATAAGTCACAACTAAAGCAATCTGTGCATTTTTTTAAATGTATGTGTAGATTTGTAGATTAAATGAATTTCTTAATATTTATTTGATTGAACATGGCACTATTGCGTATTACATTTATTATTTATTTGCACTAATGACGCATTGTTCGACAACGTGACAATTAATCGCAATTTGTGGCCGGCGAGCCAACGACGCAGCAATGTCAGTCGGAAATAAATCAATCAGCTTAAGAGGATGAAATATGTTTAGGTAAGTAACGGCAACACGTGTATTCGTATCGTCGTAAATTCTACTGTTTGCTGTACATTACGACGAAATAAGGTGCATTCTATGATAATAATCGTGTATAAAAAAACAAAATTATATTACGTAGATTAAGGCTTACCCCGACAACGCACGACAGCTAAAACTTGGTCAATAAGTTTGACATGTTGACGGGTGGAACTCCAAAATTCTCATAAATGGCAAAAAAGTTTTCCGATAATAAATGGACCATGTAGCCCATTTCTCTCTATATAGCCGAGCTATATAAAATTGTTTTTTATTTGCGAAGCTAGATTAACATGAAACTCAATTCGGCACTGACGGGGTGTTCATTTAACTCGCTAGTTGCCCTGGCATTCCGGTACGTACCGAGACTGCTTGAGCGGTGGCGCCGCCGCCGACGTCGAGGAAGTTGGCTGGGTCGCCGCCGTACAGCTTGATGATGTCCATCGTGGCCATGGCCAGCCCGGCGCCGTTCACCATGCACCCGATGTTACCTGCGCACCGTTGACAACGCGGTTATCCGAGTTCCTGATCCACATTACGAAGTTAACGGTTCCGTTTTATGACCAACACCGATATTTGGTTTAAAAATTAACGCTCATAAAACAAACCATTTTGCAGAATTCCAATTAAGACCGCTATAAATAGGTACCTAATAGACGTACGTAAAGTCGAATTCGTTTCTCTAACTAAACCGAACCATAGAGTAGGCATGAAACCGCGCAGCAGTAAAACGTGAACTATTGCGTGCTTTTATTAACATTCAAAGCCGGCGACACACCTGGCTTCTTCAAATCTTATACAATCCTAAATTGGTGGCAGTGAACAGCCGTACACGCAAGATTCCTCGCGTTGCTTCTCAGAATAGACCTACGTCGAAATTCGATGGATCGCAATCTCGGTCTTGTCAAGTATCCGTCGCACGCACTACGACAAGATTAACTTTCTAGACAAAACATGATCGATTCTGCAGCGTTTTTACATCCGGCGCCAGATATTACGTTCTTAACACACTGGGATGGGGGTAAAATAAAATATATCTATTGAAGAGATTTGTTTCGAAAACTACTCTAATCCAATAGTCGCGACCATTAGAATCAAATGCTTGCAGCATGGCTACCTTGAAAGGCAATCTTTGTGCCAAATTAACTATAGACGAATCTTTCATTTCAATTGTTGAATGAGGCATAGATATTGTCGACGATTTACCATCCAGGGCGATGTAGTTCAGGTCAAACCGCGCGGCGTCGATCTCCTTGGCGTCCTCCTGGGTGATGTCTCGATATGCGAACAGCTCCTTTTGCCGGAACGCAGCATTGTCGTCGAAGCGGAATTTAGCGTCCAAGCAGAAGACTGAAAACAATGCCACAATAATAGTAAAGTGATACTAATGAACGCTTCTAAATTACGATAATTAATTCACAAATCTGGTTTGAAGTTCGGATGTTTGTTATTTGCTCGTTGATATAGTGTTTTCAATCCGACGGTGCATTTGCGTCAATTTTTGTAAAATTAATAAAAGAGCTGGGGCTTCGTGGATAAAAACAACGTGTCCGACTAAAATTTATTCTTGAGTGATTTTGGCACACTACACACTGATTTTAAAAATAGGGTATTTTGCCAAAGAAAAACTAAGCAGTTTAGTGCCCTCACTAAATAAGGAAATAACGATTAAAATGTACTTATTAATAAAACATACATTTGCCAGAGAGGGCATCTTCAGCGTAGGGATTAACTTCAATGAGCAGGGCGTCTGTTTTCAGGAACAAGTCATACATCTTAGCGATCATCGCACAAGCTTCCTCTTTTTGTTCACCAAGGCCAATCTGCAAAACATCAGTTAATATATTTTCGTCTTGTGCAAATAACTTTATATTTTAACTTTAAAATGCCTAATAACTTATAAAATCGATATAATTTATGTTTAGTGTGTTTTATAGTAGACTCATCGCAGATTGTTTATAAAAATCATATCATATTTGTGCATTCTTATCGACGGATTAATATCGTATTCGTCCTAGATTTGGCCTTCGTCACTGCCCGCGACGTAAAGGCATTATTTACCTTGTCCACAACGCGACTGATTATCTCGGGGGTGATGCCAGTCTTGATGTCAATCGGCTCGTAGGTGATCGCCTCCGGGGTCTCCGCGGCAACGTCTTCGATGCTCACGCCTCCTTGCGATGACGCAATGATCACTGGACCCTAAAACTCACAAAGCGAACCCATTAACTTTTCTCTAGGTCCCTTGAGATAAGTACTACAAACGTAGAGAATAGATTTCGTATTGAATATTATATCTTAGCTCAATATCAAAATTCTCAACACAATGTTACAAATGAGATATACTCTATTCGGTAACTGGATAAATCAAGACGCTTTAACGGCACAATTACATTGATCCGGTCGCCGTATGTTAATGTGTCAATTAACCCGGAGCTAATTAGTTAATGATCAACTTGTATATAAATTTACACTTGAACTTGTTGCAAAGCGTGCAAAACATAGCGTAAAAAATGTTTTCAAACAAAACGAAATAAGCTTATCTCCTTTATAGGTCCATTACGAATACGACGGATAGTTTCCGTCGTATTCGTCAATTTGATAAACCGGGTCATCGCCCGACTTGCCGATCTTAACAAGGTCTTCTATTATGAAGTTGAGAGAGGAGGATTAATAAGGAGCAACATGCACCTTTTTAATGAATTAGTAAGGATATGTTGCTAACAATATATTTATAACTTTAGTACTTATATCGATGTCCCCTAGACAAGATAAAGATTTTGAATTTGAAAAAAATATGATTGATTAAGTTTCGGGTTTCGGCCAAGCATTTTTGTTTAATAGTTAGTCCTCGATCCTATAATACGCTTTAGACATTAACGCCGTTTTAAGTATAGTAGAAATTTTATAAGCTGTCCGTTTCCTTATCTTATACACAATGGCATTGTTCTCTTTTGTTGAAGGCTACCGCTAATAACAAATCATAGCAAGTAACAAAAAATGCAAACAAATAGCTACCGTCTTGTACAAGTCACAAGGTTGAAATTGCAAAAGCTTAACTCAAAGGCCTTTCGTCATTGAAAGCGGTACTCAGGTAGTTAGGGTTGTAGTGTGTCCATAACAGATAATTATTGTCGGATATTGTTCAAAGAGTTTCGAAGAGAAATATGTAATTGTCTTATCAGTAAGGTCATTTATGTAAGAGGAATGTAAGACAACAAAACAAACAATCCGAAGTTTAGCGAAGGAGTACTGAAAATTATAAGGGATTCTGTCAACAAAACAAATCATCACTGGAAGAACTGCTGTGAGCATGTACAGAAAATAGAAAAAGATATGGCTCGTAGTTACAATCATCCCAGTGTAATTATTCATTTCACGGATTCGGACTCTGATGACGACTCAGTTAGCACAAGTAACAGCAGTAGTAGTTAGCATTCGAAAATAATTAAGTATAGGCACTTTCACGCTGACTAACACAATTGTTTATATTTTTAAGTACACGTAACTATATCTATTAACGAAATAAATATTAATATATTAATATGAAATAAATATGTGTGTCTTATTACTTTACCTGAAAATGATGTAACTTAATAAAAATAATTAATCATTAAACATACAGTCGGACTTTCCGACAATATTAAGCGGTCGTGGACGCACTACACAGCGAAGATCTACCTGAGTACGGCTTTCAACGTCCGAGTGTAATTATCAAACGTGCTATTATTTTGCAATTTCAACCTTGTGACTTTTACAAGACGGTAGCTATTTGTTTAAATTTTTTGTTACTTGCTATGGTTTGTTATTAGCGGTAGCCTTCAACAAAAGAGAACAATGCCATTGTGTATAAGATAAGGAAACGGACAGCTTATAAAATTTCTACTATAATTTTCAAGTGCTGGAACGGGTAGCTTTATAACTACGTCAGGTAATTTACTATAGAAATGAATGTATTGACCAACAAATGATTTATATTCTTTACGGCCGCGGAATTTTCGAATAGCGATTTTAGTTTTATTTCTAGTACCTATTTATTTATGATGATATGAAAGCAAAGTTTAGTACCCTATGCCTCTATAGAAACTCAAACGACCATAGCACCACTGAGTTGAACAGCAACTCACGTTGAAGCTTCTTTCCATCATGATGGCGATGTAGAACTCGCGACGAGGAAACTTGCGCTCGGTGACCATCACCATGTTGCAGATGCGGCCGGCGGCGCCGGTCTGCTTGGTCACCAGGTACTGCTTCAACATCTTGCCGGCCAGCTCCCCGGCCACCTCCGGCCTGCACGCACACATCCACCACGGTATAGTGCTTTCAACCCGCCCACTCACCCGCGACGTTGGACGGTTGCGTCAATATACGTATGGTCGCCGTCAATAGAACTTGTGAACGATGTAAACAAATTAGTACTGTTTGACACATAACCTCAAATATTCACCAACCGTGTTTTTATTAAAAATAACGTATAATTAATAGTTATTTCATCTTAAACTTAATATAAAAATAATGATCTAGTGTATAAATCATTGCAAAGACCTCACATGACCTTTAAAAGTACGTGATTATCGAGTTATCATGGTGAATTGATTTGTTTAGTTTTGTTTACATCTTTTGCAAGTTCTATTGACGGCGACTTTTAGAGTTAAATATTAGGGAGCGACTTTATTTACCAAGAGCTGCGAATTACCAAGAGCTGCTACTAATGAATTGAATTGGAGAATGAAAGGATTGACTGTGTGTGAAATAAATACAGCTATTGGGTCCGAAATTAGAACTACTACGTTACGACCACGGTAGAAGTTTGGATCATCCAGTCGGGGCTGCTCGAATGAACCTACGTTAAACTTACCCATCGGCAATTATCAGATTTAGTCGTCAAAGCTCGTGTTTCACATACGGAGTGTAACAGGAGTCGATCAAACAAAGCAGGTCGATAGAGGACGTCAAGGCCTATCGATTTCACCTCCATGTATGTTCAGCGATTTTCTACTGTTCCAAAATTATCTAAGGTTATTTCTTTATTTATTTAAACTTTATTGCACAATACAAATGTAAAATTTACAAACGGCGAACTTAATCCCTAAAGGCATTCTCTACCAGTCAACCCCATGGTTACATAGTGCATGGAGGTTTTGTTAATTTTTACTAGCAATTTATGTTACCACCTATTTTTGCTGATTTAATCTGAACAATTGAATTTACAGCTATGAATTCTGTTGAGTATCCAATTAATAAAGTGATTAAAACACTTGCAAATTTTTGGTAAATTTAACTTTAACTCGAACTGTCGAGGCTGTTAGTGAACAAAATTGGATGTACGACGATGGACGTCGACGGATGCGGTTGAGTACAGCAGCAATCCTGAGCCAAAAATTGTCTTGTTAGATTAGTCTAAATATAACAGGTGACTGCACGAAAAAAGGGGTGGGTATCAGGTCTGTTAACTTAAGGGGACATATTAACAGTTTACTGTAGGGCCCCATTACATGTGTTTTTATAAAAATGTTTAACATCCGTAACATCAACTTCTGTTGATTGAGCCTGCTGTCTATGCCTTTTAAAAAAACTTTCAAGTATAAAAAATACAGTTTAGAAATTACATATTACGTAAATAATTTGAAAAAGCTAAGAATAGTTAATCAGTTATCGATAAAGTAGAGAGACGTTAGTTAATTCCTAGAATCACCTAGATTTTTCAGGGTCAAAAATTCGTGACAGGATAAGATTACCCAATTTAAGAGTAATATTGTTTATTGATGCAATTAAAATTCCCTGCTTACCGGATCCCTCAAACTTTACCTACCTACTTGAAGATTTAAACAATAAAAATTTGGACGTTTAATGAAGACGGGCATTTGAAGATATTTTTGATACTTACACTTATTGATGATCAACCTCATACTTTAAATTTGTTTTTAACACAAGTTTTTACTTGAGGAAAAATTGATAATTTCACACTTGTTGACGTAATTAACTAAATTTTAAATGATTCTGTTATTTGAAACTAATAAATGCATTACAGGAGATTTATCATTAACTAGGGCAGTATTCGGAAGTTTGTAAAAAAAAAAGTTTATGTGAATTTTATTGGCTAATGGGTCAAATGGGTTCAAGACCGTATTATTTTATTAAAAATTGGTAATACTTTTGACCGTGGTCCGTGAAACTGAAATTAATTGGAGACTCAAGACTAACTATTCAACTACCATAAAAAAACACAGCTGTGGATTCAACAGTTTAGATTTTATTAGCAACATTGGGTGGTTATAGAGGTGTCAGTAAAATTAAACATAAACTTAAAAAAAATTGAAACAGTAGAAAATCGCTGAACAGTGAACATACATGGAGGTGAAATGGATAGGTCTTGACGTCCTCTAATGATCTGCTTCGTTTGGTCAACTCCTCCTGTTACACCCTGTAGAGTTACTAAACTACTAGATATTAATTTAATTACATTAACTATGTACATGTACAGTCACCCATTGCAAATATAGAGCAATCTTAGAACCTCGTGATTGTCATTGTCAAGCCTGTCGTTTGGCATTTTGTTTGAAGTTCCCTACAACGAGGCACTAGTGCTTAACATTTCCGTTGGGGTACCTACTGTAGTACGAGTAGTCCCATGTAGTTATTTCATTGCATTGGATAAATACATTACTGTATTACTTAGTGAAATAATCTATCAAATATTTTAAAATAAGGTTAGAATGGCTAGTAACATTGAACCATTTTTATTCAAAACCAGGGGACCGATTTTTGACTTTCGAGCGCTCGATTTCAAAAGCGAGCGGTAGAAAATATTCGAATGCGAAAATTTTTCACGATTTATTTTCGAATGGTCCCAAATTCCATATTTTTGAGATTCTCACTCGAAACTGAGGGATTGACTAAATAGTAATGTTAAGTTGGAACTTGTTTCATTATACGCAGAAAGTCGATGTTTTACCGGTTTTTTTAATTCATATTTTAATTGCGAATAAATGTGTGAAGCTAACAAAAGATGAAATCATAACAAGCAATTTAATATTTCAGTGTCAATAAGATTTTTTTACGCTTATTTTACAAATTCTTGACTGGTTATAAATGTAGGAAAAATGAAACGCTTTCTCGTCTGTGGATGTCTTGTCTATGGCATTGTGCTAGGTTTGTTTATGCTTCGTGTGTATATACCCAAAAGATTTGAAAGATGTCAAATTATACTTTCTATCGATAGAATTCAAAACGAATGCCACAGACCACTCGTGTTCATATTTTCTATCGCTCGCAAGTCAAAAATACCATTTCATTGTTTTTTGTCACTTTCGAGTGAAACTTTCGAGCGCTCGAAAGTCAAAAATCGGTCCCCAGAGCTATGACTTATATTATGTGGAATGTTTTATGTTTGTTAAATAGATACTGCGATTGTGATTTTTAATTTTTTAGTAAAAATATTTTTTAAATGTACAGGTATGATTATATTCATACGTCTGTCTACCTACTGCTGGCGAATGCCAAAACAGTGGATGTCTGACATTGTTTTTTCAGACTATCTCATACATAAATAAAGAACGTAAACAGACTGACCGTTACTAAGTTATATTGCGATAGTGCGCAATTATTTTCCGTCCTTATTTCTCGTACGCAATAATATCTTTAGTTGGTCGCTGACGGGTGTCGTCGCGTGATTCGTGGTGCAGGAAAGCTGACAGTACAGAACTTGCCAACATATGGGTTTTTGTGAAGTTCATTTCTGTTTTGATCGAGTTCGAGGTGACACGATTTCAAATAAAACTCCTGGAAGCTCGTTTACATTCTTTATCTCGTCTTGATGGCCTTACTTTAGTAACGTTTCCGGTGTTATTTTCATTTCCACAATGCTCAATTAGTATGGGTTCTGTGAGCGTGCCAGCTTTTGTTAGTCTAGACTATGCATACTTTTACAACGTGACGACATTTTATAGTAGCAAATACCTAATCACGCCATACGCCGAGTTGCACCATATTTAACGCGTTTATTTTAGCCGGTTTTAGTTATAAAACGTTAACTTTTATATGAGTCAAAGAGTCGAGATAATAGTCCAAAGTTCGAAGTGGTGAAACAATCAATCAATCTGAATAGACGTCGGCCTAGCCCGGGCGCGGCGGCAGCGACCTATCAACAAAGAGGCTGCGCTTCCAATAAATGACCACGGTCTGTTCTGACCGAAATAATGTCGGTTCGTTTTACGTAACTTCTGCAAGCAGGTTATTTGAAAATGTTATTAGCGTCTTCCGCACTGGTGCGCTCCTATTGTATATATGTAAATTATAGCTAACAATAAGATGTAAACCTTTTTGAATTTATTTTTATCGTAATCTATCAATCATGATTTTATATCTACTTGTTGCTTGAAACACAATCTCGGCAAACTCATTGTGTTCATACATATGCAGACGGAACACATATCTTAATCTCAATATACCTAGGTTGAGTTCAAACAAGTTTACTTACGTGGAGACCATTTTAACGCCCCCTTTGAGACCATTTTTGAATGAGCCTCTTCCTCGGCCACCAGCGAGCACCTGCGCAATATTAAGACAACTGAGCAAGGCTTGCCTAACGGTCGTTGACAATATTTAATTTATACCTTACTAACTAATTTATAGTTAAGTTAGTCACCATTTTTTTCTATATATCTATCAGTTATGTAGGATAATCTTTTTTTGATTGATTGGGTGAAGTACAATTAAGGGTAAAAATAAATATCCGCAGAAAGTTGCAAAAATATGTACACGTAGACCTTAATCCCATATTAATAAAGTATTTGTGCATATTTTCGACACTTTGTGGTGTAAACATAATATTAGTGCCCTTGACAGTGCCAAATTAACTTGCAATAAAAAAAACACCCGTTTAAGTTCCGCTTAGATATTTCCGTGAGGTGTGCCTTTTATAGGATAATGAGAATTATGGGTGGCTGGATAGTTACCTGCGCTTTTAGGACAATGTCTTTACTGTTTAGTTCGGTGGCGAACTTGACCGCCTCCTCCTTGGTCTTGGCAACGTTGAATTTAGGCACAGGGATGCCAGCATCGCGGAGCAGGGTGTAGCTCACGTATTCGTGCACGTTTAAATGCCGCACCTGCTGCGCCGCCGGCAGACACGCCGTTGACGCTGCCAGCAACTGCAAACAATACTAAACGTCACACTAAGGCACAACACTAACGGGATACCTACTCAATAACATCAACAACAAAAAACTTTTAAGAGAACCTGTTGGACGAAGTCTATTAAATATAACACTTTGTAGGGCTTCACCCTAAGTACCAATTTCACCAAACGATTTAACCACTTAACAGACTATTACTAAGGAGATGGAATGATGTGTGCCGAGAATGTTTGCGATTTTGTGAGAAGATGGATGATAGGCAATCCAGTGTACTAATATAAGTTTATTATTTTTCATTTTTTTATTTTATTTTTTATCTTTTTTGTTTTTATTATTATTCTTTTGTGTCTGTTAAAGTAAGTAAATGTATCGATCTGGTTTTTCGCGGCGCAATGGAATGCTGTAATGCCGTGTAAAATGAATTAACAAATAAATAAATAAATAAAATAAATTACAGCGTTAACAGCTGTCAAAATGTGTGAACTAATAGTCGAATAACATGGATTAAATTTAACATCGTTTGGTGAAATTGGTACCTATTAAAGCTCTTAGCTTTGGCGCCTGACGTTGACTTAGATGTGCCATAACCATAATCTTAGAAGGCTTTAAGTAGATCGTTAAATTACACATTCTCTTGTCTCGACCGAAAACTCAGTGAAAGTCACCTCAATGTGATGTTATGTCATGATATCCGATAACATCAAAAACATACGGCAAAAGGCTTGAAGCCCACTCAAATATATAGATGTGACTTGTTTTGTAACGAGTGGTTTGTTTGAATCGTGTTTTACGTACCGGTAAACGCGTCACTGGCACCGTCGCCCGAACCAGATGGACTATTCCCATATCGCCAGTATTTCGCCGAAGTAGCGAGCTTCAGACTTTCCGGCGATCAACACGTTTTCTTGGGATTCATGTCATCTGCGCGTCTCACTGAATAAGTCCCTCGTAGGATATCTAGGTCGCGCCGGGCCTACATGTGTGTAAGTGCTGGACGGGATCAATACAGCAGTATGACGTCCTTAAATAGCGCAGTCTATGCTTGTATCCAAGCTCTGGATACTGCAATCAATAACCGCAGACGGACCGGACAACTACTCGTACGCGCTCTATACCTACTACCTGCCTAAGGACTAATTCACTGCGGCTTCGCCAAAACCAACCCTCCTTTTCTTGACCGTCTTTCAATATTTTTTCTTTGCTAATGTTATTGATGATATTGCTAATGGCCCTAAAATATTATGCCAACTTTTTTATTTTCTATAAGCTCTGAAAAACGAGTCAAAAAGAACGCTGTGAAAAAATTGTTGCCAAATGGCAGTCAAATACTAAGCGTAATAACATAATCATGTCATGGCTAAAGAATTGAGAATTGCACGCAGGACCTTGTCCACTGCTCAGAAGCCGAAGGTTTAACGAACACGGGCCCTAAGTCTGCACGAGACCAAAAGGATTTCCTTACCAAGTGGAAGTCAGCCTGCATGAAAGTGACAAACGACACTATCGCACGTTCAATGTAGGGTCTATGGCAAAACTTACGACGGGAGAGGAAAAAAAAAGCTAAATAAGAATTTTGCCAGCACAATATGATAATTTTAACATCATATTTTAACAAATAATTAACAATAATATTATATTAAACGGTCGAACTGGTAATGTAATGAAATGGTTTTCAATTTGGCGAATCCGCGTCGAATCAGTCCTTATATCATTACCGCAATTCTCTTCTGTCAGCGGAAAATACGGAGGTTCATTTAGTTCTAAGGTACACTAGGTAGCACTAAACTGTCTAAGGTGGTAAATTAATAAGAATTATTTTTGAGACTAAAATAAAATGAAATAAAATAAAATGATAGGTCCGCCGAAATTTTAACTAAAACGGATGGCTACGGATTAGACAGAGGCCTTCGTCATAGTTTTATTATAGGACAGTAATTAGATGTGCTCTTCACAATGAGATTTACTTAGAACGAATGAAAATATAATACTTTAGCCCATTTACGAAATGCAGGTCACCCATCCGCCGACTGCCCGTACGTACAATTGTAACAGTTGTGTTTTTAGTTTGCTCTGTACATTTATTATTATTACATCTTAATAAACAGTGACTATAATCATGTAATCTGTTGGCAGAAAGTAACCTACCTGACAGTAAACAATCTAGTGCCAAACTTGGCGCTTTCTTTTTCTTATGCTAGCAGTGAATAAGTTGTTATCCCTTACTTGTTTATGATCTCCTGGTACATTGACTAGTTCTAATTTATAATTTTATAGGGAGATCATTATAATTTGTCATTATTAGGCAGAGTACAGAAATTGTACGTTTCGAATTATTCCCGTTTGGATGAGTGAGTCAGTCAGTACAAAATAAACGTTTTTTTAATTTTATAGGATAATGATCGAACCCTTATTTTCACACTAGGCTGTGAGATAATGGAACTAAGTATTCTGTAATAAAACAGGTGCCAAGCCACACTGCTGCACTGGGAGAAAAAAGTTGTAAGGGTGGGAAAAAGGGCCTGAATGGGTTTGTAAATATACCTACACACAGCAATGTCGCTTGGATTTTACTTCGAACTTCACACACAATACCGTGGACACAATACCGTGTGTCTAAAATAGTTTAAACAAATGAACACAGGTATCGTTATCAAAGAAATACGCGACATTACACAACAAAATAACGAAGTCCCTAGTACTCGTAGCAAGTGTGAATCTTTTTTAACGTAGCATGACTAATACAAAACGGAGAAAAGTTATTACAATAAGAATCGGTCATTATACCAATAATGTGCCAGTGTCATTGTTAAATACCTAACGACGCAGTTTTAACTTTTCATTTACAACAAATAAGATAGTCAAGAGAATATTAATGTTTTTAGACTTATCAGAGGAAAGTACATTTTTGGTTTGCATGGTACAGTCAGCTGCAGAGAAAAGGATACCCCCTCCTGGTAAGGATCAATTTTTTTCAAAAACCAGTGGTTAAATTTATATTTATATATGACTGTACACTCAAGGGTAAGAATAAATATCCACATGAAGGTGCAAAAAATGTACACACACCTAGACCTTATCGCTATAGTATCAAGGTTTGTGTACATATATTTGAGACCTTGGGGTGTATACATATTTGCGCCTAGCCTATGAAATATTCAAGGAATTTCAGGCTCATCAGAAGATGTGCGGTCTTGCTTTGTAATTTTGTATGTTATTAGATGTCAATCAGATATTCATCATGCAAAAGGTGGTGCAGTTGTGATGTTTTAGCATGGTGTTTTTGAATGTAATTAGATGATTATTCTGAGGCTGCCGCAGTGCAGGAGCTGTATACCTTGGCTCCTTGGGGAGTACCGACTAATGCCTGATCATCCCTTATTGAAGATTTTTTACGTGTATTTAACTACTTATTTAACTTTGTATTCATATTTTAACCGTGATAATTTGATTCCGTTTGATATCTTTTTGATTCCGTTTAAAAAGTATGAACAATGTAAAATGCTAAAAATATGCTAGAGAGGTGTGTGAAGACCAGGTTTGATTTTTCCCTACATTATGAATGTATTGTCATGTCACACTTACCAAATATACCACAGACAAAATAAGCAATAGATCTTGTGCAACATGCTTCTGGAAATCTTGTTATTAATTTTTAAAATGAGCTTCGTCCTTGTTATCATAAAGCGGTATTGGAGCAATTCCAGGTTATAATGTATGTATATACCCAAGTATAAAGTGAGTTGAACATTAAAAGTGCAATATGTCAGGTTTGCTTATTTCCTATCCCATGGAGAACTTTTTCCCTGTAAAATGTACTTAACACGTTGACGGACAGAACGCCTATAGGCGTAGACCTTCGAAAAAATTATATGACAGTACGCCTCTCGACGTGCATTTTTTCAACCACCATAAAGATGTAGTCTCACAGCGTGTAATGGTAAGGGTATTGTGATGCTACAGTACGCCGTACGACGTAAGACGTCTATGCACGTACTGATGGACAATATATACTACTGTAGTACTGTCCATCAACGTGTTAATTTTTTTCCCTATAAATTGTTTTTAATTCAAACTTTTTTGTAACGAAATTGAACTGTAAAAAAATTCTATACCTCAATTGCAATTTTAACTATCAACTGATTTAAGTATATATAGTAATTTTCGTTAAGAAATGGAAAAAAATAAACTGTGTACAATGTTTTAGAAAACGGCCCATAAAATGAAAAATCTCAAAGAAAAACAAGTCATTTATTTATAATTGATAAGTAAACCTGTTTTGCTTACCAACTAATATCATACATAGGCAAGTAACAATATTCAAATCAAAATGCAAAAAAATTAAAAAGAAGAGCCATTATATAAAAAAAATAATATGTAAATATATTTAAGTGTGAATAAGGTCCATCCCTCTCAATCCAACTTCACATATCTGGTTTAGTTTTAGCACTAAACGATTTATGCGTGATTTGACTACAAGTAAAAATGGCGATGTATAAAAATGTCTACCTTTAAAGTATAAATTGGTCCGAGTATTAGAAAGCCAATATTTCAAAATGTTTAAGTCTTATCAAGTCGGAATATAAAAATGACTACTTTCAGAGAATACAAATGTCTAAGTCTTGTCAAGTCGGAATATAAAAATGACTACTTTCAAAGTAAGTATACAAATGTCTCAGTCTTATCAAGTCGGAATATAAAAATGACTACTTTCTTTACATAGGTCCAGGATTATAATAATACATATATGGAACGTATTCATCCCCTCGTAACATCTTGTTCCTAAATCAAAACAAATAATATGGATAAGCTTTAGGTATATACACTCAAGACCTAAAAAAAGAGCTATAGAAACGGGTCACTTTCCATGTGTCCAGCCATCTGATCCGTTTTACGGCATTTCAACTAACAATCAACAAACAAGCTGAATTCAAAAACAGACGGTTATCTATAAAATAAAATACATCATCATATTTTCGTTTAGTCTATTGTCGCAACATATTTATATTTGGTCTAATATCGATGTGTACATTTTTATACTTAGGCAAAATTATATACGCATGAACTTATGCAAGTGGACAATTTTATACATCGCCATTTTTACTTGTAGTCAAATCACGCATAAATCCACTAAACATTGCCCTGACAGTATTTCTATATTAAAGTAGTTAAGAAAAAAGAAGAATCTTAAAAAAAAACATTGTTGAAGCCTGTTGCTGATGATTCTTGATGTTGATGATGATGAGAAACCAAATGTAAATACATAAACCGTGATAAATATGAGGGTTGATAAATTAAGTTGTGTTCTAACGACTAAACAGGTGTTTAGTAGTAAATCAATTGTTGAGGATTGTTAAATTAAGCTTTTAAAGCAATATTTGGTGAAGTTAGAGCTGAACATGAACTACCCTTATATACTATACCCATAATATTAAGGTTTCAGCCCTCCTGAATCCTAAACTCTTCGATCTCCACCTCTGAGCTGACAATAATGCTGTTAGGCAACTAAACTTTCAAATACTAAGTAGAGATACAATAACAGTAACAATCCATTCTAGTGCTCGTGGGGATGTTACATGTTTATATTTTACCACACATATGAACAGCTCAAATGGATTTACAAGTCATGCATTTCCTGGATTGGGTTATATGATACTTTAGGTTTCGCAAATTTGAATAGTTTCTGAGGAAAAACGATAACGCGCTCTACTAGGACGAAGTCACGGGCAAACACTAGTACATATCACACATAATACGATAATTATAAGATTTACATTGATTAATTAATTGTCTTTTTTGTTATAAGCCTTATTGACCTTAATGTGTTTCATTTCAGTTAAGCGATTGATGACGTAAGTCCTCAATTGTGAAGATTAGACGACAAGGTCACATTTATAAATAAAATTGTAATTACATAAATCTGAACTCCTTGGTTAGGTAATAGCCCGGTCGTGTTAGAAAGAAAATGAACGACCAGCTGGTCCAAGAGACCAATTCAAAGCAGTCAGGTTATGAATATCGATTTTCCATAATGTTAATAACCACCCAGTAAATCATGTGAATCACACAGCACAGATCAAAACCATATAAAGTACTAACAATTATTTAAGGATCTTTACCTTTTTTCCATTGTTACGAATAACTGTTTCAGCAAGACCAAAAGAGCGAGGTAGGAACGTCGCCATTATTACGGGGAGGAGTACAAAGCACAAACTAGAAACCTATAGGTGAGGGGGTGAAACTGATAGTCTTGTGTGACACATGACAACTGTTTGACTTGACATTAAGGAAAGGACTTTATTCTTTGATCAGACTGAACAATAAAGTGGGCATTCACTACGCAAAGTCACTCTTCAAATTTCATAGGGCTGAATTACCGTTGTTGAGCGTTATGAGAAAAAAGTGTACCACACATCTGAATGAATGAATACACCCTTCAAAGATTTTTGAATCATGTTTATAAGAGTTTTCAAAAAAGAGTTTACGGCTCTTATTTTAGGCTCGCGTCGGTGACACGTTAAAGCTTGCTCACACTTCAAACCCAAATTGTCGTGGACAGAGGAAGCTTTGAGTTATTAATGAATCACTCATTTTAGGTTTTAACTAGAATTTCTGAACCAAAATAAACAAAGAACACAACACAAATGTCAAACACCTCACCCAAAGACTGCCGAAAGAAAATCGTGGCTTGCTCGGGCTCGCTACTCTAAACCAAGACAGGCTACGAGCAAAATTCATACATGTTGGATCGCCGACACACGGGCGAGTAACATTGCCGGCCGCAAGTACGCGATCTTACTGGACTATCTATCACCCCTTTAAGGATGAATGTACACACATAATAGAAAATAAAATAAATTTACAACAATGAGTCTGCCCACGCTGTCTGCAAATGTCGAAAACCGTTGTTTTATAAAAGGTTATACATAGCAACACCACTATTTGAGGAGTAATAAGTATTGATACTTGTAATTATTATTATATTTTACGTATGAGACATCTTTCGCTAAATACTAAATTAATTAGGAGATAAACATATGTTGATTGTACAGAGAACTATGTTATTAACCGACTTCGAAAAAGGAGGAGGCTATCCTGTACGAGTGTTTGTTATGTCACAACTTCACAAGATATTGTGAACAGATTTGGATAATTCGTTTCGTGTTGGAAAGAGATTCGAATACTTTTAAGGTTCCCAATCAATTACACCAATGTCTGCGGGATTATTATGGTCGCTATTATTGATGGGGAAACTATAATTATTTATATAATAAGTACATCATTGCGTTCCACTGATGATTTAGAAAATCCTCATAATTTACGAAGTATGAGGGCTGGTACTTATGTAACCGGAATTCGGGATCTCAACATTTTTAAACGCTATATCTGACCTCCATGGTAAACTTCGAACTTTTTTTAATACTGTTCGTTATATATTTTTCTCATGTTCGCTAGTCCTTCGTTTTTGGCGGGTATAAAATGTCACCTAACTGCAAAAATGTAACTCACACGTGAAAATTTTCGTGTTACGATTTATTAAGATTTTCGGCGTGGTTTAAGGCAACAACAGTGCTTAGATCAATTAACTTCAACTTTTGGTGATGAAGCCCCATCGAAAACCACTGTGTATCACTGGTTTAGTGAGTTCAATCGTGGACGTAGTTCACGTAGTATACTCACGGATGAAGTTACGGATGGTCGCTCGAAATCGATCGTTGTACCACAAAATATTGATGCTGTGCGAAAACTTATAATGCATGACCGTCATGTTTCGTATCGCGAGATAGAGCCGACGACATTAATAACACATTACATGAACATTTAGCTGAAAAAAAAATTTGTTCGCGTTGGATCCCGCACTACTTAACTAATGATCAAAAAGAGGCTCGCGTCGAATGGTGCAAAAAATATAACAGTGGTGACTCAAAAGCTATTTATAATATCTACACAGGTGATGAATCCTGGATCTACACGTATGATCCCGAAACTAAACAACAATCAACAGTGTGGGTGTTTCAAAATGAGCCGAACCCTACGAAAGTAACTCGTGCAAAAAGCACCTTGAAGCAAATGGTGGCCTGTTTTTTGGGTATTAATGGCTATGTGGCTATAGTGCCACTAGAGAATCGTAAAACGGTTAATTCGAAGTGGTACACGACCATTTGTTTACCGGAAGTATTTGAAGAAATACGTAAAAACAACCAGCGACGCAGAATCATTCTTTACCATGACAATGACAGTTGTCATACATCACGCGAAACGACTCTATTTTTGGAAGGTAAAAATATATAATTAACGGGTCATCCACCGTACAACCCTGATTTGGTACCCAATGATTTTTATTTATTTCCAAATGTAAAGAATAAATTACGTGGTCAACGATTTTCGACCCGTGAAGATGCCGTCGACGCGTTCAAACAGTACATTTTGGAGATACCTCAGTATGTGTGGAAAAAGTGCTTTAAAAATTGGTTTCAAAGTATTGAAAAGTGTATCGATCATCACGGAGAATGTTCCGAAAAACAATAAAACCATATTTGTTTGTTTATTTTTTCTATTCCGGTTACATAAGTAGCAGTAGCAGCCCTCGTACCACGAGCTCATGCATAGGGGGTATTTAAAAAATTAGACGTTTACGTGAAGTAATTTTAGAAAGGTTTCTTTCTCAAAACGCCTCAAAAAAAATTGATGGAAGAAGCGAAAACCTCTGCTTGAACCCTGTATCTTGAGTTCTAAGGCTTAAATGATGTAATGATTATAAAATTGTAAAAAAATATATTATTTCTTATAATAAGTCAATGTACATAAAGTAAAAGCGGGGACCCCTGTCGCATGTATGTGTAACCTGTAATAATAGGAGGACTCTTAACTAACCACTACACTTATTATGTAACTTTGCTGTAAGAACTGTCATATTATTATTGTTCTATTTATTTATTTTAAAGAGAGAAATGAAATAAGTAATTACCATAAAAATAAGAAAAAATGAATATCTAAAAGCCAAGGTTTTCAGCCTTTATGGGATAAAGGGTATTCAACAACAAAAAAAATGGTACTTACTGTAAAGTAATTGACAAGAAAATACCTACACCGTGATGAACAGATTAACCTAATTTACTGCTCTATATATGTCACTGAAAGTATAAGGATAAAATGTTTAATTGTAAGAGGATTCTATTTTTTAGATGTTTTGGGAACTCTTCGGTTACTGAAACTTTAAAGTTTTGTTTGTCCTTGCCAAAGAGCTTGTAATATTTTTCACAGCAATTATTTCTGGGAGTCCTCCAAATGCAAATGTCCATAGGCGGCGGTGACTGTCCTTCCTTCAGTGGCCCGTTTCACGAAGCTACAAGTTACAATTTTACAAGTGTAAACTGGCAACATTGGTCAAAAAAGTTACTACAAGTTTTTCACGAAGCTACTTTTCTACAATTTGTAAAATTCAAGTTACAAGTGTAAAATTTGAACCATAGACATTTTTTTCATTTTATTGTTAGAAATTGCTTCAATCGAACTAACGTTTCTCGAAAATTTTGTTACATTGTCAACTTTTACTTGTCAATTGGTAAAAAAAACTACCTAGCTTCCGAGCTAAGTAAACTTGTAATTTGTTAGAGTCGCTGTCAAATCATTCATACTATAGTACCTACCTCGTTTGTTTTTAAAAAGTTTGTTGTTATTGTTATTGTATATTTTGTTATTGTTAGTTGTTGAGTTTAATTCTCTGCTAAAGTTTGTTGTTATTGTTATTTTGTCTGTAAATATTAAGTGAAGTTTCATAAGCTTGTGGAATGTGGAAGTACATCACGGGTATATGAAAAATCCCTTGAATTTGGCACAAGTCCTAAAGCCTGTGCCTTTTCGTGTATGACTTTTCACGCATCGGTCTTGGTTGCCGAAAATGCTCCAAAAAGTTCTTATTTCTTGCAACACTTCTTTTAGAAGTGTTGCCTTCAAATTTTTCCGGTTGCTTTCCATAATAACTAAAATAACTCCCGTACCTACTTTCAAATTTTAACGATAACGAGAGACAACTCCGAAGACTCCGCGAGACTGGAGTGGAGACATCATCGGATTTACAGATTATAAATATAAATATTTCTTCTTCTTCTTCTTTTGCCCCCGCGGCGACTTGAACAGCTACTACCGCGGGGATATGGCGTTTCCACGTTAAGTGATTTCGCCAGTGTCAAGTATATATAAGTATAAAACAATATAGCAATAAAACAATCCAATCTTCTCTAGGAAGATTGGGGGCAACGTTGTACGGTGATTTGTAGGTCAGAGGTCAAGATAGTTTTAACCTCTGCACCACTGCGAGTCCACTTGAAACGAGAAGAAAGATGCCAGATACACGAAATAAGTCCAAGTCTTCAATCAGTGTGCGACACAAAGGCATAAAAAGTACAAATCACTATCAGAAAAGAACTTTGAACACCTAATTACCCAAAAATTAAAGTCTAAAACAAATTACACGTCCGCCATCTTTTAACGTTGCAAATGGCCCCCCCTATAAATATTTCAAGATTTGACATTTAGAAACGTCAAAGCATCAACAAACTTTTTTTTAATAGGGACTTGTTAAATCGAGATGTCATTCACTTGTAATCGAGATTGCCATACGATCCTATTATTCTACCATGCCAGGCCGCGTTCGAGAAACACTTGTACTTGTAAATTGTAACTTTTTGCTCTTGTTACTTGTGAACTTGTAATTTGTAACTTGTAGCTTCGTGAAACGGGCCACAGGTGTGCCGTTTGACAAAAATGACTGATTAAAATAATATTACTTCAGATGAAATGATAAAGAAAATTGAAGAAGCCTTTTCATCTGTAGGTAACGGCAGATGATTGGAAGAAGTTTGTTAATCATGTGAAACGGTTGGAGGTTGAACATCTACAAACAGATAATTTATTGGACGTGGACACGAATCCTTTTGTAAATTTTAATGGGTTCTGACGATAATGACAGTAATGATGCGAGGTGATAGTGAGCCTTGAATTCGAAGGAATAGAATGGCAATGATAGAATAAGATAAAACCCAATTCGTGTACCTATGTTTATTGTTATTCCATTACATTCAAATCAAAACATTAGTTAATAATTGAGTAGGTATGGATATATATTATCCATACTCAAGTATTAACTAATGTTTTGATTTGAATGTAATATTCAAAGGTTATATTCAAAGTAAATTATTGATTCATTCAAATTATCAACTATACATTTACACCATCATAGCCATCAATATTTTTTTGAACTAAGTACGTTGTAGCCAAATTGTGTGAATTATGTGATTACAGAATTATCAACAAAATTTTAGAGTTGTAGGTAATTCTGTAGCTCAGCCTACCCCACTCTGGGAACGAAGGCGTGAGTTTATGTATGTATGTATACATTTTCACTCAAATAATCTTAAAAAACTATTTTGCACTCAATTATATTTTATATTAAGATACGTCATCTGCGTGCAAGAGCATTCCTCAAAAGGCACTTGTCCCACCAAGAGCGAGTAAGCGATTAGCTATCGGCGATTTTCTCGCCCAAGAAACGAACAAAATATAAGGATCCTGTGTTAGTAAAAGAGACACGTATACTAATCGTTCATCGCTGGCTGTTCACACTGCCGGCGAGAACACTCGCTCTTCTAGTTTGTCGCCGCGATAAGAGCGATAAGATAGAACTAGCTCAGCGATACTCACTTGGTAGTTAGAACTCAAGCTGCGATACCAAAGCTGTGATTTTACGACGTGGATTTCAGTGCAAATATTCGCTATGAATTTGAGCAAAGCATTTGAGCTGTCATTGTTGTCTAGTTCAGACGACGATGATGATGAATTGTAATTGCACTCGAACACTCGCCTATAGCCGAGCGACAAAACTATTGGAGCTAACACTCTCTTCTCGTCGCTCGCCCACTCGTTTCTAGTTTATCGTTCTACTCGTTTATCGCTCATCGTCGGAGGTGGGACAAGTGCTAAAGGAAGGTAAATACTACCGTTCAATTTCGCCGCGGCCGCTGCTACGAACGCGTCAAAGACAATAAAATTTTACTAAAGAAAAGGAACAAATCTATTCCATAAAAAATGCCGTCTTGTGTTTTTCGAGGCCGCAGAAATTATACTGGAACTGTATAAGGGAGAAAGGATGTCTCATTTCATTCGTAACTACCGTAAATATTTTCTACATTTTATTTACATCAAGACGGGTGGCTAAAATTAAATGGCGGCCATTGCAGCGAGCACCGGTATCCAGGCACGCCGCGTCATTCGGGTACAGTAACAACTATTTATCTCTTTCTAACCATAGCGTTTGCTACGGACTGCTCTTTGTCTGTAGAAATATGGTAACGTAGTGTAGGAAGAGAGGCGTGATCGTCATCCTACATTGGTGACCCTCGACAATGGACAATAACGCAACCTGACGACCTTCAAGCATATGACACAGTTTTACAGCAAGCCAGACTATCCGCACTGTGCACCACTAGCATTCTGTCATATCTCTATGCCTGGTGTCTACAGTGTGCACTACTCTCACTCAACAACGCGACTCACTGCGTCCTACTACGAGTTCTTCACGAGCAGGTACACGACTCACTGTGTACTCCACTCACTCCTCTTCTCCTGCTACGCTCGCCAACGCGGCTCTGAGCACTATTGGAGACATCCACTGGCACTTGCAAGTGGCAATTCAATGCACAGACTGCACGTCATCAAATCACCATCAACCTCCGGTCTCAAAGGGGGGCCGGTGTGGCGACCTAGCGACCTCTAACGGAAACTTGTATCAACCACAGAGCACTGAATCGTCACCGCGCGTCTCTACTAAACTCGGATAATTAATCTCACAGAAAAAATGTAAACAAAGGGGTTGCCGCTGGGGAAAAACATTTACAGTGTTCGGAATATTTATATCATCCAAAGTTTCAAGATATTGACTTTCTATAAAGACATTCTTTATCTTAATCATGATGAAATATTTTAATTTAATAATAGCAAACTTTATGTCAATGTGAAAACGTTTTTTATATTAATTAATATATCAAATACTGTTTTCGTATGCAAAATTTTAAATTGCACTGGTAACACTGTCTGAATGCACCCGGGTGTCTAAGCTGTGGGTTGCTTCACTCGCTTGACTTGTTGAGAGTTGAGACTGAGTGCTCCCGTATTCCTTTCCTTTCGCTTCCAGTTATTTTTTGTTGTTACTTCTGTTCTGTTATTTTGTTGTTGTTACGTTTTATATTATTATTGTTAAGTTGTTCATCGGACAATGAATCTAGTGGGACTGATGTCACGGATTCGGATTAAAATAAATAATAACAAAAAAATAATGTTCGTTTTATTTTAGAAAAGTGATTGATTCCTTAAAAGCATGAATATTTTTTCATCAAATTTATTTTATTTATGACTTTTCTATTATACTTACCACTTTTTTAACATTTTTAAGTACTTATTTTTAATGTAATAATAAGTAGTAACTAAGTAGATATACATACATTAGTATCTATCTAGTTACAAATTTGAAAGAGTAAATAAATATTCCTTTTTTCGACAAAATTTGCTATAGTGTTTATGTACGATCATTTAATGGTTAATATCATTTTTAATCTAACCAACCAAGGAATTTACATAAATTTTATTCATATTCCTAGGATTGAGCGAAACCGTAAATTTTTATTATTCATTACTTTCATAAGCCCAATACTTCACATCCCCTGAAATGTCACTTTGACATTGACGTAACTTTGTTTACAATTTCTCTGTGAGATTAATTATCCGAGTGTAGAGACGGCAGTGAAGACAATATTCGTGCTTCGCAGTTGCGCTGAGCGCAATTGATGGAGGTAAAGGCCATCAGTGTCTTACTAATTGACAAGTACAAGTTGACAATGTAACAAAATTTTCGAGAAACGTTAGTTCGATTGAAGCAATTTCTAACAATAGAATAAAAAAAATGTCTATGGTTCAAATTTTACACTTGTAACTTGAATTTTACAAATTGTAGAAAAGTAGCTTCGTGAAACGCTTGTAGTACCTTTTTTGACCAATGTTGCCAGTTTACACTTGTAAAATTGTAACTTGTAGCTTCGTGAAACGGGCCACAGTAAATGCGTTAGTGAAGTGTAGCGGTGTATGGCGTCATATCGATAGAGTGCGTCGATGTCCATAAGTATCAATGCATTTTTATTCCATTTAAAATTGTTAATTTAATATTAATTTTCCTTTACTAACTTACTTTCCTAAAGATAAATGGATATTAGCGACGGGAAAGTTAAACTGGTTTCCTCAGAAACATTGTAATGATTTCCTCAGACCATTTCGAGGCCAGACCAGAACATAGCTATCTTCTGATGCTATTCCAACAATGAAACTCCATCATGTTTTTAACGAGGTAAAACTTTCACAAACTGATTCATTTCATAAACATATAATTTGGTAAACTGCTTTTTTCCGGAACTGAAAATATTTCAGGATTTTTTTCAGGACTATCGTGTCAAAACGCTTTAGGTTAGGTTAAATTCATAGAAATCCTGAAATATGTACAGTTTCGAAAGAAAAAGCGGATTGCTAAATGATGCTTGTGAAATGAATCAGTTTATAAATATGTGGAAAAATATGTGGACATCAGACTGAACTACCTTACAAAACAACGCAACTCCAATTTATTAATACGAAGTTATTGTAAAAAAAAATGTTTTATTTTTGGGGCAGTGATGGCGCTCCGGTTCAAGTTTTTTTATAATCTTGATTTTAATAAACAACCCCAATAAAATGATTTCTATTATTTTGGCACATAGTTGGTAACGCACGCCTAAAGGTATTATGAATAATTTTGAATATTGCCAAAATATTGTTTTTAAAATAATCATGTGTCCGATTTTGGCTCATTAAAATATCGATAAAAATATCCACCTCACACCGCAGCACTCTTAAGCACTTGTGACTTTCTTGTGGCGCACAGATGGTTGACATCTAAGACAATACGGATACATAATTTAAGTAGTAGTGCGTGTACTAGTGTGAGTACACGGTGACGCCCACTGACACGCTTGATTTGTATGGAAAGTTTGGAGCATACCGTCTCTAGTAGGGGCACGGTTCTGTGCTCTGTGGTATGAACCAACTCGCTAGCGCCACCAGCTTCAGGACAGCGGAACTAAGTGTTCTACAACGCGCTAACGAAGTTTCTAAAGTCGGTCGATATACCACTTCCAACTTCATCCCATCCCAATCATCCCAATGATATTTATTTATTTATTTATCCCAATGGACTTCGGTCACAGAACAGATAAGTACAGAAGTAAATCTTATGTATGTACTTCACTATTCATACCTACGCTCTGCGGTCGCTCTAGGGTTGTCAACTATGGCTTATGCACAAAAAACTATCGCGGTAGTGGCACTCGTATCTAGTCGTTTGATTTATTGTTGAGAATGAAACGTGAAGAATGGAAATATAAATTAACAATAACTAAAAAAAATATTTAACCCTTAATTTGGCAAAAATAAAAAAAGTCGGGAATTCAAACCCTTTTTGATTTTGAATCAGCAAAAAAATAAAAAAACATTCCAAACATTAAAAGTGAACATTATAGTATGTTGATTGTGACATACACTGCCAAATTAAGGGTTAATGACATTGTTTTGTTACCTATATTACAAATTTTTCACAGAAAATATAAAATATACCGTAAGTAACTTCAAAAATAACCGACCAGACGAATTAATATTAAAGTGGAGGGGGTGACTGGAGGGGCTAATCCAAACCTGCAGTAGGGGAGACCGGGGCGCGACTTAACAAAATTTATATTTTCAGTTGTAGCTTCAAAACGCCTTAATATTTTGAAATGATTTTTGTGTCAAATGATGTCCAAACTATTCAATAACTATATCGTTGGTTTAAATTTGACAAGAAATTAGTACCTTTTAAAAAAACTCGATTTTACTCAGAAAAGTCAGAAATTAATACTTACCCCGCGATCGGGGCTACAATTAACGGTTCCGAGGTAAGTATTAACAAAAGGGGCAACAATTAACATTGTAAGTATTTTCCTCTATAAATAAAGAAAACGAAAATTACAATGTCATTTTTTTATTAAGCAATACAATTAACATTAGGCTTAAACAATAGAGCACTTTGTCCCTGCAACAGCGATATAAGTATATAGAGAACGAAATCCAAACAAAACCTCTCTATACATTAACAAAAATCAACAAATATCTTCATGATTTCTTATTAACAGTTACTTTTACTGTTATATTATTGAAGGAAACGTTAGTTTTTAATAATCACTATGCTCACTTTGTGGATCAATAATTGGGTAAGTAAAGTTTTTGGAAGATATGTAAATTTTTTTTTTTTTCGATAGTCGTCATCCTGAAGATCATGGAACTGCGGCTCTTTTATTTTTATTTCCTCTAATATTTTAGAAAATTTTTTTTTAGTTATGTAGTTGACATTTGTAAAATTTAATGACCGACAAACTTGTTGCCTTCGTACTTAATGAAAAAGAAAAAAAAACTGTCACTTCTATAATTCTGTCATTGTCAAGTCAAATCTATCCTATAATCTGTGGTCAAATCAAAGTAAACAAACGATTGAATCCAACGGCTCTTTTCTGTTTGCTTGCGTTCGTTGTGTTGTGATCAGTGTTTTAGAAATAATTAGCCACGAGAGCACGTTTGAATCGTACAATCCACGCGATGAATTCCGGCAATCCCACTTTGGAAATGGAGTATTACAAAGATTTACTCAGATGCTTTGTACCTTCTTGTAAAAAATACAGACGAGACTTTCCGAACTCGGCGTACTTGAGCATACCACCGTCTGCAAGCGACTTGGTGCCATGCTTTGGGGATGAATTGCCCAAAACGCAACTTGTATGTCTGCGAGGAACATATCAATGTAAGTGTATTGCAGCTTTGACCCCCTCCCTAACAAGAATTTTGTTCAAAGAATATTTCAAAATTATACTCCACGGCTGTAACCATGGTTATTGATGTATCAGTATGATGCAACTATAATTCGATTTAGCACATAACTTTGTACATATTCCTGAACAATAATGTATTTTGTCATAAATTACACTCAGAATATTTTTATACAGAAGAACGACTAAGACGGCTTTCATTTAGAAACTTAAGATTGTAGTATACCTACAGTAAAATGTTTAATTTACGTTTGCAGATTGAGGAAGATTGCTTTAGAAACAAAGTTGGCAAGTTACAACTGAAAAAGACTGCAAGATTGATATTAACTAAAACATATGATGAAAGCGTAAGTTTACCTATATCAATATATTTTTATTTATCTTGAGGTTTACTAAATGTACCTATTTAATATAAAATTAATCTAAATTGTCTAAACTAGACATGACAAGAAGGTTACCTATTACAAATCATTCTGTCTTTTTCTGTGGTTGAGTTAATGTGACCTTTTTTTTATTGCAATAAGTTTAAAATGTTGATAAATAGGTATTTCGTGGTTTGACAACATAAAATTTTTCAAATTAGCCTATATTATTATATAAATAGTACTATTTAATCATATATAAGTAGGTACCTATCTGTTTTTTTATGATTATAATATGCATTAACTATAATTTTTGATAAGCTAAGTATTTTAACATTTTGCTTACTTTCAGGAAATGCAGTCTGATAAGAGCAATGTTGCAGAAGGTGCCCTGGACAGCTCAAAAGATCTACCTAGTACATCAATGCAGTTTTTGCAACATGGGAGCATGCCATATTCAAAGGTATTATTATCTCTTTTTATATGTATAGAAAGCAGTACCAGAAAAAGAAAAAAAAGGATGTAAACTAGAATAGATACAGTTGAATACTCAGCATTATTCAGTTTAAATAAGAAAATTTAATTTTTCTAGAGTGTATAATATGTCCTAGACATACACCTATTATAAGTATTACTGTTAGAAACTTTGTCCAATATGGTAGTTTACTGCTATTTTGTGTTTCATCAAACCAACCTTTATAATTATTGTAAAGAAAATACATTAATGTTATTTCATTGATGCTATAAAACCTACATAATGCCAAGTTTTCTGATTTATTTCTTTATAAATCTTGAGATACATATGTAGAGATTCAGTGATAATAAAAAAATGCAATAGCACAATGGAGCCCAATGTCTTTGTCTTTATAGTATGGATTTGATTTTTGTTTCTACGCTTTATAAACAGAATCAATAAGAGTTAGGTATAATTCAAATTCATTTATTTGCAAGTACATAGGTACACGGATCTTATAAATATACATACATGTCAGTATACTATTACTTTATCATATTATTATAATATTCAAAATATTATATACTATATACATATATTATATACTTACAGTTGCTTGTCTTATAAAATTTAAAAGTACCCAAACCTTATGTTGAAACCAGGTGTGTGTGTGTGAATTTAATTTTATTGTTTGTTTCAGTGTGATTTTTCAACTCAGACCCATGTGAAATTTGCCAACAAAACTGTTTTGATGAAACCAGCTGTAAAAAGTGTAGGTTGTATGGCAAATATTAGAGTCACACATATTGCCGAAAAAGTAATGCCCAGCCGGCCTTCATCTTCCACCACAAGTCATTCGGCAGGCTCATCTCAGTACGAACCCTCTTCTAGTCCTATAACGTCGAGCCCAACCAAGGACTTGGCGAGAGAGAAAGATGTAGCGGCACGCGCCTATTTATTAAAAATTATTAAAGAAAACCCCAAGATGTATCTTCGTGTACCAAAACAATATTATTGGTTAATAGATTTTTTAGCCAAAAAGTGCAATTTACGTCCGCTGCATATTATCATTACCTTATTTAAATTAAAACAAAATGACACATTTCAAAGAATGAGTCATAATTTTAATTTAAGTGAGGTTACATTGCAGAAGATTGTAAGGATTTGTATACCTCATTTGGCAACTTACTTACAAATGTTTATATACCTGCCAGAACCCATTACAATAAAAAAGACACTGCCTCCAGTATTTAAAGTTAGGTATGCTAATGTGCAGTGCTTACTCGATTGTTTCGAGATCCAAATTGAGAAACCATCGAACCCTGTTATGCAAGCAAGGACATGGTCTCAATACAAGTCATGCAACACATTGAAATATTTAGTTGCATGTTGCCCGAATGGGTTTATAATGTTTTATTTCAAAGGGTTATATGGAGGAAAGATTTCCGACAAAGCTATTACAGAATGTAGTGGTTTTGTGGATATCCTTCCTCCAGGGGCTGTGGTTTTAGCTGATCGAGGCTTCAAAGGAATTGAATCTCTCTTAACTTCGAGACATGCAAAACTTCTTCGGCCACCAAGTGTTTCCTCAAACGAAACACCTACGAAAAAGGAGGTGATTCAAACAAAAATTATAGCAAGTTTGAGAATTCATGTCGAACGTGTGATTCGGAGGTTGAGAGAATTCACATTTTTGAAGCCTCACTCGGTTATAAACCATAACCATGTCAAATATGTGGATGAAGCAGTTATTATAGCATGTGCTCTAGTTAATTTGCAAGGGAACATAATAAAAATACAATAGTAAATGTCTAAAGCGTATTACAGGGTCGAGGATTATCTAACAGACAAAAATGCACGGCCTAAACCCGAAACTTAGTCAATAATAATTTAATCAAACCAAAAAGCTTTAACTTTTCTAGGGGACACCGTTACCGTCTTGTAAATTATACCTATATACATATTACACATAAGTAGGTGTTTTTTTTCTTTCTCTTGTGTTGCATGACAGGTATTGAGACCATGATCTCCTTCGTAAGATTTTTGGAATGTTTTCCTGCTGAACTACGCACGTTATTTGATATTATATTAAATTTCATATTTATAGTTTTATATAAGTAATGCTAGACTAAGTAATATGTTTAAGGACCATTTGTAATATGTTTAAAAAATGACTAACTGCTGAGTTTCTTGCGGCGTTTCTTCTCAGCAGGGGTCTCCTTTTGGGAGGTGCTGGCAGATTATTGACGTGTAAAAGTGCCCGTGCGGCCTACTTACTGAATCATGATCATCATCATCATCATCATTTCAGCCTATTGCAGTCCACTGCTGGACGTAAGCCTCCCCCAGGGTTCGCCACAATAAATATCTTATCAATACTGAATAAATATGTTTTATCTTTCTATCTTTATCTTTAGTTTTATTTTATAAATGCAAAAAATATTAACAGGAAATACCTTCAGTGACAGGCAAAATAAATATAAAATTCTTGAAAAACAAGCTAATATACCTATGAAGCTGAAATTTGTATGAAAATTATAACGCAATGGGATACGTTATCTACGCGGACGGAGTCGTGGGCAACAGCTAGTATATTATAATTGGTATACCTAAGTACAAATATAATCACTTTACCTTACATTAATAACTTGGTCATCTTGGAATTAGGTAGCTAACAAAAAACAGTTACATACTATCTACTTACTCTACCACAAGTCATTGAAATAGGCATTTATATTATGTAGGTATGTTATGTTATATACTAGCTTTATTGTCACAACTTAGTGGTTCTAGACCTGCCTAGTCTGTTCTTGTGGGAACTTAGCTGTGAAGTTCCTATGGAATACCCATGTTTATTATTCTGTCTATAAAATTAATTGGTTTTGATAGTTATTTGTTTAGTCTTTGGCTTGCCATCACTTCACAGAATAAGAGCTCTTAAACTATGCAGCAAATGTGAAGCAAAAGTAGATCTAACAGAACTTCTAAATCTTCTAATGCTGCCTTTGGTGTGGTACAAAACACTCCCGATATAGCCATACATGCAGTTCTTTGCAACTTCACTAGTGTGATAAATCACGTTAGTAAAGATCTAGGTACCTATGTTAAATAAAACATGCAATATGGCATACAACTGTATTATAATTATCCACTTTTCATTTTTACAATGACATAGACACATTCAACATAACCAAGCCTTTGCTAACAGAGCCACCGTAATAATTTTACTACGCTTTGTATCTTTAAATAGTCGCTACAGGTTTTTATTCCCCATCATCATATTTTTCGTTAGCTCCCATTTTTCTTCCAAACATCAACCGTCCTGTCCAATCTTCTGTTTTTTGTAGTCTCCTCAAAACCATGCAGGCAGGCACAAGCGTCAAACGATTCAGCAAATGTTGTAAATAGTTTTATATCAAAATAAATAAAGCTCCTCCAATAAAACAACGACCTAAGTCCAATTCTACCGTAACACTAGTGCATCAGTAAACGCAACAAATTTAACCCTTTATAGGGCAGAATTCATTCAGCTTCTCTGGATCTGTTGTTCCTAGTTCAATTGCCCTCTTTTTCGCTGGAAAAATATATTTGGAAGATATTGGTTGCGTTCCTTCATTTGCTAAACGAGGTTTGGTCCAATAATATTCCACAGAAGTAGAAGATGGTTCAGAAGCTTTCTTCTGAAGCCAATACAATAATACTAATGTGTGTTTACATCCACCTGTAAAGAACAGTAAACATACATAATTACGGCAAAAAAATGTTTATATGAACGTTATAAAAGTATTTACCTACCGATGCAGGACAACCATCACATGTCGCATCAATAACATTACTATTTTCTTCATCCAAGTGGATAGTGACAAGATAGTACTTTTTGGTTATTTTGTGCTCTGGAACAACTTTGGCCCTGATAATGCATTCAGTGTTCCCTCTTTTAAGCTCCACATAGCCTACCGCATTCTCTACATAACCACCTCTTGATGCCCTAAAAACAATGGATAAATAAAGTAATGTAAGGTATGTAACAATTATCAGAAGGATTATCGTATTATCATAGGTACTTACAGAAGTGTTTTCACACCTCTAATTTCAGCAACATTGTGCTTGTCGCTAGCGTGATAATATTCCAGAATAGTAATAATATCCATGTTTGGCAGGTTTCTAGAATCTGCCCGCACGAATTCGCTCATTTTGTGGTGGATTCAATCGTTTGTTTACTTTGATTTCAAGTTCAATTCAATTCAATTTTTATAGGTTACGGCTCACTCGAAACTGACAATGAGAGATTGAGAGGACAGATAACGAAAAGAGTTTTTTTTTTTTTCATAAGTACGAAGGCAACAAGTTTGTCGGTCATTAAAGTTTATAAATGTCAACTTCATAACTAAAAAAAAGATTTCTAAAATATTAGAGGAAATAAAAATAAAAGAGCCGCAGTTCCATGATCTTCGGGATGACGACTATCGAAAAAAAATATAATTTACATATCTTCCAAAAACTTTACTTACCCAATTAACATTATGCTTAAAAGTTATAACACCCCGTTAAAAAACAATATTTCAGCTATATCAATGAATAGAAACAAAAACTTAAAGAAAACCTCTTCATAGAAGAACAAAAATCAACAAATCACTTCTTATGTGTGTTATCGAATAACAATATAATCTTCTTAAATGAGGGAGTAAACAGCTTATTCTTAAACGTAGCAGTCTTTATATTCATCTTCTGCACTGTCGCTGCTTTCTTCCAATATCCTTTTCTTCGCCTTTTCCACTTGTGATGTTTCCTTTTGTTTCCCCTTTTTAGCTATTTTTCCTTTACCCTTTCCTTTGCCCTTACCTTTGCCCTTACTTTTGCCCTTACCTTTACCTTGTCCTTGATAATTTTCTTTACCTTGCTTTTTATTCTTTCCATCGTCTTTATTCTGTGCTCTTTTTCTTTTTAAATTTCTGTTACTTTCGATCTCTTCTAGTGCTTGTATTTCATGTTAATACTAGCCCCGTATGTTTTGTTAATTTTAGCCCCATGGGTACCTTTTCAATATAAAAAAATATGTGGACGGTGCTGTCTATGTATGGAGTGAGCAGCAACCTGGTGCAGGCTTTGAGGTCCCTTTATGAGGGCTCCAGAGCCTGTGTCAGGATCAATGGGGCATACTCGGCCTGGTTTAATATCTCTAAAGGTGTTAGACAGGGCTGTGTTGCCTCACCATGGCTGTTCAATCTATTCATGGACAGTTGTATGTGGGATTTGAAAGAGTATGATAAGGGTTTGCGTATGCAAGAGTTGCTAATCAAATGCCTCTTATATGCCGATGATCAAGTTATACTTGCCCCATCGGTACTTGAGTTGCAAGAGATGGTGACAGTAATGAATGAGGGATTTAAGAAAAAGGGGATGAAAGTAAATGTTGCCAAGACCAAGGTCATGGTGATAGAGAAGGATGAGGAGATGACTGAGTGCGTGATAAATATAAATGGTGAATTAGTAGAACAAGTGAGCGAATTTATGTACCTGGGAAGTATGTTTACAAGAGATGGTAAGTGTGAGAAGGATATCGAGAGGAGGGTGAATGCGGGGAATCAAATTAATGGGGCCCTGCACTCCTTTGTGAGCAGACAGGGCGTTTCACAAAAAGCCCGGCTGGCTGTTCACAATGGAGTGCTAGCCCCTACCCTGATGTATGGTAGTGAATGTTGGGTGTGGCAGGACAAGCATGTTAGTCGTGTAAATGCAGTTGAAATGCGTTCTTTGCGTAGTATGTGTGGTGTGAAACTGATTGATAGAGTTAGAAATGAAAAAATCAGAGAGAAATGTGGAATGAAAGAAGATGTAGTGACTAAGATTGAAAAGGGCATGCTTCGATGGTTCGGTCATTTGGAAAGGATGGATGAAAGAAGATTGACGAAAGAGATATACAGATCGAAAGTGAGTGGAAGGGTCGGAAGGGGCCGCCCTAGGCGTACTTTTTCGAATCAAATCGGATAAATACTGGAAAAGAGCCGAATCTTAAGTACCCGAAACCGACGTGCGTGCATGACTCGATGTATGAATGTTGAAGAAGCGAAAGAAATTTGTCAAGATCGTAGCAAGTGGAAAGAAGTGGTCTCTGCCTACCCCTCTGGGAAACAGGCGTGATTTAATGTATGTATGTATGTATGTATGTAATTACGAAATAGTGCACATTAGCGTTAGTAAAGTTATGTAACATTATAAAAAACAAAACAAGGTACTGCGAAAAAAAAAAAAAAGGCGAAATCAAATATTGAACACGTTAATCAAAAAATCGTAAAGTGAAAAAAGTTCGTTACCTGGCCAAAATAGATGAACATCACACCACTCACTCCCACGGCGCACTGAGCTGGACTGAGGAGTGTCAACCTGTAGACCACTGTCCCAGGGACGAATTTTAGGAATCACTAGTGATGTGCTGTTTATAGTTTGTTAGAAATTCGCTTGTTAATACTTACCTCTGTTAATTGAAGCCCCGGCCTCCCCTACCTACCTATAGCCCGTAATAGCAAACAACTTATCCTACAAAACAAAACAATAAACCTACCTACTAGGTATTACAATACAAAGTTTACAGAGCCGAAACATACAACATTTTACGTTTGTCAATTTTCATTATCGAAAATTCCTTATAACTTCTAAACGGATTACCCTAGTTATACAATTTCCATTACCATATACGTTTTAGACCTAAACCTATCAAAAGACACTAAAAACAACACAACACAATATCTACACAAACAAAAAAACATGTTTTCAACTTACGTAAGGTGGCGTGAATTTACCTTACAAAAATATAGTTAAGTGCTTCGTTTATACTGATTCAAAATAGGAAACTATTATTTAAATCGATCTTAGATATATTTATTCTTCGGGGGCCGGGGCGGGGCGCTTACCTACCTAACTCTTCTGTGTAACGTTAAAACGAACCATTGAAATACAAGCAGATACCTACTTACCTCTCTGAAGCCACTGGTAGGTTGAAAAAAGACAATTCACCGTTTAAAGTTGAATTTAAACAACCGTCCACTGAACAGTTATAATAACTTCTTTTTTGTCGCTCCATTATACCTAATTATCGCACTTAAAAGTCCACGGACGCGACGCGTGTCAAGCGGACGGCACTCGCGCTCGCACTCATTCCAACTCGTTTGAGATATTGTGTCCGTGAGCGGTGTCTATGTGTGCGTTGCTCGAGCGCACTTTGTATGTAGATTGCTTTCTGTACCTATCTGTTCTGTGCTTCGGTCCCCAGGCATAGACTCTATACCCATGCTTCTCTATACTATAGAGGGTGGTCCAGTTAGGCTAATATTTATTTATCTGAGAGTTCCCAGAATCAGAGTAGGGGAGAGTGGGGGACAGTGAACCACTTTTTGTTAAACATCAAGTGATTCGATAATTATACATTATTAGTCCAATTTTTTGATTTGTATTGTAGAATAAGGTTTATAAGCTATCAATTAATTATACTTTGGAAGATCTAGGTACTGAAGTTTTTTCTATAAAATGTTTTTTTTTTAATGGTAAACGGTCCACTGTACCCCATATCAGGGGAGGACTGAACTGGGGCATGGGGAACATTGAACTGGATGGGGAGCAGTGGATAACTGTTACTACAACGCAAAAAAACAAAAATAAACAATGTATTTATTGTAATTTTGAGTAACAGTTGAGCGAGTATCACTTTGAGATCTCTCCATCACTCGGGAGTCTCGTAAATCAACAATATAAAATTTTAGCCGCAGCAACAGTTTTAGTTTCCCAATTCAAACAAAAGTAGAATTTTTACCATAGCAACATGTACTAATTAAGGGTCTTGTTTTAATTGTAACTTGCAATTAAGATGTACTTTTAACAGAATAACTAATCAGCCTTAAAAAGATCACTAAGTATATCAAAAATCAAGTCATCATTTTAAGAAATAACAAAATAAATGTTAGGTCATATTTTTATGACAGTCTTTACTTATTAATGCAAGAAACTAATTCTAAAAATCACAAATGTGAGGTCATATTATGACAGTCTTTTTTATTAATGCAAGAAACTAATTTTATTAATATATATTATTTTATTAATATTAATAACAAAAAATAACTCCACATTATGACGGTTAAAAGCTGTTGCTCTACTTAAGGAGCAGCCTTCGGGTGTTCTTAGGCTTAAAACTGTGTGTCTTTTACGGAATCCATAAAGCCAGTCTATTCCAGCAGCTTCAATTTTATTCCAGTTTTCTGGTACTTTAATATCATTAGCCTTAGCTACTTGATAAGCCAACTGTCGAACCTCAAGCGGAGTGAGTCCATAAAACATCTTACTAAATTGAAGCACACAATCAACTAATGATTGTTCTTGTTCCACCGAGAATATTTTGTTGACTGCATAATTAGGGACAAGTCGTGTATGGGCTGGGTTATCATTTTTTTTATTGTATCTATAAAGTGTCGTGTATGGGATTCGAGTAAACTTTGCAACTACTCGAATTTTGTTTCCTTCTTTTATTAATTGGATTGCCTTTTGCATTTCATCTGCGGTATGTAGGCCAATGCCTGTTTTCCGATTGTACGTCCTAGGCATTTTACCTACAAAAAAAATAAAATAAATAGAATATACGACGTTACACGATACAAATCCATAAAACGGGGCACAGTGAATCAAAAGTCCACCGTACCCCATCAGCTTGCGATTCATTGTACCTCAAATGCCGTTAGAAAAAGATAACAAATATTAAAAAATAACCTTGAGGTTAATTGAAATTTACCTTTAACTATTCGAATTTTACATAATCAAAATGCACATTAGCACTTTAATATCTACTATTTTGTAAGAAACTTCTTCTATAGGCAAATTACAAAAACAGGCAACAAAAAAAAAAACGTACCGACTGTTGCGTCAACCGTCCGTAGCACGGCCTCACTGCACCTGAGCCCAGTGGCGACTGGCGCGGTGCGGGGCGGGTCAAATCAACTATAGTACGCGAGTAGGCACGTGCGTGTATGAGTGCTAAAAAGTTTGCTGTGTGTTTTAATCCACTGTTCCCCTTGATTGACTTGTCCCCCACTCTCCCCTACTTATCAATGCCCAGGTCAAGAATTATACTCGAACGATATACGATTGCTTCGTAAGGAGTTTCGAATACCGGGTTCAAGCGGCACTGGTACATGGGATGGGACATGGGATGGGACATGGGAGGCGAGCAGCTTTTAGGTAGCTCTTAACTAAACAGGGACTGTTACTGTTACTATGGGTCCAATAATTACTAACAGGGATTAACTCTGACAGAGACTGAAATTTCGATGTAAAGAGGATGTGACGATGATTGCATTATTTTAAATAAGAACCTATGAAGGAAATAAAGGTCCGTGAGATAGCTGATATAGTAAGCATTTCAGACGAACGGGTTCGTAATATCCTTCACACTTATTTGGATATGAAGAAGCTCTCCGCCCGTTGGGTGCCGCGATTGCTCACAGTAGATCAAAAACGCAATAGGGTAGTAGGTGTAGTTTAGGTGTAATAAAAAGGACTTCTTGCGTCGTTTCATAACTGTTGACGAAACCTGGATTCATCATCATACACCAGAAACCAAGAAGCAGTCAAAACAATGGATTGCTTCAGGTGAACCTGCACCAAAGAAGGCCAAAGCAGTTTTATCGGCGAATAAAGTTATGGCTACTGTCTTCTGGGATGCTCGTGGTGTAATATATGTTGATTACCTTCAGAAAGGTAAAACGGTTAACGGCGAATATTATGCCAACTTGTTACAGCGATTTCATGAAGTTTTAATGGAAAAACAACCCCATTTGGCGAAAAAGAAAATCATTTTTCACCAAGACAACGCACGGGTCCACACTTGTGCAGTTGCTATGGCTAAAATCCACGAGTTGCGTTACGAATTGCTCCCGCATCCGCCTTATTCTCCAGATTTAGCCCCCTGCGACTATTTTCTTTTCCCAAACTTAAAGAAATGGCTTGGTGGAAAAAGATTTGGTTCCAACGAAGAAATCATCGCAGAAACCAATGCGTAGGGGGAGATGGGGCAGATTGATACGCGAGGCACATTGATTCAGTCGTTATAAAATTTAAACGAAGGGGAATTACCCGCCCATTCATTCATTCAAAGAAGCCGCCGACGCGACCAATAGGCCCACGGAACGGCAACGCCGCTCAGTCGCTTATTCGCACACGACAGGAACGGACACGTTTAAGTAACACGCGACAAAAAAATCTTCCAATTTAGAAAGTGAACATTTCGGCACTAATATTTATTCGAAACAAGTTATTACACATTATGCGTTAAGTAAACACCTTTAATTACTCGATTAAATAGTGATTTCTATCTAATTGCTTCCAACTTTTTTTTTAATGTATTATTTACTAAGAAATGTACCTCGGGGCACATTGATATGAAGACTGATGGGGTACATTGATACCTACATTACATATCAATATGCGAAATAAAAATAAAACAAGGCTGTTAATAAGTAAAAAAGGCTGAATATGTTTGAAAAAGTTAATTATAAGTAAATCTCAATTAGAAGTGAGTTTATGTTTGTTAAAAATATATATTACTTTAAATATATAAATAATTACGTGCAATGTAACCGTATTGATGTAAAGATTCCAGTAAGGTTCATTTATATTACAAGTGAGATATTATTAATGAGGCTGTGATTATTCATTAATAAAGGCTTAAACCAATCAATGAAGTTGTTTTAATTCGTTTCTAAACATAATTACCCACATAATATGGAAAAACATATACATGTATCAAAGTGCCTCAGGTATGTATAAATGTACCCCACATCGGGGCAGTTTGATACGAATTTCACTTTTCTGAAAAATTCTATCTAACTTTTTTAATACTGCTTCTTGTGTAATAAATAATTTATACCAACATATGTACGTAGATAAATTATCTAACGAATAAAACTGATTTTAACACAATTTCTGTAATCCTGCCTTTTTTATACGGAAAACAATGAAAACCGTATCCAGCCGCCCCAACTCCCCCTATTTTGAAGGGTTGGAGAAATCCACAGTCCACACCTTAGGGTATTTTACCCTAAATTTAGGGCATTTTTACGGGTTCAGGGTAATTTTTAGGGTAGAAAATTATTTAGGGTATTTTTCAGGGTAAAATATTTTCTAGAGAATATTTGAAAATCTTTACAAGTTTTGGTGATTGATTTGAATTTTAATGCGTGGACCGGAACGTACCCAACTTGCCGATGTACCTTTCTCCTCCGCTAGCAACAGATGCAATGTTGAAAAAGTTTTCGAATGAAATGTACGATTTTAAAAAGAAAATAACTGCAGATGACGTAGAGGCTCAGGTCAGACGATGGATGCATTCCAAGAATGTTTGGAACGGTGAATTAATAAAGATTTATACGTAAATTAATTTGTTGTTATTTAAAAAAACATTTAGGGTAAAAAATAAATAAAAGTGCCTAATTTAGGGTAATTTCGCCGAGCGTTAGGGTAAAATGGAAAAACTGAGGTGGCAACACTGGAGAAATCGTACTATACGGAGGGAATCGAAAAGCTAGAAAAGCGATGGACCAAGTGTATTGAGTTACATGGGGACTACGTTGAAAAATAAATATTTACTTGGACCAAAAAAAAAAATGTTTAATTTTTTCCAAACTTTTCACTCTGCCCTCGTATTAGCGTCAGCAGCTGAATTGAATTCCACAGAGTAACGATTACGGCCGATAGGTACGTTTTTCACTTTCCCTGACGACGTCAGGAATATTGTTCTTGAAAAGAAAGTGGCCGAAAGATATCGCACGCAAAGAGACGCCCGAGGCCGGGTAATTTTCGCTCTTATGGATATTCACAAGAAAAGGTGCATCATCACTTTCATCGTACTTAGGTACTATTTATTCCTTGAAAGTCGGGATGTGTAAACGGTCTGGATAGACGCGGATGCTAGGGTCATATTTGTTATTTTTGGTGGTGGAATTGAGTTATTTTGAGCTTCAGACTGCGGTCTTTTTCGTGATGCACTTTTATCTGTTCTCATCTCTGTATTTAAAAGCAGATACTCATTCTGATGCCCGCCATAACCTCCCCCGGGATCCAGGGTATCCAGCTACATTTCTTCGATTTAATATAAACACTTACTATAGGATGGACAAAAAACGGCACAAACAAATACACAACAGCAGTAAGGGTCACTTGAAACTTGTAAAAACCGGCTTCAAGACAGCTAAGAAATATTGCCATATAAAGTTTAACACACGGTTGCCACTGTTGCCAGGTTATGCTATTGAAGAGTTAGCTTGGCCAGACTATACTTAATAAGTCTAATATTATAATGATTTATTATTATAAAGACATTATTTTTTAAATCAACTTCAAAACTGCGTTCATTAAAATATCATGTGCAGAGGTAAGGACTATAGTTCATAAGAATCATAAGTCTAATATTATAATTATTTATTGTTATAAAGACATTATTTTCTAAATCAACTTAAAAACTGCGTTAATGAATATCATGTGCAGAGGCAGGAACCTACTACAAACCTCAGTGAGTTCGTAGCAAGTACTATACATATACACTGTTCGTAGTACCTCGGTACTTAATACTTTGTTTGTATTTGTTTTGAACTTTGTTTTGCAAATCCATGATCCAAGGCCAGTTTGGTTTTGAATTTTTCATACACTAGAATTTGACCAAGGTTGCGAAATGTTTTCCCTCTGACGCCTCACACTTAGCCATAATAAGCCAGGCCGTCACACTACACGTGTTAATCCATATCTTGAAAACTACTGTTGTTTCGTTGACATTGTCCTGACATTTATTTATTTTATCATTTAATTTTTACTATGAAAATGGAAGAGGCATAATATGTTCAGTAATGGACGATTATATGCTAAGAAGATGTAAAACAAAAATGTGTGGGTAAAGTTATGATCAGTGATCGTACTTTTTCCAGCATTTTTGGTGCAGTGCTAGGGTTGTCAGTAGTGTCCAATATTAAATTGTTTGAACCAAGAATCAAATAAAATCTAAAATAAAAATAAAATAGCGTACCTACTAAACAAATCGGAAATACAGAAAATATTCTCAGAACAACAACGACAACCCTCGGTCGCTGTTGTGTGTCATTTGACGTAATCGCACCAAGAATGCTGGAAAAAGTACGATCACTGATCATAACTTTACCCACACATTTTTGTTTTACATCTTCTTAGCATATAATCGTCTACTTTAGTTGCAAAGAAGGTAGGGCCTGCCTATATTAAACGCGCAATGGAAATATAACGATCGATCTTTAGCTTGTGTCGCTCGGCTTCTTGGTAGGGCACTATTATCATTAAATATTAAAATATATAACAAGTGGAAAGACGTGGTCTCTGCCTACCCCTCTGGGAAACAGGCGAGATTTAATGTATGTATGTATGTATTTAACATCGTCAGGACCTAATTTAGCTTGGCAACCTATTTGTGATTCGCACTGTTAGATCACAACAGTATCAACTCAAATTCCTTGCTAGTTTTGTTTCAAGTTTATAGAAGTTGTAACAGTTGTATTTTGAGTTACTACAGTACTGTTTTGATCTAGCACTATATGTTAACTAGCAAATTCTGTTTATCATTAATTCATTAATAAATAATGCATGACGGTATATATTTCTAATACCGTATCTTAGCCTATATATAGGTCTACCAAAATCTCATGACAAATTTAAAAATAAATCTATATAATGGCAATGTTGCCGTGCGCTTGTCAATTCAAATTTCACTGCTTATCAGAGTTTTTTATTACTCAAATATATCGTTAGTTATCAGGCAAACGTTCTAAAATCGTGCACAGACTCGTGGTCACACCAGATTGTCACACCACTACTATTCGCTTTGGTCGGAAATTCGACAGAAATCATTTTTATTCTGCAAAAGTAGTTAGGTTAGGTTCATTAGGTATCTTTAGATGCCCAAAGGGCAAATCGCTCAGAAATAGGAGCGTCCGTATAATAGCTCCGTCGAATAGTAGTGGTGTGATAACCTGGTGTGACCACGAGTCTGCACCCCTAAAATCCTTTCGATATCAAGCAAAAAATATTGTTCATCATTCATCTTTTGTTGTTTCCGAAATAAAGGCTCCTAAGGCGTACCTAAAGCTTGCCATGTTACATGGAAACAAATTATTTACATACATACATACATACCTTCACGCCTGTAATCCCAGAGCGGGGTAGGCAGAGCTTCAGAATTACTTACAACTTCAAAAGCTTGTTGATAATTCTGTAACCACATTCTGCACATGTAATTATTTTATTTTATTTATTTATTGCAACACTTTATTTGCAGATGCATCTAATTTAAATTCTTGTTCAAAAGGAATTACAAGTACAGGTTTACTTTTTTCTTCAGCCCAAACACCATTACCACTAAAGTAGTGATTTATCTCAAGAAAGTACAACACAAGGCTTAGTTTTTGAGATTTGTTTAACTTACTAATGTCTATTAGATCAATGTTGTTCAGTGATTCACTAGGAAGCGGTTTTTTTTCTAGAATTTCAAGAACATTCTTTATCTTATTCCACGGATAAAGTAATAGTGGACAGTTATTAAAAATGTCCTGAACTCCAAACTTCCTCGCTAACTGTTGGTTAACAAATTTGACTTGTACCAGAGGAACATTTATCCAAAAGGGGTGCCTCTTGATGCTGTTTCTTATCTGTGTAGAGCTGTAGGCTTTCCCAAGGCATTCTGATATGCAGAACACAAGGTCATTACCCTTGCCTAGACGATCTCCAGGGGCTTTCTCAAATGTTTCATAATGCATCGAGCTTCCAGAAAGTATATTCAGGCTCAAACATTTCTTTTTATTATTGTACAAATTCTGCAATCTTTTTATAGCCGTATTCTTATAGTGAATCATTTTGAGAAATCTAGGGTGGTGAAAGAATGCCTGGAATTCTGGTATAGACTTTGCTTCTTTTAGTCTTGCCCTTACTGTTTCATGACCAAGAGTGTATATGTCAAAACATCTCCTCTGAGCTTCATCATTGATACCAAATTCATGCAAAATGTTTCTGATTTCGACCATAGTCTCATATTTCTTTGAAGCTAGTTTTGGATGCAGTCTAATAATTTCTTTAATGTCGATTCCACCTATTGATCGGAACTTGTATATGATCTTCTCTAAATTTCCAGGATCAACATGAATAAGGTACAGGTTTGTTTTAATTTTCTTAGCTGGTATTTTTACGACTAATTGAAGCAGATTAAGAGTTTCATTAATAATTTCTAACGGACGATGCTTGATTGTAGGATATGTCTTTACTCCTCTAAAAAACTCCAATTCAGTCAGATCTAGGACTAGTTCTAAATAGCGTTGAAGAATTTTCAGTCGTAAGGAATACAATGTTGATTCATCTACATCACCTTGTATGAGAGTTGTCAGAGATGTAGGCCACTGTGTCATAAAGCTTGCAAGTTTATTTTCTACATTTAACAGGGTGGGTAGCTCACCTGATGCCTTCAGTTCTCCAATTTTCTTTTGTTTAAGTAGTGGCAAGTAAGACAATATATGTATGGGGGTAACATTTTGAAAACCACATTCTACCAATACTTTATACCGGAACCTGAGAGTGATGGGCATAATACTGAACATCAGAGGCTCTTTGATTAAGTCAGCCTTTGAGAATCCTAAGTCATGTATTGTTACGATTAGGTTCTCAAGCTTAGAATCATCTAACTTTTTAATGAAAGGCTGCTTTAGGCACATTAATTCAGCTTTACTTTTACTGATATTGAAGTATTTACACAATTTGTAAGAGCCTTCTTCGTGTTGTGCAGAAAAGTTCCGACATAACTGGAGCCTCCAACTCAGGAGGCCCATTTTATAAGCCTTTATACACAACATTAAAATCCTTTAACTTATTTTCATGATTCTCAGTAATAAACACACAGGACCGCAACTTTTGAAGGGTCCTTTTTTAATTTTCTGTCAAGTTTCGACCACAGATTGTAGGAGTATGGTATGTCTAAAGATTTGGATTTTGACAACCGCCCCGAACCAACAGACGTCAAAAATGCTGTTAGGTGTGGCGGGTGGGCACACGGTCGGCCGTTAGCCGTTACAATCCGATCCGGGCTATACTAAAAAAGTGACATTTACTTTATTAATACTTTATCTGTGGTTGTGTTAGGGCGTAGGTTATGAAGTTGGAAGTTGATATATCCTATATCTGGTCGATTTGATTACTTTACTTCATGATAACTTGGTAGTTTCTGGGAGCACTGATAATAAATTTGCACAATGGTTTCTAAATCGAAGACTGGCTTTTTTGCTTTAGGATTCTTCGTTGTAGCATCGTTTTTTGTAATATTGGCGTTTGTGAGCCCCTACTGGTTGGTTACTGATGGCAAGCTTAAAAACCCGAAATTTATTCAAATAGGTAAGCATAAAGATTTATTGCTATTCAACAGCAATCGCATAGTGTTTATTTATTACTGTTTGTTTCCTGATCACTATTCTTAGTTAAATGTCAGAATAACAACAATTATTTTCTACTTTCTCAATACGTATCTTCTTATGATTATATGAAGGGTTCATTAACGATTTATATTATTAACAAGAAGTTTAGTAAAAGGTTTATTAATATTTTTTCTGATAATACCCATCAAACTTAAATAATTTCTATTTTGTTTTAAGGCTTGTGGGTGGTATGTTTCAATGGATTTGAAGAAGTCCATCATTGGTATGACACTGTGTTCACCGGCTGCTGGTGGGTGTTCGAAGAAGAGTACTACATCATCCACGATATACTTTTACCAGGGTTCTTCATTGCTACGCAGTTCTTCTATACAGTGTCATTATGCTGTGTGCTCGCCTCATCATTTATGACTTATCTTTATTTGCAAAAAGACAAAGATGATGAAAACTACTTAACTTTATTGGTGACATTAGGAACCGTGCTAGTTATTGGAGGTTTGTTGTTTTCTCTTATTTTTACAGTGCCTTATTCTCCTTATTCTATTGCTATTTATTAAGATTAATATTTAATGGCAAGTCACTTGCTGTTACTGTTATTGTTGAAAGGATTGCACAGAAGTATTACACCCAAACTGGTCTCCTTATCTGTGTAAACTTTTCCTTTTTGTATTTTATTGGCATTACAAGGTATTAGGGTGGATTTTTAGGGTTCAATATTTAACTATAAACCCATCGAGTGCCAGCTACACATTATTACGTACCTGGTAAACATGATTGCAAACATAATATTTCAAAGCAGTCAATGGGTTAATTACACCCTTACAACTTACATTTGAGGTCAATGCAAGAAAAAGGGTTATTAAGTTTAACATATGTATGGGTCTGTCTGTCCAATCCAAAGTCCTGACCAAATGAGACATGTTTTATTTTAAAGGAAGGAATATACATATTTGTATACTGTACAGAAGCAAAGCTCGGGCGGGTTTCTAGAATTAAAGTAAAGTAATAGGTTGTAGCCTGTCTACTGGTTTTACTTCATGCCATGTAAAAAATAGTGCAATAATATTTTTGGTAAAATAATCTTTTTGTGATTTCCTTTCAGCGTTTTCAGGACTAATATCTGTTATAACATTTGGCGCGCGAGGCGACGGGCGAGACTGGATGCCAAACTGGGAGCACAATGACCTGGGCTGGGCCTTCGCAATGGGAGTCATCGGCGTGGTGCTGCTGTTTCCAGCTGGAATTCTATTCTTAGTTGAAGCTAGAGTGCACAAGTACAAAAAGCTCCATGAAATGCAAAGCCGAGACCCATCTTCTTACACAATGCATGAACGGAAAATTGCCTACACAGGTGGGCATACAGACATTTAATCTGTTGTAGGATAATTGGTCCAGTCACTGACTTTGGTTTGGGGTATAAAAAGTATAGCAATATGTTAAATCAAATGATCTGGTAAATTTATGCTCTCAAACACTGACTGACCTTTTCTAGAAGAATACCTACTCAATATTTCAAATTGCACAAAGGCAATTTCAGGGATAACTGTTTTTTTACCTGCCTGCATCAAAAGGAGTGTTATGTTTTGTGTGTCTATTACTTTGGCACTCTCTGCAGCCTAAATGGCTTAATGGATTCTAACATATGAGGTGTTACATGGGGGATATTTGTCGTTTTTTTTACAATTATCACCAACAATATTAATATATGTGGTTGAGTTTTTAAATCTTGCTTTTATTATTAACTTAGTGACGTTCAAATATTTTGAACCAGATATTTGATGTGATGTTTAGCTTCAATTTGTTCGACAATAAACCAAACTACAGGGAATGACCATTTTGAGGGTATTTGATTTTTTGTTCTGAATCAACATATTCCGTCCAATGTATTGTTCTGTTACAATAATGAACCCATGCTGCAGCTTTACCCATGGTAAAACATTCAACCTGAACCATAACCAAAAATAGAGATAAATATATCCATCATTTTGGTGTATCTTGAAGATGATGATGATGATGATAAGTGGGGACGCCCAGCCGAAGCAGGCGGGCAGTCGATTCGGTTGCCCGTTCATTCTGCCCTATTCCCCTCAGTCGTGCCTCAGGTTACTGGCCCGGCGGCGCTCCCATCCAGCATCGATCCCATCTTCCTGTCTTCCTACAGAACAACAATGCGTCCCGTAAGTTGATGCTTTTGAGATCTTCTGTGGACAAAACGTCCTTTCCGAATGTGTGGTATCTCAGTGACGAGTACATGACACACTCGGCTAGGACGTGTTGACTAGTTTCCTCTTTGCCACAGTGTGGGCATTGAGGGTTCTGTTTAATACCTATTACCGTCAGATGTCTGTTGAGCGGACAGTGTCCAGTCAGAATTCCTGTTAGTATGCTTAGGTTGTACTTACCCAGGTTTAGAAGGTACCTTGTTCTGTTTTTATTAACCCTTCCTATCATGAGTTTGGATTGTCTGCACCCTTGCGTCATCCCCCATGCCTCATTTGTTTTCTTTTCCATTCTTCTGGCGATAACTCCTTTGGTTACCATCTCCGATATTGGTAATACCGGTTCCGGGCCTAGGTACTGTTGGTCCGCACCTGCTCTGGCTAGTTCGTCTGCCTTCTCGTTTCCCACTGCTCCACTGTGTCCTGGCACCCACGCCAGTGTTACATGGGATGTGGTGCCTAGAGTGTTCAGTTCATTCCTACACTCTTGTACTAGAGATGATTTGATCACCGGATTGTCTAGTGCTTTGAGTGCCGCTTGGCTATCTGAGTATATTATAACGTGACTACCCGTTACATTGCTTTTTTCCTTGAGGCTCAGGGCACACTTCATGATGGCGAAGACTTCTGCCTGAAACACACTGGTGGAGCCCCCTAGTGGTATCGTCGTGTGCTCATCTGATTCTTGGCTATATATGCCCGCTCCCGCTCTTTTGGTTGAGGATTTCCATGAACCGTCTGTGAAGCATGTCACTTTGGGTTGTGGTATTTCTCTCTCCCAGCTGTCTCTCTCTCCTATGTGGATTCTGTATTTCTTGTCGAACCTCTTTCTTTTCTTGATTAGGTCATTGTTTACCATGAGCATATCCATGTTTGACATTGACTCTTTCTGTATGCTTGCGTGTCTCTTGTCCATCTCGGACCCGATCCACTCCCTGCTCGCTTTTATTCTATACCACTGTTCTGTGGCTCTCTTCTCCACCTCTATGTGTACCGGGTTCAATCCTAGCATGATCTCCAGGGCTTGTGTAGGTGCTGTTCTCATTGCCCCGGTTGTCATCAGACATGCTAGTCTTTGAACCTTTGTTAATTCTTTGTCTATATCTTTTATCTTTGCTCTGTGCCACCACACGATGGCTCCATAAAGGAGTCTGGGTAGGACCACCGCTCTGTATATCCATTGCGTTATCCTTGGTCTTAGTCCCCATCTCCTTCCTATGGCTTTCCTGCATTGCCACAGGGCTATAGTGGCTCTTCTGCATTGCTCCTTTACATGTGTCTTGTATAGCAGCTTGCTGTCTAGTACTACTCCAAGGTATTTTATTTCCTTGAGTGTTTCTATCTCTTCACCTTTTATTTTTATTGGTGTTAGGACGGGCAGCTTCCTTTTGTTGGTGAAGAGTACTATTTTCGTCTTGGTCGGGTTCAGGTCTAGTCCCCTGTTCTGACACCAATTTAGTACCTGTTTTATCCCTCTTGTCATGACTTCTCTCATTACACTGAGGACTCTTCCCCTCACTAAGAGTACCCCGTCATCCGAATACGCTTGCATGTGTATACCTCTTGTGTTAGTTTCTCTTATGAGCGAGTCTAGTAGGAGACACCATAGGAGTGGTGACAGACAGCCTCCTTGTGGGAATCCACGGCTCGTCTTTATCCTTATTGAGTCTCCCCCCAGTTGTGCTGTGATCGCTCTCTCTTCTAACATGGCCATTATCCATCTCCTGACTGCGGGGTCTATGTCATCCCTCCGTATACATTTCTTTATTGCACTAAAAGTAGCTCTGTCGAATGCTCCCTCTACGTCGAAGAAGCATCCCAGTGCCAACTCCTTGTCTTCTAATGCTCTTTCTATCCTTGTAGTCAGGTTGTGCAGAGCTGTCTCTGTTGATTTACCTTCCATGTAGGCGTGTTGATGCCCGTGTAAGGGCAGTCTACCGCCTTGCATGCTTGTCCTTATCTGTGTATCTATGATCTTCTCCAATGCCTTCAAAACAAATGATGAGAGGCTTATGCTTCTGAAGGATTTAGCGTCCTTGTAGTTTTTCTTGCCTGGTTTAGGTAAAAATATTACCTTTACCTCGCTCCAGATTTTCGGGATGTGGCCTAGCACCAGACTTCTTTCATAAATTTCTTTCAGATGGTTCCAGATGTATTTCCACCCCTTTTGTAGTAGTGCGGGTATCACTCCATCTGGTCCTGCCGCTTTGTAGGGGGCGAAGGAGTTTATAGCCCATTCCCCCACTTCATCACTTATCTTGAGGTTCATCGTTTCCCCTGCTTCCCTTATCTCGTTATTATTTTTTCCTACTGTAGCCTCATGTAAGTTGTCCTCCCTGCAATCGGGAAAGTGTGTTTTTACCATGTGCTGCAGTACTTCTTTGGGGTCCGTCAGTTCGGTCGATCCTACTATCAGGCTACCCAGTTGGCAGGTTCTCTCGTTCGACAGTACCCTTACTAATCTCGCTGCCTCTGTGTAGCGTTGTATCTCTCCCGTGAATGTTTTCCATCCCTGTGCTCTCAGTTTTTCTCTAGTATTAGTATATTTGTTCCTAATGCTTCTGTATTCGTGCCAGCACTGATCATTGTTCCTTTTCAGAGCTGATCTTAGCGCTTTACGAGTTCTCTTCCTCAGTTTCTGTATCTCTTTATTCCACCACGGCTGTCCCTTGTCTCCGTTGCTCGTTTTTTCCGGACACGCCGATAGGTAGGCTTCTGATATGGCCTTGTTCAGATCTTCTGCAGCTCTGTCCAGCTCCTCACTCGTATCTGGTCTTCTATGGCTCGGTGTCCATTTACTCAGTATATCGTTATATTGCTCCCAATCCGTTTTTCTAGGGTTTCTTATTTTCGTTCTTTCCGTGTAGTAGTCCAGGCCGTACAGTAGTCTTCTGTGGTCCGACATACTGTCCTCCCTGTCCACCCTCCAGTCTCTTACATGTTTGCCTATCTCCCCTGAGGTAATTGTTATATCCAATACCTCCTCTCTAGCCCTGGTTACAAAGGTTGGGGTTGTCCCTGTGTTATGTATGTCCAGGTCATTACTTACAATAAATTCTAGTAGTGCTTCCCCCTTCTTGTTGGTGTCGGTGCTCCCCCACACCTCATGATGTGAGTTTGCATCGCAGCCTACAAGAATGGGTGTTTTCTTACCTTTATATCTTATAATCGTTTCCTCCAATTCTCTAGTTGGCGCGTTGCTTTCACCTGGGATGTAGCATGTTGCCATCGCTGCTTTGATTCTCTCTCCACTCCTTGTCACGAGGTTGATTTCTACCACGACTAGGTCTCTGAAACATATGGTCACAAGGCATCCCATATTTCTTAAGTCTCTACTAACATAAATGCATGCCCTAGGTGGTAACTCACCATTTCTTTCGAAGTGTAGGTCACCCCCCAGGCTTCCCAGGCCTGTGACCTGGTTTTTCCATACATACGGTTCTTGCATCAGGACTATATCAATCTTTTCCCTTACTATGTATTGACATAGTTCCGACATTGCGTCCTTACAATGCTGAAGGTTTACTTGACATATTCTTATTTTTTTGTAGTTTGTGTTGTGTGTGTTGTTGTGTAGTGCTGGTTGTTTGTCTGTGTTGTCCATTGCTGGTTGTGTTTATGTGTAGTGTTGCTGCCCCCCGTTTCCCTAGACTGAGGAGCCCCCTTCGGTTTCCATCCGTGGTGGATGGTCATCGATCGGGGCTGCCTCTGCCTGGTTTTCGGGTTGCAGCGCTGGGTCGCCACAACTGCACTTGCAGCTACAGCTCCCCCTCCCACCCGGGGTCTCTGCCTCCGCATCTTTCCTCCGGGGCTGAGCCCTGACCAATCGCGCCCTGATGCGTGTGGCTTGGAAAAATAGCCATTGGCTAGTCTCCGCACCCCACGCATCCTCTACGCTCTTGGGCACCGAGTAACACACCCGGATACCCGTGGCCAGGTTCTCCCGCCCCACCTGCGTCCACTCTTGGAGTTTCAGCTCCCCTTCCCTGTCCCAGTTTTGGGCTCTCAGGTAGAGGAGCGGATCCTCCAGGAGCTCCTCCGGCGGGCCTGGGATCCAGACATTGACCCGGGTGTTGCTCAACATCCGGGCCTGCAGCCTATGCCCCTGAGGCTCCCCCAGGTCCTTCTCAAGAAGCCACTCCCTCGCCTCTGCCGTGGATGGTGTCACAAGGAAAAATCCCTCTGACACCAATCCCGACATGGCGAACTGGAGTTGCCTCCCTCGAATTCCCTGCTCCTTAATCGCCTCCGTAATGAAACGGCTGACAATTCTCCGGACTTCGGTCCCTAGCGACTCATCCAGCGGTACACCGTCCTCGCGGCAGATCGCCACTGCGAGCTCCCGTGTTTCCCTTGCGGTCGCACGGGTGCTCGCGAGCGAGTCACCGCGGTTTGGTCTCTTCGCTGGAGGCCGTGTCGAGGGTCCTTCGTCCGGGTCAGTTGTCTGCCGTTTCAACTTCGGCGCCCTCCCTGGCGGCGGGGGCCTCCCCTTCGCCTGAATGTGGCGAGGGTTTTCTCCCGCCGCCATCGCTAACCTATGCTGGTTCCTCCTGGCCTGTCTAGCCCTCTTTTTCTCTGCCTTGGTCGGTAGTCTGCTGAACTCGCCTCCCTCCGTCGGGGTTGCCGCCGTGGCGGTTCCCTCCTCCGAAGTTGATGGTGGGTTCAGCAAACGCTCCTCGTCGTCCAAGGACAGATTCACCAGCTCACTCCACGGCATCTGCAGGGGTCCCCCTTGCACCTTCTTGTCGGTGCTTGGCATCCCTCCTGCTTCTGCCCCTTCCGCTCCCTTACACTCTGGCGTCTGCGGGGGTCCCCCTTGCACCATCTTGTTGGTGCTCGGCTTCCCTCCCACTTCTGCCTCTTTCGCTCCCTTTCTTTCATCTTTTTTTTTTGTTTGTTTGGCTTCCATACTTGTCCTTCTTAATATTCATCCGACTCGCTCCCCACCCTCCTCGGAGCCCTCCTACTGGGGATGGTTTGACCCATCAGGGATACGAGTCCGATATAGCGCTCCGGGGTGAGCTGTCAAGTGAGCCCGCACGATGTCAAGCCCTCCGTCACCACTACAGCGACTCGGGGCCGTACTCCGCCGGCTACTGACCTCATCACCCCAGAACGCTCGCCCGCGGCCAGAAGACTGTAGACGCGACAGCCGATTGATTCTGACTGGCTGGGCCAGAACCTCCCGTGTGAGATGAATCCCGAGCCAAAGTGGCGTGTTGTTATCCGAGGGTAACTACTCCGACCCTCTTCAAACTCAGCCTACCAGGATCTCGTTCTCCACCCGTACGGGTCCCCGCGCACGGCACAAACACGCGGGTGGCATTTTACCGCCCCCCATCCTTTCCTATTGGATAGGAGGCCCGCTGCGACATGCCACAACATCGCTTGCAGCTGATTGGATAGGAAATTTAGGAGGCGTGGATGGGTGAAAACAGGACGGTCAGGAGTGCGACTGTTGTTTCTGTTCTACTCGTTTAATCCGAGGGAAACCGAGTAGTTGACAGGCAGCAACCTCGGGAAGGAACACAACCAGTCTTGCCTGGGGTATCATAGCAACTGTGAGCTCCACCCTCGGCCGTTAGCCAAACCAACTACCGGACAAGTAGATTGACATAGGGACGGACCCATATCATCTGGCGACCGGTCGCAAACTAACGTTGATTTGGACCCACCCCCGCCCTATCTTGAAGATGGTTGAGCACTTTATTTTGTAATATGTAGCAGTAATGTTAAGTGATTAGTAATTAATTAGAGTTAAGTCGAGTGTACGCCGCTACATTTATAATTTGCTGACAAATGTTTCACAGTCAATTTTCGCAGATAACTCTAATTGTTTGCAATTTTAATGAATGCTTTGTTTTTCTCGAATTTAATTTGACTTAAATAAATGATGCATGTACTGTGAGTGAGTACAATGGCTATACTATAGCTTATTATGCTACCACACCTGTGTAAAGAAATTATACCAACAATACTTCAAATAAAATTGCCTGTAAAATTGTTGTCTGTCAAATGAAAATTTATCTGAGATGCTCTTATCTAAACGACAGGAAAATGATATTTTCTAACAGACTGTTTTTCCATCAAATATTGTATAATGGCTTCAGTACACATACATGACTCATGAGAAGACTAGAGACTGGTTCTTTGTAATAATCAATCCTTATATAACTGGTACTTTTAGTAGTATCCCATTTACAATCTTGAAGTTGATTAATGGATTTTTACAACTCTTAAATTACAAATATAAGATTAGATTTATTATACATGTGTAATCCGTCCAAACTTGTTTATTATAGAATAATCTAATTTGTAATATTTGTATGATGCATTTATAGTATATTTTAATTACCACTGTATATCCATTATATAGGCATTTATAATTCAATTATTATAGTCACTTTCGGTGTGTCCATCTGATTATAGCTATTAAGTCACACTGTGATCCTAATGATCACTAATAACAAATTATTTATAATCACAAACCAAGTTAAATAGTCACTCCTTTAGATATTAACAAATTACTTAACTGTTTTTAAGTAAATCATTTAGTAGAATTAATAAATTACTTATTAATCACTTTAATGCATGAAATTGCAAGTATTATAATGATACATACTAAACTAATGGATTTATAAGTTATTGTCAAAACCTCACTTGTAAATGACTTATTATAACAAATAAATGCATCATTCTTTCTTATTTTCACTGTATTTTATTATTTTAATTAAAAAATAACATACATTTATTTTTAATGTAATATTTTATGTTAGGGTTTCGTAATAGGCTTCTTGATTCGATGCCTCTATGACAAGGTCGGATGGCACAGTTTTATTTGAAAGCAAAGCAGCTTTAGCAGTTAAAAATCCTACATATACACTGGCGGGCTCATTAAGCCCTAAGAGGACTCCGTGCAAAAACCCGCTCGCGAAACAATCTCCGGCGCCGGACACATTTTCGACAGACTGAAGTGCACCAGCTCTATAGAGCCTAGCACCGAAGCTGTATTGGTCACATCGCGTGTTTCGCACTACAACGACACCTTCGGCGCCTCTCGTAACAATCAAACATTCGACTAAATGTGACAATATTTTACCTAATTGTAAAATTTCTTCCACACTGTCTTTACATTCGAGATTTATATTAGGTTGAATAAACTGTGCCATTGCACGTAGCTCATTTAGGTTCGGCGAAGCATAAGTGATGCGATGACCTTCACGCAGAGGTTTGGCTGCTTTTCTTCGGTCCGTTGGTTCATAAAAAACTGAAACAACCAACGATGTAAGGTATAAAGAACTATCGCTACCACATATTTCGGAACTTAGGTACTTTATATACTATTGGAGGCCGGCGACTTCGTTCGCATAGAATAACGTTTCCCGAAATTCCTGTCGGGGTCGTTTCTCAAAAAGGTACTATATGGAATAATTATTCCCTACTTTCAAGTATTACGTTATCGGTTTATATGTTAATAGACGTTGTTTGATGCAATTAGGCAAATACACTCAAGAAACGTTTCAAAAACGGCCCATTCCTAAATAACCCATAATCTAAATAACACATTGCAAAGGTACGTCTATATCATGGACTGGTATAGAAAAGGCTTTATTGTCCCATTGTTATGGGACACCCTGTTTAACTACAATACATAAGCAGTTTTTGGGCGATTGTACAGTCGCCAGCAATAATATATTATCCCACATAGGGCGCAAAAATATCTGACACGCCCTTATAATAATAAAGATATGTCAGATATTTTTGCGCCCAATGTTGGATAATATATTATTGCTGGTGACTGTATACTATAAGGAATTTTACTGTCCGGCAGCGGCAGCCCGATTTAATCGACATCAAGAAACAAGGAGGTTCTCAATTCGTCGAAGAGGGGGTGAGGATACCGTTACCTTAGAATCGGGCTATATTATGTATTTTTGAGGAACCAACCATCGCAGGGCGGTTGTGTCGGGTTTCTGGTTCAAAAGATCCTCTGTGACAACGTAATAGAAATCTCAAGTCTGTCGACAAGGATAGCATAGGTACCTTGTGATTAGACTTACCAAGAGGTACAACCTTGGTACAAGGTTATACAAGGGTATGCACCGACATCGACACACTCGGACGATGAAGTGAAGGAAATGTACGAGGATATTTCTAAAGCTTTGCACCACACCCAAAACGCTCACTTCAACGCTGTCATGGGGGATCTCAGCTCTAAAGTGGTGGGTGTAAATTGAAGCGGCGAATCGGTAGTAGAACCACATGGATTTGGAAGCAGACAAATGCACGTCAACTTCCTGGAAAAGAAGGGACTTCCTTTTAATGAATTCTTTCTTTAAGAAGCGTGGAAGCGTCCCCAACGGAAGTGGACGTGGCAAAGCCCCAACGCTGTAACTAAAAATGAGATAGACTTCATAGGTATGACGGACAAAAGGCGTAGGTATATTTAGAGATGTCTCCGTGGTCAATAGGTTCAAAACCGGCAGTGATCACTGACATGTCAGAGGCACTATATATTAATTACAGGCTCGAACGCGTCCGTCTGATGAGGTCAACGCTCCGACCAAATATGCTCCAATCCGTGATGGGGTCTGAAACATTCCAAGTGAACCGATTTGCTGCCTTGGAAAACACAATAGACGTTTATATTGACCTATAACTTGACCAAATGAAGAGGGGTCAAAGTTCTGCGCGACACAACGCACCGGCAGGGGGTCCAAACTTTCCGCGGAATCTTTGCAGCTAATGCAAAAACGACGGGAAGACCCAGCAGACACTTCATCAGACCAAAGTACTCTGAACAAAAGGACAAAGCTGGTAAGATTCGACCTTCGAAACTACAATACAAGGTCCATTAAGAAAGCGATTGAGCAGAATCGGGAATCCAAGTCTTTGTTCAGCAGCTAGGTCATAATCATCTGACGAAGTTGACCACATCTAGCGGGAAAGCCGTCACTTCAAAGCCGGAGATCCTTGCGGAAGTTCAGGACGTCTGTATGCGACGCAAGCATCCCGTCCCCGACCCAATAGTGGAGATATGAAAGCCGCTTTAGCACGCCACTACACTGAAGAGCTGCCGGATATTAGCCTAGACGAAATCGTGATGGCTCTTAACCAGCTTAAAAATGGAAAAGCCCCCGGGAAGGATGGAATTAAAATGGAGCTCCTTAAAGCCGGGAGAACTCGTATATTTAATTCCGTTCTCTTTACGGGCATGGAGCAAAAGTGAAAAAACCATTTGAAGGCCTATAGACCCATTTGCCTGTTAAGTCTATAAGCTGTTTTCAAGAGTCATCACGAACCGTCTCACACGAAAAGTTAAAGCCCCCCGAATAAACCGGGTTCCGAGGAGGATATGGCACCATACACCACATCCACACCGTGCGGCAGATACAGAAGACCGAAGAGTATATTCAGCCCCTGTGCTTAGCATTTGTGGACTATGAGAAGGCCTCGACTCTTTCGAGACCTGGTCTGTTCTGGAGTCTTTACAGTGTTGCCAAGTCGATCAGCGATATATCCAGGTGCTGAGATGTCTGTACGCAGCCGCGACTATGACCGTCTAAGTCCAGAACCACCGGTATGAACCTATCCTCTTGAATCGAGGCGTGAGACAAGGGGACGTGATTTCCCCCAAAATATTCTCAAATGCACTGGAGGATATGTTCAAGACTACGCTGGAACGATTGCGATTTGCGGATGATATCGTCATCGTTGCTGAAACCACTGAAAACTTGCAGTACATGCAGGGCAGCCTAGCTCATTCTTCAGCACCCATCGGTCTCAGGATGAACTTGGCCAAAAGTAAGATTATTCTACAACAAGTATGTTGTTCCGGAACCGATCGCTATGAATGAACGGAGTCCCTCTCGAGGTTGTCAGCGAGTATGTTTTCCTAGGGCAAATATTGCAGTTAGGCAGGAACAACTTCGAGAGAGGGGCCCGTCGAAGAATATTCTTTTCATCGCTCACACCGCAAAGTCTAAAGACGAGAGTCTTCAACGAGTGCGTCCTGCCAGTTATGACATACGGAGCCGAGACGTGGACACTGAAAGTGCGATTGGTTGGGCTATGAAGAGGGCTATTCTTGGAATATCTCTGAAGGATCGAATCCGAAACGGGGTGATTCGACAAAGAACCAAGGTTGTCGATATAGCCCAAAGGATTAGCAAGATGAAATGGCAGTGGGCCGGTCACATCTGTCGCAGAACCGACTATCGTTGGGGCAGACCACGGCTTGACAAACGTAGAGTGGGACGCCCTCCAGCTAGGTGGAGCGATCACATAAAAAAAGTGGCTGGCAGCGGTTGGAAACAAAAAACTCTGGACCGAGCTTAGTGGCGTGCATAGGAGCGGCCTATGCCCAGCAGTGGACGGAAGTGGGCTGTGATGAAGCACTACCTATAGTAGGGACACCGAGTGATGGCACTTGACACATCTGACAATAGTGTTGTGAAACACTCCATTTAGTTAACCATTTTTATTGACTTCTATCGGAATAAGTCTTATCAAACCGATAAGAGTTGAGTTGTGTTAAGAGTTGAGTTCAAATGTGGCCTAAGGGCGATTGTGCACTACAAGGAAATTTACCGTCCGGCTGTCCGATTTTGCACAAACTATAGTAGGGGACATCGAGTGATGGCAATTGACACATCTGACAATAGTGTTGTGAAACACTCCATTTAACTAAATGGAGCCCTTAGGCCCTTAGGCCACATTTGAACTCAACTCTTAACACAACTCAACTCTTATCGGTTTGATAAGACTTATTCCGATAGAAGTCAATAAAAATCGGTGTAAGACATCCACAGACCAGTTTCGTCAAGTCAGACCTTAGAGATAAAGAAGTTGGCAACTTTCGGACTAGTGAGTAAGATATCGAAATACTTACCTACCTACCCAGAAATTAATATTTGGAACAAGCTTTTTTACCCGCGACTTACCGCCGCCGTACTCAGAGACGAATTTGTTTAGAGACTAGAGTCGTTTTTAGTTATTTATTAGGGTTCCGTAGTCAAACTAGGAACCCTTACAGTTCCGCCATGTCCGTCCAACCGTCCACAGCTTAGCTCAGAGACCTTTAATTAGTTCTAGAAAGCTGTTATTTGGCATGAATATACATATTAGTCGCGCCGACAATGTGGTGAAATAAAAAGTTTTAGCAAGCACACAAAATGGCCGTCCTTTTAAGAGTGTGCGTGCTTTGAGTGTTGCTATTTTTTTTATTTTTTTTTTATATCATAGGAAGGCAAACGAGCACACAGGCCACTTGATGGTAAGTGGAAACTGTGACCCATAGACATTCGCATTCACAAGACCGCAATCCTAAGACTGCAAATGCGTTGCCAACCCTGAGGCCGAAGATGGAATGCCTCTATGCTAGTCATTTCACCGGCTGTCTTATCCCCAAACCGGAACACAACAATGCGAACACTGCTGCTTGGCGGTAGGTTAATGGATAAGATGGTGGTACCAACCCGGACGGACCCTGCACAAGGTCCTCCCACCTCCAATTTTAAGGGCCTTTTACCCACTGCAACATTTTGCAGCGATACAGACGCGCTTAATTTGACAGCCGCAGCACTATCGTATCGATGCTTCATCGAGACTTAATCGCGATTGTATCGATGCAAAAACTTCGTAAAAATAATCATGTGTTATCATTTATGTACTACCTACTTCAGCATTGGGTTCGATTGCGTCATGCAACCGGTTTAATTTACTTAAGTAATTGAAATTGGGTTTTCTCATCAATACACAATTTGTTGTAGGTAATGACAAAATTCAACAAAAAATAATGGGACTAAGACATAAGAAAATTATATGAAAAATTTAATTTTAATTTCATCATTTACACGACAGAATAATCTTAATAATGTTGATATATCAAACTAAATTTTATGAACATGGTGATTAAAAATACGTGTTACGAATACATTACATAAGCACGCAAATTTTTAAGAGAATTTGACAAATTAGAAGTAACTAAGTAAAAACAGAAACCCAAGACTTAATTACATTATTAGTTTCAGCGGCATGGTTCAGCTACCCCACGGTTATTTCACGTTTATAAGTAACGCCGTTTATATCTATACCCTTCTAATCCGTGTGTCTCACTCACGTCTTGCTTTCCGTTGATGCACATCAGCACATTAAGGTCATTAAGTATTCACTATCTGTGCAACAGTTTGCGGCTGGTTGGGCGTTGGTTGGCAACTGACGATGCTTACAAAAATTGAAGTGTAAAACGAAATTTAAATAATACTTAAATGTGGTCGGTTTACACTTAAATGTTAATGCTTCAAAAGTGATAAAGAAACATTGAACACCCATCGAACGTATTATTAAGTAACTTCTTAGTCGAGGTAAGTCACAACTTTAAATTGTAACATAACAAAAATTAAAACAAAAACATGCGTTATTGTACCGATGATGAATAAAACTTGATTTATTATTATGTCTAATCTTTTGGATAGGACAGCCTTAACGTTAACATTGAAAGCGAGCAGCAGGAATGTTGTAAGTCTCCATTTAACTTGAAGTGTATAATTATTATACTGGGTTGTTTTGTTTAAATTAATGCTGCTTATAAACTTTGTTTATTTATTGTATAAAGACGATAACGTTATATTGCAATCATGAATACGGGCCCAGATTGTGTTAATATAAATAAATGCATTTGTTTGTGTAAGTAGTAGAGTCTAATATACTAGGTCGATTATTGAAACGCATATTATGTAATTACACTAAAGTAAACCTTAAGATTAACAACATCTAGGTAGGTAGGCTTACAAATGCATTTTAATAATTTAGAGACAGTATAAATTTATGTGAAATTTATAAAATGTATACCATAAGGTATACAGCTAATGACCAAAATAAAACAGATACCGTACCATTTTCAATTGCACTTAAACATTTACTGCATATTGTTGCAAGAGAAAATGAAGGGTACACGGAAAGAAGATGTCTAGTCACTTTTTAAAACAAATAAACCCCACTATCAATGTTGCAGATCCATTGAAACTAAGTCATAGGGTTGTCGCAAAATATTCATTTCGTCATCAATGTGACATATTGGTATATAAGTCATATTTTTTATTTAATATACAAATATAAAATAAAATAACAGATTTATAAAGAAGTTAAATAAATAATTAAGAGATTTTCTAGATTAGTTGGCGTTAAATGTTGCCATTTATTACTGTGGATCCATTGTAAATATGAAAACGATCACTCTATTTCAGCTTCCCCATAATTAAGTAATTTTAAAATTACCCTCTCTGTGTTGTAGTTGGGTTTTTTAAGTATTCAACTTCATATACACAATTGTTCCTTAGTGGTGAAGCTTTAACATGGACACTATCCAATCAGACACACCATTAACAATGCTCATAGATTCTCTAAATTTAGCTCAGATTTTTGTATTTCAGAACATTCATAATTTTAACTGGAGGAGAATTAATAGAATTGTATATGACATAATACGACTTGCATCAAATTATATATATACAGTGCCAACCCTAGCATTTTCAATGATTCTTCAATACTGATAACAGGGTTTGATAATATTTTAAAGTAACCACAATTTGCACAAATAGGCTAAGATGTTTACCAGCATATTTAGTGACTGTATAAATTTATGTGAAATGTATAAAATGTATACCATACAACTTTTTAACACTGCCTAGCCCACTCTGGGATTACAGGTGTGAAAGTATGTATTTAAGTAATATTTTAATATGTAGAGTATAATAAAATGTAGAGTTATTAATGAATTATTACTTACCATTAGCATACAGCTATATGTATATATTTCCATATTTAAAAAACCTGTACACAAAAAAAAACTGAAAATACATGATCCCTAATTTCAAATGAGGATAACTCGAAAAGTTTTTAAGGTAACAGTTTTTTCCATGTCCCCTTCAAATTATCTAATACAGGGTAATCTTTTATCAGTGCACAAATTTTAACACATGATTTAGTATCGTTAATATACTATATTACAACAATAAAATCAGTTTAAATAAAAAAACATATTTTTTTGCAAATTATCTATTCTATATTATAAATATAAACCACTATTTAAAAAGAAACTTAACAGTAAAAAAACCTTTTTACAACAACCCCTGTCTTTGCTCCCGTGCATTAGAGGGTCTATAAATATTGTTAAGTAGTCAGCAATATCTCTAATGTTTTTTAAAATACCCTGATATATTATTTAAGTAAAATACACAGAAAGTGCCATGGCTGGTAGAGCTCACCGTGTCTGCAGGTGTGGCCCAATTTGACTGTATAATTGCTGGCACATACCGTAAAATTTATGCTTTATATCATACTCTTGCTTTAAATTCTTAAACTTTCCAATGCTTTGTGGGACAAAACTATATTAATAATAAAGTACCTATGTTCCTTTTTGTAATTGTTTAAAAAGATCCTGCCCAAGTATAAGTGTATAAGTATTCAATATTTAGGTGTCTACCTATTACAGTCAAGCGATATAGCCAATGGTTAGGGTCTAGCTAAGAATCCCAAAAAAAACACGTTTGCTGTAGGCCCTCTTTAATTTATAATTTTACTTTAATTAATTTTAGTTTTAGCGGTAATAGTAATAAACACTGAAACAATTTCAACTGCCTATCTATTACGGCTCATGAGATACAGTCCGCTGACAGACAGACAGACAGACAGGCAGATATTAAATTCTTAGTAATAGGGTTTGATCCGCACACTTTGGGTACACAACCCCTAAAAAATTTGTTCATTGCTACGGTAAGCCATCATTTTATCGAATTTCACTTCATCAATGTATTATTTAACCAAAAATCATTTCATTGAAAGCAATTTTCTGCTGAAACCTTGATGTTTTCAGGATATATTAAACATTAATTACGTAGGTTAGACATGTGACATACAAAAAAAAACTCATGAGGCAAGAAATGCCTTTTGATGTAATTAAAAATTCTGCGTAATGATATGTTCTTTGAATGGTGTTTCGATTACATAACATGTACCCTCACTACTACACATGGTGTAGATTTCTGGAACCAGAAAACCAATTGTATTTGCAAATGCGTGGTAAATGAGTTTTTTTTTTATTACTTCAATTACATTCGTATGCAACTGCCTAAATGCATAAAATACAAACATTTAAAATATTTAATTAAATGGCTGAAAAATGACCTTAACCTGCACCAACACAAACACTCATTCAACAAATATTTGAGCTTGTTGACACAAATACTGGACTTTACTGGCAACCAGACCAGCAGAAGAAGCAGGGATTTACGAGTTTTAAAAACAATGCATCTTTAAATGCATTTTTATTATTACGCACATTTTATGAATCAGATTAGGTATTGATACCTTTTAGGGTTTGGCAGCTCAGCAAGGAACCTCTACTGTTTTTCCATGTGTGTATTTTAGAGACTTTTAAGACGGCTAGTAGACAATTAAGCTTGCTTTAAAGATTTCTAATTAACAGATTTATTTTAACCCTACATTAGGTTAGATTTGTGCTTAACATGATATTTTGTAAAATAAGATTTAATAAAATCTAGCTAATAACTTCCCGAAATTACTTTAAGAAGCAGATGACAAAGTTAAGTTTGTAGGGATTGCAATTGCAAAAATTAGGGAAAAAATCGTAAAAACAACTTTGCACGCTAAGCATTTGTCAAGCTATAAAACCCTTAAAGGAGTCACACCCTTCCCATTCCTAAGCCTTCCACAACAATCAAGTAAAACGGATGTCTTAAGTAAATAAAAGGTAATATTAAATATTGACACATTATTATCATTTTTTCATTAGTACCTACCGAGTAACCAGGAGTAGGTAGTTGTATTGTAATACAGCTTACTCTTAATCACGTGTTAGTTGCGATGCAACCGTCAAATAGCAACCTAGGTACGTGATGTCCCCGCATGCGTCATCATAACATAATATACAACAGAAAATGAATTTTACGTTCCCACACTTCGTAGCGTGTGTGAACTTTTCGGCATTGTGTTTCGAAGCGAATGCTGTGCGCGACACGCTAAGTAGTACCACCATTCATTTAGTGCGGATTGCGAAACATTTTACCCACTTGTTATTCAACGCAGCCTTGTCCATTCGGCGTTACCTTACACAAGCAAAAGGGTATAGCTTCATTCATAGTCATAGTGGTCGGTCATGTCCATGACCCCATAATGGCACGTAATGTGCTCCAGATAGTTAAGATAACCACGGCTACACCTATCTGAGAAAATTATCGTGGGTCGTTACATTATTACCTATCTAACTATATACCTAGCTCTAGCCTTGACTTGCCACGTTACCTGCACATAGTTTGTATCGTTATTCTCTCGGGAACTGTCGGTATATTAATGTGTCGGTAGTATAAGTATGATTGTCAAATTAATTAATTAATGAGTAATTACCTATAATTAAGTATCTGGCTCAATAAGTCTAGACGTAAAATGGTTATAAACAAACGAAATCTTTTTAAAACATAGAGCTACCGTTGCCCATAGTTCTATTATAATTAATTGTACTGTATTTATTTGAGGATTTTTAAAACATGCGTGTGCAAACAAAAGAAACAGTTCAAACAAAAGAAATAGACAAATCAAAAGTATTTACAAAATCATATAAAAAAGGGATATTAAGATCATATCAGTAGGTATATAGTTGCGCGTATATAAGTTCATAGGCGATAGGCGGGTCTTTATTATTATAGGTATTAGATTTACTGCCTAATTACGATACAGTACTTTAATAAAGCTGTCGTCATTAATAGGTTTAGTCATATGAATGTTCCTAGGTATATTGTGTTGAATGATCTGATAGTCGTAACGTATCCCTGCGAATAACCTAATCATCCAATCCAATCTTGTTTTTGTGGCAATCGGTCACAATAGGTGTGCGACCATTTAGTAATCATAATAACTCGAGGACCGCTCGACATGACATTAACGACTTGACAAGTAAAACAATAGCTTCCTAGGCTTGTGCCACCTTCAAGCGCAGTCATTTGTTACAGACACAATGAAAAACAGAAGCTTAGCCGGCAATTGCGGCATTGGAGTGTTCGTCATTGCCCTTGTGACGGTGGCATTGGCATTCGGCACGCCCAACTGGCTGGTGAGCGACTATAGGATACGAGGGGCCAGACTGGACAGGTTAGTAAAGTTCTCAGTGTTTCATTGTCAAGGGACCACTTTCTACCCGAGCCCGACTGCGTGAAAGCAAAGCGAAGGTTTTATTAGCTTTCGCGCGTGTCTATGTACCTATATGTATACCTATCGAATACTTAATAACCTCTTGGTAATAATACAGCTCTCCGGAATTTAATAATGTAAAGATACCTTTATATTCTTGTTTTGTGGCTTTTATCATAATGTAAAGCAGGCTTTCTTACATTTTTTGACAATAAGAAACCCACATTAATCTGTCCCACGTACTATGAGCGTCTACCCGCCAAGCTTAAAACAAACCGACGGCGACGCACAGTGGTCCCAAATCGAGAAAGTTGGGACATTGGTTTTATCGGGTTATAAAAAATACCATTCGATAGCAATTTTAATTTTAAATCATAATTGTACCTAATATACCATTTTCTTAAAAAACGCGTTTTAATTGGCCAAAAAAAATATTTAAGAAAAAAATGTATGGAGGAAAAACTATTTCATTTTTTTTCTTGAAATGTTTAAAAGTGTTCAGGATTACTACTAAAAACTACTAAAAATCTTCTACCCAGTCATATTTTTATCTTTTGCGTAACCTTGCAGCTTTGTGCACACCAAGCTGTTAAACTTTGCGACAAAGCATTTAAATTTATTGAATAATCCATTATACTCGAAGGTACTTAGTGGATCAATAAGTTTAGTGATTATGAGCTGGAAATGAAAATTTATTATTGTATTTACATTTATTAATCGTATTATATTGACATTGGACGAGTGACCATTTATTAGATGTTCAATTGTTGTTTTGTATAAAATTAATTATTTTTGCGTTAAATGAATGAATGAATATACTCGTATTTATTTGCATTATTTGATTATTAGTATTAATGTTTAACGATATCAATAAGTATATTTATGTTGTAATAATATATTGATGAATAAATAAATTAAACTTAACTATTATTTATGATGTTATATTTAGTTATTTACGGATTAGGCTGATGTTTGTTTTGATAATTTAAAGCTTTTCGCGAATCTTCCAACGACTCCTTAGGGAGGCGCGCCCCACCGGGTGGGAAATTTTGATGTAAAGATAAACGTAAAATAAATTATAATGCGCAACGTTATCGCCAATTTTATGACGCATGTTTTTTTGTACCAAATATATTGAGAAGTTGAGAAGTGAAGCTTTCATTTGCTTCACTTTGTTACATTCATAACTTGTGTTTTTAGGCTGGGCCTATGGAGTCACTGCTTCAGATCTCTCCCCGACCCTTCGGATCAATACCAGAGACGGTTCTTCGTCGGGTGTCGGTGGGTGTATGATCGGTTTACGACGGGCTACGACAAAATACGAGGATTTTTACTGCCTGGTGAGAAATCTAAACTAATCAATCATCGTTCTTTACACTATCTTTTGTAGGTAGGTAGTTATAGGTTCCTACAAACTGTTCAAAAACCCTTAAAAGATAGACGGACTTTTTGGACAATGGCTGACCGTTAGATAATTACCTCGTTTCTTTGTTGACATGTAAATTGTAAGGTGTAAATGTCAAGAATTTAAATGAAGTTCTCTCAAGCTTATTCGGAATCCGCTTATAACGTCAAATTTTATTGTACATATAATTTTCAGGTTTCATGATCGCAACACAATTTTTCTTCACGCTATGTCTACTCGGAGTGTTAATATCGACAATTCTGGTGCTGATGTTCTTTCTCTGTTGGGGGCCGGATCAGAATCGATACGTCATGTTAATTAGGACAATTGGATATACCATGTTGGGTTCAGGTATGCTATCATAATTAACTTATACTAATTATTAAATGATAAACTATTGCAGTTTATTATTCAAATTACCTGTCAAATAAAGGTGTTTCCCAAATGAAATGTTACTAATTGTATGATATGTTACCGTTTCAGGAATTTCCGGGGTAATAGCGGTCATTATTTTTGCGTGTCTGGGCAACGCAGATGGGTGGATGCCAGATCACCAAAACAACTACTTGGGTAATGTTTATTGATATGTTAATAAATAATTCAAGGCGGTAATCGATATTCAGCGTGACTATTATATTTCCACTACTAGTGGAGTCATTGAAGCATTATTGCTCCGATTTTTTTTACTGTGAACCGAATTGCATACAATTTTGGAATTAGGTTCATCTTACCCTTAACTTCAAAAGTGAAAATGATTTGAACTCCGCAACCACCCTGGGGGTTGGTGCCACCCCTTCTCGGGGGTGAATTTTTTTTTTCAAAATAACCTCGGATATCGATAGAAGGCCTAATTTTAAGCAAAAAATCGTCTATAAAGTTTTTCAAAAAATCCAATACTTTTCAAGTTATTGGCAATTGAAAATTCGCAATTTTTTCACGTTTTTCATCGGTTTTTTGCAAATATCTCCAAAAATATACGTTTTATCGAAAATTTTATAAAAAACAAAATTGTAGCAGGTAAAACAATGAACAATTTGGTTTTTTATAAAGTATTCTAAGTGCAATATTAAGCTAGATATTAAAGTTAAAAGCCGTTTTTTATTTTGTCTGAAATTTAATCGATGCGGTCAATGCCATCTAGCGGCGAGCAGATGCATTTTATGCATTCTAATACAAAAGGGTTTTGTAGTGCTTGAAATAAGCTTTAAAATGAACACTATTAAAAGTCTTTTGCACGTAAAATAAGTGAGCTGTATTGCAAATAAGGGGAGCATTTAATATTTTTTCTTTTAAATCAATGGGTTTCATAAGTGCCATTTCCACCAAAATTAAAATTAATCGTATTCCGCCTAGAATTAACTTTATTATGAAGAGTTTGATAGATAGTATCAGTTTGGCTGCTTCAGGACACTTAAAACACCCACCTTTTTTTCATAATATCTCAAAAATGACGACAGATACGTATAAAAGTGTTGGGGTGAAAAATTTTGGTATTTTTCTGGCAAACAATTTGGTTTTTTTATTTTTTCTGTCAAACAAAAATTGACGGAGATATGATTGTTTAAAGAGCGCGTGGCAGCGCAATCACAGCCATCACTTTTTAGAAAAAGGTTTTTTACTATATATTGCAATGAAGGATGTTGTAGCTCTCTTAATTACCTTTACAATGGTTTTTTATAAATTGTGATAGCATGAAAATTGAAGGAGTTATGGTCCAAAAACTTATCATATTTTTTTCTACTTAGTAACTGAAAATTTCGGAGTGTGAATATTTGGAGCAATGTGAAATTACGCAGTATAATAGAGACCCACAACTATTGTAATGTGTATATATATACATAATATGGCTCATATATTATTATACTGCAAAAAAGGATGTGGAGCGTCTTGCGGATGCAGAAAAGTTGGTCTGTTTTGTAATAGTACCTGTGGGTGCAGTGGAGATAACTGCCAAAATAGCCCTCCAATTCAGCCAGAAGATGTTGAATGTGACAGCGACTCCGACATTGAGTCATGAATAATAATATTATATTTTAATAATAATAGTACAATTTTATATAATTTGTAAATATTTTATTCAATAAATGGCAATTTTTTACTCTAAATTAAATTATTTTTAAATATGTAATCATGTATATTTACTGTTTTAATTTAGGGGTCGTTTTAAGGGTAGAAAAGCTTAAGAATATGATAATCATTTTCGAGAGTGTGGAATAATATTTAAATCCTTTTCATTTTATCAAAAAAAAAAAAAAACAATTTTTTATCAAGGGGTAGTTTTCAAGGGTTGAAAGAGGGTTAAAAATTTGATAATTATTATAGAGAATATAAAATATTACTTACTCTATACTTACATCTTTTTATGTCATACCAAAGTATTTTTTTGTGATTTTTTCAATTTAGGGGTTGTTTGCAAGGGTTGTAAGATTTTCAAGGGGTTGAAAATGATTTTAATATGAGGTAATTATGTTAGAAAATACTTTACAATTTCACCACTTACTATTAGACATGTTTTCTAGCGATAAAATGGCTCAATGTAAATTTTTCCATTAAGGGGTTGTTTACACCCCTAAAAATAATAGGCGGAGTTCAGATCATTTTCACTTTTGAAGTTAAGGGTAAGATGAGCCTAATTCCAAAATTTCATGCAAATCGGTTCACAGTAAAAAAAATCGGAGGTAAGACCGTATTTTTCGCTTCAATGACTGCACTATACCTGTATAACCATATGCTTTACAATGCGGAATGTATGGTTTCAGATATGGAAAGCCAGATGTAATGTTTTCTTTATTTTGCAGGCTGGTCCTTCGGCTTGGGCGTGGTTGGAGCGGTGGCCTGTCTAGTCACGGCAGCGTTGTTTTTAACGGAAGCTAACATTCAGCGTAAGAAGCGAAACAAGCTCAAAGAATCACAAGCGCAATTTGAAATGGAACATGACTCCAAAGCTTAACGTAACAAAAGTATCTACACAACATCACATTATCTGTCTTAATCTAGTTTCTCACTGACGGAATATCTCTTACTCAAGTTAGTGCAAGTGCATTGCTTATTATGTTTGTTCGTTGATCAAAAGATATACGAACCTTGTGTTTATTTTATTTAAGGTTTATTTTATATGTAATTTCTGTCATATTTCTTTAGATACATTTGTAAGTGTATGTTGATATGGGGAATTATTCCTAAAGGTTGATGGGCTTTATGTGATGATTATTAGTGTCGTAAAATTTCCGTCCTTTTGTGCAGCTAATAGAATGCTGAAATCTGAGCATTGTGATTACCGCGTCCGACCGTAGGAGTAACGATTGTGTTTAGAATTATTTTTACTAACTTGCACGTAAAATATAGATATTAATGTCTTTACTAAACTATTTTATACACTGAAATCTAGATTTAAATTGTATACAACGTAAATTAATTTACATTTTCTTTTATTAGCATGTACCTATTGTATATTAGTAATTTTAAGTAATGATGATATATCCGTCCAATTTCTTAGACTAACTATCAAAGTCATGTTAATAATGTAATGTGCACCTATATAGATCTTAATTATAAAATATTTAAACAAAAGTTAATAAATACTGCACAAAAAGAAATCATTAAAACTACCTAGTTGTAGTCTATCAGACGTTCAAAAGAAACAATAACTTTATAATAACAATTAATTATTATTTGTGTCCCATGATGGAAGAATTGAATATCGTTTTGCAATGTTACATTACGTACTTACTTAAAAAATTAGACTGCCTTTAAAATATGCCAACATGTGTGAGCGTCTCTGCCTATTCTGACTTAATTAATAAAGTATGTACCTAATTAAGTGCCGTCCGTTTTTAAAGCTGTTTTATAAGCTCTATTTTAAGTTTTCTTTTACTTATATGCTTTTTACTTATTTAATAAAAAATATTTTTACGATTATTGTATTGTTTTTGTATACATATTTACAATTGAATCTTTATTTTACTTGTGGGAGGACCTTGTGCAGTGTCCGTCCGGGTTGGTACCACCATCTTATCCATTAACCTACCGCCAAGCAGCAGTGTTCGCATCGTTGTGTTCCGGTTTGGGGATAAGACAGCCGGTGAAATGACTAGCATAGAGGCATTCCATCTTAGTCCTCAGGGTTGGCAACGCATTTGCAGTCTTGTGAATGCGAATGTCTATGGGTCACAGTTTCCACTTACCATCAGGTGGCCTGTGTGCTCGTTTGCCTTCCCATGCTATAAAAAAAAATGTACATAATAATAAATCTAAAGAAAAGCCGTGTCAGTAAATGATATACGTGTCACTAAAGCTAAATCAATTAATTTTAGGAACGTGTACCTCTGTGCACTAAATTCAAAATTAACAAAATTAACTGAACATATTTGGACATATTTGAAGGGAATAAAGGCTTGTAGTACTGTTAGGCGATGGGCTTGCCACCTGTCACTAATACACTGGGAAACATATTAGCCTACTTGCGCAAAATGTGGTTACAGAATTATCAAGAAGTTTTAAGACTTCTTGGTAATTCTTTAGCTCTGCCTACCCCACTCTGGGAATGAAGGCGTGAATTTATGTATGTAAGTAACAAAACTAAATTGCTTATTTGTAGCATGTGGATACAGTGTGTACTTGTAAAGATTACATTGCGTTTGTGTCATATGTTGCCATTGCATTTTTTGAAATTCAATGCTTTGTAGCTTTTTTTTTCATTTCAAATTACCAAATTCTAAATATAAGTTTTTTTTTATCATGATTATATCTAGGATAACTTGCGTATTGTGCAAACCGTACCGTATTTTGTGTCATCTAATAATGACTCGTCTTCATCCCACTGGGATATATTGATATTCATCTATACCTAACCATATCGCCCTAATAGGTAATAGCTCTGAAAGAGTATTACTATCGGTTAAATAAGTGTTACGCGTTTCAGATCACTAGTATCAGTAAGGGCCTGTTGTTTGATCAGTAGTTAAACTAATCGTTAAAAACTCTAACTAATGATTACATCTCAAGGAAATGTGTCAAATTTTCAATTCCTTATTCGAATTTTAACAAATAGTTGAGTTAACTACTGATCAAACAACCGAAATGGTATTTTCCTGTGTTTATCCAGGGTATAAGCTATCTCCATTCTAAATTTCATCCAAATCCATCCAGCCATTACTTGCAGCGTCAAGGAGTAACAAACTAAAACCCCCTTTTAGGCGGGGAGTTTTTTCTAAATTGCTGAAAGTTGCATTTTTTATTTATAAACAATAGCCTAAATACCAATTTCCAAGTTGCTTAGTTCAAAAATAACTAATCTTCCATACAAACTTACCGCCTATTTAACGCCTTAGGGGCAGTTTTTCCAAAATCAATGCATGTTGTATTTTTTATTTATATGTATAAACAGAACCTTAAAGACCAATTACCACGTTTCCAACAACAAAAATTACCATAGTTCCATAGAAACTTTCGCCCCCTATTTTAAGCCCTTAGGGGACGAATTTCCAAAAATCAGGGTAGGTTAGGGGTCAATTTATTTAGGGATGTATAAAGCTCGATTCTTAACCGTTACAAAGCAATTAGAAATGTTTACAGACTTAAGTGAAATTTAATCCAACTTGACTATAGTACATACATATACGCCGTATATATGTATATTATACGGGGTCACCTAATTTCACACAGGTGACTCGGATACATATTGATAAATTATTAAAGTGAACTAGAAAAGTTAATATATTAAAAATGCTTAAAATTAAAATCTATCGATTACAATTAAAGAACGAAAAAATACGAATAGGTAGGTACATAAAAATATGAATTTGGGTCACCTTTTATATTTTTTTACAAGATTTTATTTAACTTACAATGTATGTAAGTACGTATATATGTAGGGGTCAAAACTTGCAAGTTAAATTTGACCCACTTCCCGGTTACCGATGAAGCCGAAAATTTGCATACATTTGAAAATTTAATGACAGTGCAATATATTATACATGGAAACTTGAATAAATTGTGTCCACCCCATTATCATTTAAACTGTATGTCCAAGAAATATCTAAAAATCACAAAGTTAAACGCTTACATATTTGTCAACAAAAATATTTTCATCATGATCGGATATGTCGTTTTTGAGTTATTGCCGAAAACCTGCGCTTCTCAACAAAAGGACATAAGTGCCAGAAGATACGTTCTTTTGCTGGTGCACTTTTCAGTTTTCCTCATTTTGAGATAGATTTTTGAAGAAACTCCTTTGGAACTTTGAAACTCTACATTGAGAGTACTGAGACTACTTTTTTTCTAGCTGCTGATTGTGCGGTAAGTTGGATTTTTCGCACTGGTGTTTCACTTTTCGCTTCTCCATTTTTTTATATACCTTAGTTTCAAGCCGTGCATCTAACCAAAAAGGTAGCATGTACAACCGTTTTATTTATTTTTGTTTTCGTAATTTAAGTAGCATTTAAACTATACATAATTTACATACACACCATGTACACCTTCACGCCTTCATTCTCAGAGTGGGGAGCTACAGAATTACCAACAACTCTAAAAACTTGTTGATAACTCTGTAACCACAATTTGCACAATTAGGCTAAGATGTTTAACAGTGTATATTAGTGACAGGTAGCAAGCCCATCGCCTAACAGTAGGTACTACAAGCCTTTATTTTTATTAAAATCACATGCATACAGACACACACACATACATACATACACACACATACACACATATATTCATACATACTAATAATCTAGGTAATATTCAAAAATTCTTCAAAACGGTTTTCATAAAGATGGCTCAATGAATATTACGAATGATCGGATGGGCATTAAGGTGGATTCACGTAACAGCATCCCGTGCTTAGCACGCAGTAATGTGAATCCACCTTTATGCTTGACCCTTGGCTTTGGTACACCAAATAATAAATGTATTCGCTCTAAAATAAAACTTTGAAAAGAAAAAATAACGTCTCATGGTTATTTAATTACATTTACTGTCGCACTCAGAGACGTCCATTCAATTTAATCCTTGTTTAGTGACGCGTTGTCTTATTCTATTGCTATAGAAAAGAAAGTGACAGCAGCAACTTTAATCAAGCATTAAATTTAATTGACGTCTCTGAGTGCTGCAGTCAAACACTAGTGGCTCTGTGAACTGTAGACCTCACAAACCAACTTAACTTTGACGTTGGATAACAGTTACGTCAGCTCCATCCCTTTCTCTCTGCTATCGTAACTTCGATTTTCAAAGTACGGCCTCAGAGCTTGCCACCGAGCCTTAACACCTTGGGACTCGTATTAAATAGTAAATAGGTATTGGTAACTCCCGAGTTATAACATATTTAAAATTCTCAGCCTACGACCATGAACTTTTATTGCATTGCTTTTAACTTCTTCGAATGGGTTATTTTAGAACACCTTTATTCTATCACTATTTATTATATTGGTAATTCTGTAGCTCTGCCTACCCCACTTTGGGATTACAGGCGTGAAGGTATGTATGTATGTATTTGTTATATTCACTCCACGGCGCGGCGAACCCTGTTATGTAAACCCGGCACAATACTGATGTCGATGTGGCACCCTAAAGGGCCGTGAGTTGGGCGCTTGAAAACTACATTTTATTTTGCTTCATAGTCTGTGGTGCTAATATCTATGTTCAAAATATCGTTTGACTGACTGAAATTGTATTCATGAATTATTGCCATTTTGTTAGTTTTCTGTTATGTTATTCACAAAATAATGTTTTAATTTTAACATTCGATTTATTTTGAACACTAATACGTTAAAGCAGATACATTCAACATGACGGCCAACAACGAATACCCGAAAGCTTCCAGTAAGTAAACCGGGCACGCCCATGAATAATTTTAGCATTTTCTTGTAGGTATATAATCTATTGGCTGGAAGATTTATTTCTGTATGAATAAGTAAACCCAAGTGGGTATAAATAAGTCGGATTGACTAATATGATGTTTTCAGCTTACCGTACAATCGTTTTGCTCCGCGAAAGTATGTTTATGACTCTTGACCTCTAGCCGCATTTCTGAATCGTCAGGATATTTGGTTATATCTTCGCTATAGCTGAACTGAGCAGTCATTGATTGAACCTAATTTCCATATAAAATTAACTCAATACAGATTTGTTATCATCACTGAGGAAACTAACAAACTTTTCTTATAAGAGTACTTTATCTTTTCTTGTTTGCCAAACACAATGATTAGATATCAACTTATAAGAAGTTTTGTTTATTGTTTTTGTAGGTATATATGTAATTATTATTATTATTGTGACATACCAACTGTAATATGTGCACAGCTAGCAATTTTATCTTGTATCAGATTTTTGTTGCTATAATATTTCAGCTAGATTAGCAAAATTTAATCTTTTAATATGTCAGTGCTAGTTCCTACTTAATGAGTGAGCCATGGTTAACACGTTCAGTACGGCAGCCTGTTTATCAAACTTTTAGCTGGTTACTTACCATCGGTTACTTTCGACCCGATGCCGTACTGAATGTGTTAATAACCAATGATCGGATATCCCGGTGCAACACAGGGTGAATGACCTCAAACATGCTAACATGGATATGCCACGGGGTTCCGGGACTTATGTTGTTAAATATTATTCTGATTTTATTACTTCAAATAAATTTCAATACAATTTAAATGTGTAAAATAAATATTTTGACAAAAGTAATTTAGGTATGTAAAAAAATTAAAAAAGTTAGTTTTTATTATACTCTGTTTAAAATTGATCTGCCAAATAGTCTTTGGGTATGAATATAAATAAAATATATAATACGGTATTACTAAACCGCGATTAGAATACACTTCGGAAGTAACGTCAGCACGCTGTCATTGCATATTATATCCGCCATTAGTAATTGTCATTTATATGCAATGACAGCGTATAATATTTTATTAGTTTGTATGAAATTGAAATAGCATACAATTATTTTCTCAATATTTTGTATGTTTAATCGATTTCTTTACACGTCTAAAATCCTATCCTAATGCCTATTTATAAATATCCCAACAATCTCATTTTCTTTTCGAACCAGATCACGGGATTTTAGTCATATCCATATTAATATTTCTACTCTACGAGGGGCGTTCAATAAATTCTCGGTATTGGTATCTTGCAAACCTTTTTAGTAAACTTCTTAATACTGGCCGCTAAGAGTCATTCATCGACAGTAAAAAAAAGTAAATTTGAAGCCCACACGTTCTTTTGTTTTTCTGCTACTGCTGAACAAACGTGACCACCATGAGCGATTTTATAATGATAATTAAATTGGAGCATCGAGCCGTGATAAAATTCTTGACTAAACAGGGTAAAAATCAAAAGTGTATTAAGGAAGAAATGGATTTAGTTTACCGTGAGTCCGCTCCTTCATTATCTACTGTCCAAAAGTGGTCAAATGAATTTAAGCGTGGGAGGGAGAGCATAGAAGATGACCCTAGACCTGGTCGGCCTGTTGAAGCTACTTCACCAGAAAACATTCAAAAAGTGGAGAAAATTATACTGGAAGATGGTCGAGTGAAGGTTAGGTCTATAGCACAAAAAACCAATATTTATATTGGTACAATACATGATATTATCCACGATCATCTTAACATGTCCAAAGTTAGTGCGAGATGGGTACCACGAATGTTGACACCGTTTCAGAAGCATACGCGTGTTGCTTGTTGTTCCGACTTCATTGAGCTGTGTGGTGAAAACCCTGATGGTTTGCTCCAAAAAATTGTTACCGGAGATGAAACTTGGGTTTATCATTATGATCCTGAGAGCAAACAAGAGTCGATGCAGTGGCACGTTAAAGGAACACCTCATCCCAAGAATTTCAAAGTCGTCCCTTCAGCTGGCAAGATCATGGCGAAAATATTCTGGGATTGTGAAGGGATATTATTAATAGATTATAAAGAAAAGGGTTTCAATATTACAGGAGAGTACAACGCTAACGTTTTACGCCAATTACGGGAAGCAATCAAAGAGAAGAGGAGGGGAAATTTGACCAGAGGAGTGCTGCTTCTTCATGACAACGCCCCTGTGCATACTGCTCATGTTGCCAAGGCTGCTGTTCTTGAATCTGGGTTCGAAACAATTATTCACCCGCCGTACAGTCCAGACTTGGCCCCCAGCGACTACTTTTTGTTTCCCAACCTTAAAAAGGATCTTCGTGGACATCGATTTTCTAATGATGAAGCGTTGAAGGCAGCGGTGGTGGAGCATTTTGACACCAAAGACAAAAAATATTTTTATGAAGGGTTAAAAAAACGAATTGACAGATCTTATAAGTGTATAAGCATAGGGGGGGAATATATAGAAAAATAAAAATAAAACACTAATCGTATGCTTTTGTTTTCCTTCTCATACCGAGAATTTATTGAACGCCCCTCGTATATCCCGCAGTGTTGCACCGTGAAATCCGATCACTGTTAATAACTTATTGTGTATAATTTCAGATGCCACCTTGATTGGAGCGACCATAACCTATGTGGCAGGGTTGTTTCTTCTCTTCTCCTTTGCTAGCCCATACTGGATAGAGTCATATCCGGAGATGTTTTCCCAGTTCAAGCACATGGGCTTGTGGGAGTATTGCTTTGACCGCTTCCGCCTGCCTCCCTATCAACTGGACAAACTTTTCATTGGCTGCCATTACATTTTTGGGGATGTAAGTGTGATTATTTATAAAAAATTGGTTATCCATCATTTTATCATATATAATTTCATTGAATTTCATGTCATTGAATGCTATTTTCTGCTGAAACCTTGATGTTCTCAGGATATCTCAAACATTAATAATGTAGGTTAGACATTTGACATCCAAAACAAATTAACTCATGTGGCGACAGATGCGTTTAGATGAAATGAAAATTCTGCTTCATGATGCATTCATTTAAAGGTGTATTGATAAAATAATTGGTACCATAAAAAAAAATAGATGGTATTGTGGCATTCTTCGCGACAGAGACAAGCGACCGAGACAGGAGACCGCGACTGGAGACTGCGACCGTCACTTGACAGTAGGCAACATATAAGCGACAGTTTGCGAGCGAGACCGAGACAGGAGACAGCGAGACGGTTGCTGCTGCAGACGAGTAGTGTCTCGTGTCACGCTCAAAGCAGAAGCATCGTCCGATATATAATGCACAACTAGACTCCTACAGAGATGAAAATTTGAAAGATAATATTTGGAAGAGCACAGGCGAAGTCTAGGCATAGCGAAAATGATCCTTCTTGGCCTATAGTTAAATATAATTCCTTAATAGGTAATCTTCTTTTAATTTTGTATTTGTAATAATAACATAAGAGCAACACTATTCTTTTTCGGTTTTCCATCATGATTCATGATTCATGACTAGGGTTAGGAATTTTGGTGGCATATCGTGGTTCTAAAATCTATGGAGTCGCTTTTTCCTAATTGACAACATTTCATTTTGGTGACACCTGCAAATTACTATACGAATCGAAAGGGTTTTGCCTCCTGAACACGGCAAAATATTTATTTAGATTTATTTTTCTTTATTGACAAAATTACAAGTAAGTTAAAAAAAAAATGAGTTTTACCAAAACTATGCCTGAATAGATATAATACCATTGCCTTTTTCACGAGAAAAAAAGCTGTCATACTTCAAGTTTGACATTGATACTATTGACAGATGGATAGATACTTGAGATCGCTTGACCGCCATTATTAAAAAGAAAATCTTTTTTTTTATACAGATTGGACTAACGTAATATGTCCATTGTGTCGTAGAAATGAAGTTACGCCCTTTTAGAATAAGAACATCTTAATAAATTAATAATAAAATAATTATACATCCTAGGGAAAAAATAAAACTATTAGTGTCTTCCTCCTTCCAAACAGTATCTATAAAACGAATAAAATTAAAGTCTTGAAAATATGAAATCTTGTCAATTATAATACATGACACTTTGATTTTGACCTTCAGTGTGGTCATATTTTAAAATGAACCAAATACATTTTTAGTTCAGTAATTCCATACCCACTAATATTTGCTTGTTTGTAACGCTTTCACAGAAGAGATATCCTTCATACCAAATTGCATTGAAATTGGTTTAGTGGTTTAATGCATAAACGAAATTTGAATATTAAAACATTAAAGGTCAAAATCAAAATGGTATTTATTATAAAAAGTAAGAAATAGCGATATGCCACCAAAATTCCTAACCCTATTCATGACACAAACACAACTGACTACATCGACAGACTCTCCGATACTTGACGTCTCTCGGTCGAGAAGGGACAATTGTCGCGGTCGCCGGTCTCGGTCTCGACCTACAGCACATGCAGAAGAGACCGAGACACTTGTCGCGGTCTCCGGTCGCGGTCTCCTGTCTCGGTCGCTTGTCTCTGTCGCGGCGCTAATTCATAGCTTTTACCTTTTAAATTGCATGTCTAACACAGTACAGTCAAGCACAGTCTAACACATTTACATAATAAATTAGGAAAATATATATTGTAAATTTGATGTGTGTTTATTTCAGGAGTACTATGTGATCAGGGAGTGGCTTTTACCAAGTTGGTTAATGGCAGTGCAGGCTTTTGTGACTTTAGCTCTCATGACCTCACTTGCTGCTCAGATCCTGATGGCAGCCGTCATTGTCCGCTGGCCTCTGCGCTTAGTGCTGCAATATGAATGGATGTTTGTTTCTATGTCATTTGTTTTGGTTGCCCTATCAAGTGAGTTTCTTTTAAACACATATTTCAATTTGTATCACAGTCTAAAATGATTCTTGCCTCATCATCACTCTCCATTCAGCAGCCTTTAGTATCATAACTAGAGTTGCCGCGAGTAGTGGTTATAGCGAATAGTCGAATACCGATTAATCGCCATTCACTTTGGCGAATAGTCGAATAACTCGACATTACTATTCGACATAAAAAAAACATTAAACACATTAAAAATATTTCTAATTTCTTCTAAGGTTGTGAGCAAAAGAAAACAATTAAGTTAAAGAAATCTGTTTCATGTTATATGTACATACATACATATTATGTAGTAAATTTAATTTTCAATTTTTAAATGCTGGCAAGTGGCAACCCTTTTCTTGTACATAGTTTACGGGGAATACCCCGTTTTGTATAACCCAGCGTTTATTATTGTAGGGGATTTCCCGCTCAATCAATACGCTTGTGTTTAGGATAGGCGGCATGCATTTGTTATTTGATTTTCGACATCGGTTGACGTTTTTTTATTTTTTATTTCTATACTTATTTGAAAATTAAGTAAGCTTGCTAAACGATACTTTATCACACCAGCAAGCTCTGTTTATTCACAAAGACTATTTTCCGAGGCAGGTTTAATTTACGAGGAAAAACGAAACCGACTTGCTCCCGAACGTGCAGAAAAAAAGGTTTTTTTGCACCACAATCTGCATCTGTAGGATTTTAAATATTAATTAAAAAGCCTAACTAATTTAATTTCATGAATATGATAGGCACAGGCACATATTACAGATAATAATTGATATTGTGTATTGTTTTATTAGGGAAAATAATAAAAAAAAAAAAATTTTTAACTCATTCGTTTTTTGTTCGATAAAAGTTTATTTTAGACGACTATTCGCCGAATGCCGAATAATACTAGCTATTATTCGATATTCGACGAATTATAAAAAAAATTACGAGTAATGCCGAATGGCGAATACCGAATAATAGCGAGTATTCGCGGCAACTCTAATCATAAAAATTTTGTTACAGGTTTTTTCTTGTTCCTGGGTGTTGTAATATTTGGAGGGAACTGTTATCGTCGTGACTGGTTGATGTACCCTTCATTCAATGCGGTGTCATGGTCATTTGCATTTGCCATTGTTGCATTTATATTTTTTGGTAAGATAAAATTACTATTGCATTTTTGAATACTAATATTGTCCATGTCTTCCCCTGGAAGTTGTAAGAGGAAACTAAGGGAACAAAGGCTTGTAGCACAGATCACAGAAACAAGGGAGATATGTTATGGGGGAGTGGTTCGTGTCGCCTCGATATGGTCAAATTGACCATATCGGCACGAGGCGTGTCAAGCGTTGACACAGTCACTCACTGAACGCTGTCAGTATAGAAGCTCCGTTTAAATGATAAAATGACTGTATGTAGCGTGAAAGTGTGCAAAAATCGAAATACAAACGTTAATATAAAATCAAAGGGCATAACTTACCACCGGTAAATTTTGTTTTTAAGCATTATTTATATTTTTAAATGAATATTTTACATTTGAATGGATTTCAGAGCGTAAGGTTGTGAAAGTTGTGTTGACGTTTTTTCTATCGACTATCGATAAATGGCTTATTCTACAGCTATAAATAGAATTCAATGTGTTAATAGTTCTAGTTATTTATCACTACCACGACACGCTTAAAACAGAAGAAAAATAATTTTAACAAATTTTCACGTTTTACAAAATTTAATTTTCTTTACAATATTAACGAACGACGAAGGACTCTAGCAATTCAAATATAAGTAGGCGAATCATACAATTAAGATAAAAATAAATAACCAACCACAAATGCAAAGGGCTCTGGCTCAGTATTGAGCTGTGCTTGCACACAGCGCTGATTGACAGCTCGCGCCGACTCACTCTTAAAAGATTCAAGCCTAAAGGTTGGATGGTAGAGATTGCCCCAAGTATTAAGTCTATCTTTCTGTTTTAAGTAATTTGTACCATTTATGATATAAAGTTTACATAATCAAGTCGGTAAACTACTGGTTTGTCCCAAACTGAGATCTTGTGACGTGACACTCAACCGAACCCATTTTATTAGTATATTTGTGTTAACATCATAAAGTCCAAGTTTACAATTTAGACTTATGTACTAATCAAAACAAAAATCTTTAACAGCTCCAGAAAATTTACCAAAGAAATTCGGCCATTTTTTTGTTACGTTCTAATATAGGTATCGTTCCAAATTTAAAATCTTATGTATCCACTTTACGCAAACCGTATTCTTGCTAATAAAATATTATTCTATTCTAACAATAATATATTAAGTTTAAATGATGTAATTGTATTAACCTAGTAGTAAAATAATAAAAATAGTACTTATTTCCTGTAAATTGAATAGTACCTATATTAACGTTGCAAACAAGTTTGAATTGTTTATCGATATATTTTGAAACATTCCTTGTGGCATCCCTAAGTGGACGACAGGAGAGAAACGCACACCTCTTGAAAAAAGTATAACTAGATGTCGCTGTGTGTGGGTAGTCCTTAACCTGCTGAACATAGGGACTACTACCTTGGCGCCATCTTGCTCTGAGGAACTAATTAATTACTCGTCGCATAGATGGCAGCTAAGTGACGCGTAAGCGCTACCTTACGTTCAGTGACTGAACTACGATGGAAAAAAAACGATCTTTCAGCATTTTTCAACCTTGAGAACTTAGTATAAAGCTTAATTTTCTGCTACTATCAAAACTATGTTACGGCGTTTTTAGTTCGTAAGCTGTAACCAATTATGAGGAGGTTGTTTTTGTAGTAGTTAATAGAGCGTAAGCGTAAGACGCACACATGTTTAAAAGTGGCGACACCGGGTCTTGTACGAATTGGCGTTCATGACATATCTCCCTTGTTTCTGTGATCTGTGGCTTGTAGTAATGTTAGGCAATGGGCTTGCAACCCGTCACTAATATACACTGGTAAACAGCCTGTTTATACAAAATGTGGTTACAGAATGAAAAACAAGTCTTTAGAATTGTTGGTTATTCTGTGGCTCTGCTTAGCCCACGTATGTATGTATTTATTTATTTATTTATTTATTTATTTTATTTGGGACATCAACAGCGATACATTAACCTCGTAAGTCCTGTGTTTTCTTAATAGCGGTAGTGCTAAGTACCGAATGTACTTTACCGAGTACATATTAAGAATAATGCTTTAGAGTCTTTTAATTAGTGCTTTAGAGTTCAAAATATTTTATACGATAGTGAGTAGTCAGGTCTGAACTACTGTCATTAATTTGTACTTGTACAAGTACGCGGGGACTTACGAGGTTAAATCAGATACCAATATGTATGTAATATTGTCATAGTTTCTGTTTCTTGTCAGAAGGAGCGAGAATAATGGATTAGTTATGTTTTAGTACCTATAGTTCAAGCCTAGAGTTTAGTTTGGTAGTAAACTAGGTATATTTGGTGTGTCATTGTCCCCTGATTTATTTAATTATTTGAACAGGTGTGGCCGCTGCATTGCTGTACTTTGAGAGCCAGAAGCTGTACGAGCTGCGGTCAGAGGCTCGCAACCTTGTGGGACAGATGCAACACAGCCAGCCAGAACATGCACTGCACCAGCTCCGCGCGCAACTTCACCAGCAGCGCCAGATTGGGTGGAACGTGTAGGACAGAATAGGTCAGGTCAACATGCATACATGAGCTAGCTAATTCGTAAAACTGCTCCAGCCTGATCCATTGAAACTCCAGAAATTCAAAGTTATGTTGTCTGTGCTTAGCTGTTACAAATCTACTTACACTCTAAATTATTTTTTAAAAGAGTATCTTTGAGTTTACACTTAGCTTGTATATGCAAGGCACAGTTATCCAAATGTGTACGTACACCTTCCAATGACTATTGCTATTAATTTATGAAAATATCTTAGTTTTTTTCAGTAGCTTCTTTTGATAAAAAAGATGCTGCAGTCATATTACGGGTCATCCATGAGGGCCATTTTTGTCGAATATTACATAGGGTATATCTAACACATTCCAATGCATTGTCTCGTGCGAAACGCGAACTTCGGCTAGGGCTAGAGTGACGGCGACGTTTTTGGCAACGTGCATTGAACCTACACGTATTGTGGATCTAATAAACATTTTCAATTGTATTTTAAGAATATTTTATGTATTAAGAATTGTAAGACTATGAAGAATCATAAGACCATGCGGGTTCTTATAATAGAGGCCTTAAAACTCTTATAAGTATATTATGTTTGTACTGCAGTTCTACTTGTACAGCTTGGGGCAAATATATGGCACAGAGAAGTATTGGTTCACTCTCAAGTCTTTGACATCAGCCAGTGGGTTTTCCATAGTTTTGAGACCTTTTCTGCTTGTCTGTACAACCTAACAACAATCTTTACATAATTGAACTTGAATCTCTCGACCCGTCCATTAAAATAATGCTTATTATTAGATACTATTTTATTAATTAAGTTGAAAGATTGGTGTATTTGAAAGTCTTATAGTTTAAGGTTTTTTTTTACTGTCACGGCTTAGACTTCTGTCAGGTGGGCATTTTTTTTTTCTAGTGTACCTAGCGTTTTTCACGTGTCCGACAACTTCATTCAATCTTTTTTACATGATTATGTTAAAAACTTTGACTTGTAGCTAAATTACCAGATAAACAACACTCTTACGTTTAAAATGACGCTACTAGAAGTATTCAATAACGTTAAATTTACAGTTTTTTTGTTATTTTTGTTCCCTAAGACCCCCAATTTTTTCCGCGTCCAGGCCTGGTGTTACATTTTCGAACTTCAAATAAACAAGTTTGGAAACTTTTGTCGTACATGAGAACACTTGTTTTTGGGAGTCTAATATGTGAATTTACTAAAAACGCCCTTAATTTGTCTCCTTTAGAGTTAATATTTAACAAAAAACTAGTTTAAATCGTGTCCACCACATTCGACATAAGGGGAATTCCCCCTTTCCGTTACCGTATATTAGGCTTAAGGTATCATTTTTATTACCAAAATATATCTTTATTTTCATCTAGAAACTTTTGTTTTCACGTAGCAGCACAATATTTGTCTTAAAACGGTCAGTACACGAAAAAATTGTGTGTTAAAGTGTCGTGCTTTGCGTGGTTCAAAAAGGGTTCCACCACTCCGTTACCAAGATTTGAAGGTAAAATCTTTATCTTTATGTTGTTGTGATACATTTACCTGAATAATTGTTTATATCTAAACTCAATTTCACTAAAATATCTTTACAATCAAGATCGAATGCATATTTAATTTGTATTTCAAAGTGCAAAACATTACTCCCGTTACTTCCCCTTTCGTTGCCATGTCGGCAGTCATGTATAAGGGGAATCTAAAAAGTAACGGAATGGAAACATAAAGTTATGATTACACTGAGATCACATTTGAATAAATTATAGTATTTACATAGGTAAATTTATTTGTACCACAAAAGTAAATCATCTTATACGGTTCGCAAAATTATCTTTAGAATAATGCAACGTGTTATTTTTAATCTGCTGCGTAGTTGCAATAACATTAACCGCAGATATCTCAATTAAATTTAAATAATACGACTAAACTACCTACATTTGTTATAGAAATGGCTCCTCTCACAGCTGCCGAAAAACAAAAACGGTATCGGAAAAGGATTAAAAATGACCCTATTAAATATGAAATCCAAAGAAAAAAGGACGTGGCGAGAATAAAAAAAAATATGAAGGCAAGAAAAATTGCAACTACCAAACTATCAAACTATCCCGAAAAATGAAGCATCCACCAAAGAATAGGTACCTACCTAATACCATTGCAGTTGCTCATAATTTGTCTCTCAATAATCAGTATTGGTCAGGAAAGTCTAAAATGTAACCACTATAAATATGCGATAACCATAACCCTCATTTTGCTTTGGTCAGTCGGGTTAATTAAGCTTTTGTGGATTTGTGATCTTGGTATAACTGCAGCCTTATGATTTCGTTACCATTATTTTCGTTACCGTCCTTTGAAAATAATTAACATTTTATTTTATTATTAAATCCCCAATTGATAAACATTGCAATTTGTGTATTATATGGATAAACTTTTTACTAAAGTATCCACGTATAAATAAATTTGTCGGGTAAACCTCATAACGTCCAACTGGTAAAGAAAATTGTAAGTAGTTTTGGTCGTCTGGTAACGGAATAGTTACAATAATCGTAATTTCTTTCAAATTAGTTCATAATGTTTTAAAAATAAAACTTATTTTCATAACTTACTATATTTTCAAGTAAATAAAGCATTTATTTATCCCCATTTTACTTTCTTTCAATTTATATCAATAAATGTATATGGTAACGGAAGGGAAACAAATATGAGCCCGAGCCACTTTGAAATCGCTGTATAAATTTAATTTCCGTATGTTTTACAAAACCATTGCTAAATTAAGATACCTAAGACTACTAAAAATGCTTCAACACCCTTAAAGTTCAACAATTAATAAGTTCGAAAAAAAATGATCACAAATCTGTTGGTACAACTTTGAAAAAAAATGCCCAGGTATGCAATTGCACTTTAAAAATAAATAGTAATTACATCATTTTACATGGTGCAATGTATTAATACTTCATTAGTATTATTTCTTTGTAATTATAGTAGATTTCATCTATGTTGACTTAAGTGTCACATTTAAGATAATTATTATAGTTGATGAACTTGCAGGGTTTCGGTACAAACAATTTGATACAAAAAAATCATATTTGTTTTCTGTTTTGAATTGAACTTAGAACTAAAAATAAAATGCATTTATTAATTTTCTTTTTTGGTCGAATATAACGAAGAAAGATCAAAGCTTGTTTCTATAATAGAATGGTAAGATTGTGTAACATTTATTGATATATTTTTAAACAACTTATTGTAAACCAAACCCAGATGAATTCGTAATCCGTCCACGTAAGTAAGCGTTTTGTGTTATATTTACTATCGAAAGTTCTCTTAGTAAATAAACTATATTTCTAAATTAATATTTTATTTATCCTAATCCATTTATAACTAGTAGATATTTATGGAAACTCGGAGTGAGTATTGTTTTAAATACGGTTTTACTGCAAAAAACTTACCACACCTTAAATAAGACACGATAAATTTCTTTGACATAGCGGGGCTCCCTTTTTCCGAAGTTATCATCGAAGCTATTGAAGCTGTCCTACCGAAGGTGCGAAATTGTAATTTTGTAATATACTGAATTCAAACTTTCTCAGATTAAGACGTTACTGCGAGAAAGTAGTTAATGTTAGCTTTGATTATAAATAAGATATGTATAACAGTATTAATATATCTATTTTCTATATGTACTTTGTTAAACATTTGTCAATGGAAAATGAATGTAATTTAGTTTCGCTATGCGCTAACAGATGGCCAGCAGTCGGGGAAGACTCTCGAAGCCGCGCGGTGTTTTCTTTGCTGAAGATTTTTTTAAAGTACTTCATCTGATTATGTTTAATACATTGGACCCCTGTGTATCATTCGCGTCTTACTTATCGCAGCCGATCTCGTCACAGAGCACTGTCGTCCGATAGTAGCACTGGTGACAGCTCGAACAGCACGGACTAATCCTCGTCTCGTGAAAAGACACGTAAGAGGGACCGCGCCCGTACCAAACGTCATCGCCATCCCTTGACGTCGGACTCGGATAGCAATAGCTCACGTGAATTGCACAGCCGCAGGAAAAGATTCCGACGCTCGGATTCGAGTGCCACGTCAACTAGCTCGTCTGTCGAAAGTGATTACGTCAGTAGAGGTTTTTCAGATCGACATAGAAAACGAAGACGACATGGTGATCACTTCAAAAGAAACCGGGAGACTGATTTTCTTACGAAGTTTCTAAGATTATTAGCGAAAGGAAACCATTTTGAAGGTTCTCATCATGTTGCTCAGTTCGATCCTGACGCCCATTCACAGTCTGCAGTCGATTGGTTTTTTTTTTTTTTTTTTTTTTTTAATGTTATAGGAGGCAAACGAGCAGACGGATCGCCTGATGGAAAGCGATTACCGTCACCCATAGACACCTGCAGCACCAGAGGAGTCACAGGTGCGTTGCCGGCCTTTCAAATGAGAGTACGCTCTTTTCTTGAAGGTTTGAAGGTCGTAACGGTCCGGAAATACCGCAGGCGACAGACCATTCCACAGTTTAGTTGTGCGAGGCAGGAAATTCCGTGTGACACGCACAGTTGTGGACTGCCAACCATCTAAATGATGGTGGTGGAATTTCTGTCGCGTAGGACGAAGGCGGAATGATGCGGCAGGAATTAATCCGAACAGCTCCTCGGAGCACTCCCCGTTGTACAAGCGATAGAGAATGCAGAGTGAGGCTACATCTCTACGCAGCGCCAAGGAGTCAAGCCGATCAAAAGTACGCTGGCAGCCGACAATTCGAGCGGCTCTCCGCTGGATGCGGTCCAGAGGGAGAAGCTGGTTTTGGGGAGCCCCAGCCCACAGATGAGAGCAGTATTCCATATGTGGCCGTACCTGCGCCTTGTACAGCTGCAGGCGGTGGGCCGGAGTGAAATACTGTCTCGATCTGTTGAGCACACCGAGCTTCTTCGAGGCCAATTTGGCCTTACCCTCTAAATGACCGCGGAACTGGACGTCACTCGAAATGTTGACACCGAGGATTCCGATACTGGCTGAGGCAGTGAGGGGAGTGCTCTCAAAACGAGGAGATGCATCGAACGCCAACTTCTTAGCGGTGAACGCGCAAACTTGAGTCTTTGTGGGGTTAAAACGGACTAAATTAAGTCGACCCCATTCTGAAACTTTTTTAAGAGAAGTCTCAATTTCAGACACAAGTTTGTTTCGGCTCTCGACGACGTTGTCCCGAAAAATATTGGCGCGGCCGGTGTAGAAGGTATCGCCTGTGCTATCATCCGCATAACAGTGAATGCCGCAGACTTGCAGCATGTCATTGATATGCAGAAGGAACAGCGTGGGTGATAGTACACAGCCTTGAGGGACACCAGCATTAACAGAGATGGAGTCAGAGCATGCACCGTCAACTAAGACTTTTATGCTTCTGTCTGCTAGGAAGCTGGTAACCCACTCGCATAATCTCTCGGGAAGCCCATAAAGCGGAAGCTTAGAAAGTAGTGCTTTTTGCCAAACCCGATCAAAAGCCTTCGCAATGTCCAAACTAACTGCCAATGCTTCGCCCTTAGTCTCGATCGCCTGTGCCCATCGATGTGTGAGGTAAACTAGAAGATCACCAGCCGAGCGGCCCCTACGGAAACAGTATTGTCGGTCACTACGCAGCTGGTGATCCTCTAGGTACCTTAAAAGCTGGCAGTTGATGATGGACTCCATTATCTTCGAGAACAGGGAAGTTATGGCTATTGGCCTGTAGTTGGACGGGTTTGAGCGGTCGCCTTTTTTAGGGATCGGGTGCACCAAAGCTGACTTCCATGAAGTCGGGACTATGCCAGAGGAGTACGAAAGTCGAAAAAGACGCGTTAAAACCGGTGCCAACTCTGGAGCACATGTCTTCAACACAATAGGAGGGACTCCATCGGGCCCACTCGACTTATGAATGTTGAGGGAAAAAAGTGCTTTACGCACCGAGCTTTGATGGAACCGGACATCCGGCATGCTGCTCTCGCACCGCGGTACGGTCGGCGGTTCGCGTCCCCCATCGTCCAAGGTCGAGTTGGACGCAAAGAGTTTGCCCAGGAGATCAGCTTTCTCCTTTGCGTCGTAGGCCAAGGAATCAGTTCCCATGTGCAAGGGTGGAAAAGATGGCGTGCAGAAGTTTCCCTGGATAGCTTTGGCAAGAGACCAGAAAGCACGAGTTCCCGATGGGAGGCGTTCAAGTCTCTCGCCAATTCTACCAATGTGCAATGACTTCGCCCTGGCAATAACCCTCTTGAAGGACCTAGAGGCAAAGTTGAACTGCTTTTTTAACGCACTGGCCTGGTCATCCCGTGCCGTCGCTGCATTTACCCAGGCTTGGTAACACTCCTGCTTCCGGCAAGAAGCCTTTTTGCAAGATCGACCAAACCAAGGTTGGGACCTGCCACCAACTGGGACTGCAGATGACGGAATGAAAAGTTCCATTCCCTGCAGCACCACGTCAGCAACAGAATCAGCAACGACGTTGGGATCATTGGCCGCGAAGCAGACTTGCCCCCAAGGGTAGGACGAAAAGAATGTCCGCATCCCATCCCAGTCTGCCGACTTGTAATGCCACACACAGCGGCCACGAGCAGCTCGCCGACGCGGCGGGCGCGTGAGTGGCACCGAACTCCGGACTAGGCAATGATCCGAGGACCCGAGAGGGGCATCAACGGATAACTGGTAGCCAGCCGGATGCGAAGTCAGCAGAAGGTCCAACAGGGATGGTTCCTGGCTCTCCACATCTGGGATTCGCGTGGGCGCAGTAACCAGTTGTGTCGAGCCGTATGCCAGAGCAAAATCGTAAACAGATCTCCCCGCATGATCGGTTTTACTAGAGCCGAGCCATTCGGCGTGGTGGGCGTTAAAATCGCCAAGTATGACGATTTCTGCGGATGGGATCTGCTGTTGCACAGAGTCTGCAGCCATTTGAATCTGCTCCATAAGTCGATCCGTTTCGGCATCACCGCTATGGGACCTATACAGACACGCAAAGACGCGCGGATGGTCGTCGCTGTCAACACGTAGCCATAAGATAGAGAGGTCCCTACCTTCGAGATTGCTGAGGTGGCGAGAACTGATATCATCTCTAACGTATACGCACACCCCAGCCCGAGGTACGAAGGAGTGTTCCAGTCCGTACCCAGGATAGGAGAGGTAAGATGTATCCGCTGGGGATGATATCTGTGTCTCAGTTAAAAAGAGCAAGGCCGGCTTTGCTGTCTCGAGGTGGTGGTGAACAGCATTAAGGTTTGAGTGTAAGCCCCTGATGTTGCAGAAGTCCACAGTAAAAGTGGCAGGGGTTGCCGTGGCTGCTTTGCCCTTACCTCCGGCAGATGGCCAATGACTGAGCGCGGTTTTGCCCCCCCCAGAGTACGAGGGGCAGTCTGGGCGTCCATGCTCAGGTACAGTGTATCCTGACCATGGAAGTCCAGAGGGGGATTCTCCAACGCAAACGCAGCTGGTACCCTCCTGGGGTATCCTATTACATAACTGCGCCATCATTGGGGGGGGGGAGGGGAAGTGGGCCTCCGGTAACCTCACTCACTCGGCGAAATGCAATAAATGTTGCTTCACGCCGGTTTTCTGTGAGGCCGTGGTATCTCTCCGGTCGAGCCGGCCCATTCATGCCGAAGCTTGGCTCTCCCACGTTTAAATTGGATACGGAAAGTCAATGAGACCGGGAGAATTTATGGCTTGAGTGAACGACAGATTATCGACTACGCTATACCGAGTAGCTGGCCATGCACAACAGTGGTACCAGGGAAGAAGCACAGTCGATTTGAGCTGGCGGCAATGCCACAATAAAAATTTTAAAAACTTTTCCAGATGATAGGAGGAGTCACTGGCAGAGTATTATCATGAGAAAGTCGGATTAGTAAAGATGTGTAAAATCACTGGCTGAGATGCGGTCGACTGTATAGTAGGCGGTATTTTAGAACACAGTATAAGACTTAATGCCCAAGGTTCGAATTTTTAAAGGCCTGCGCAGGTACTCAAATATTTGCGACGCATTTCTAAACGCAATAAAATTAATGTTAGAAAAGAGGGCCAAGCTAATAAAAATATGTCGCAGCAGGTTCGTAATTATGATGTTACTAGTAACAATAGTAATTCAAGTAGGGTTTCTTTGCCAATCCGAGAACGCTCTAAATATGTACTTAGATGTTTTAACTGCGCGGAAGCAGGGCCCACCGCTCGCATATTTACAAACCCATTAAAGCGCTGTGAGAAATGTTTCCGTCTTGGACACGATTCACAAAATTGTGAAACTGTCACTTCTCTTCCAAGACCCCAACTCAAGCACAGCGTTTAACGATGGAAGATCAAATAACACCCGGACCGTCCTAACAACTGATAACAAATACTGATCAAGGAAATAGTAAATATTTCGAAACAATAACAGTTAATACTATGGCATGTTCAGCTTACATAGATTTCGGTAGCCAATGTACGTTAGTGAATGAAACAGTATTATACAAGTTTAGGATTAGGTAGGCACTGATAAGAGTAGACTTCCGCTAATAAAGGGGTTCTCATTTGGAAGCATTACTCCGATATCTAGGGCGATAGTTAGTGTGGTACCTAGTCGACGCTGTGGAGGCGGATGTAGAAGCTTATATCGTCCCTGATCAGTTAGTACTTAAAACCGATGTGTTTATCGGTCAGACGCTAACTGAACTGCCTACTGTAACCGTATACAAGACACAAACACAGAACGTATTTTGCACTGCTTGAGTGCGATAATAGGGTCAACATCTTGAACACTGACGAGATATAAATGTACACACTGGATCTAATTATAGTGGAATATGATTTATTCCCAGAAATATAGGTCTTAAACCTGGCAATGAGTATACAGGGTGTCCGGGAGTGCTGTTTTACATTAATGTAAACTGTCTTTTAAAACATTTAAAACCGGCTAACTTAATTTTAAACGAAGGCAAAAAACCTTTTTTAAATTCACTAGTTTGATAAAATTCAGTCTTTGTTGGATAATATTAATAATAACTTCGCTGCTGTAATCAATAAACTCAATTGTTATATCATTTTTGAATCTCCATTAAACAGGCCAATTTTTAGGAAGGCAGCGTGGTATGCCAATTTTTAGGAAATGATAGGCGATCTATTAGCCAATAACATCGTACGAGAATCACAATCCCCATACGCTAGTCCTATTGTTTTGGTGCGCAAGAAGAACAAATAATTTAGGCTTTCCTTCGATCATACCTAGTGCGAAGTGATTAAAAAACTATAGAGGACAGCTATCCGATGGCGGTAATAGATGACCAGCTCGATCGGCTCAGTGGCAAATCGTTGTTTACCAGCATGGATTTGGCATCCGGGTATCACTAAATACCTGTTGCAGCGGAGTCGCGTTATAAAACAGCTTTCGTGACTCCTGATGGCCACTATGAGTATACACGGATGACGTTCGGTCTTGTGATCGCACCCGCTGTGTTCCAAAGTATGATTTATAAGGCACTTGGGGCTAAGCGGTTTTAGCTGGCCATTCCTTATCTAGACAACTTGCTGTCAACGGGTAGCTCTATTGAAGAAGATTTCTCTAAACTTGAATCCGTCTTGGAGCTCTTACGAGAGCTAAACTGACACTCAACCTTAGTAGGTGCTATTTTTTCCAATAGGAGATCGATTATCTTGGATATGAGATATCGGAAGCTGGACTTAAACCTGGAAGCAAGAAAATACAAGCCGTCTTAGACTTTCCAAGGCCTATTAACGTGCACCAAGTTCGTCAGCTCGTTGGTCCTAGCTTGTTATTTTAGGCGTTTTATGTACCATTTCGCATCAATTGCACGACCTCTTGCAATGGGGAGACGAGCAAGAAGCGGCCTTCCAGGAAATAAAGGCCAAGCTTGTTACGAGACCAATATTGGCATTACATAATCCAAATTTCAGTACCTACTGAAGTCCAATGTGATCTGAGTAAGTCAGGGTTGGCAGGTATCCTGCCTCAAAGACCTGATAAACGAACTCCATTTAACCCAGTAGCTTACTTTAGTCATCAGACAACTCGGGAAGAGAGTTTTGGCACTCCTACGAACTCGAGACTATGGCATTGGTGTTTATTTGATTGGTCTCGAATTTACGGTGATTATTGTCTGCAGCGCCTTGCGCTCAACACTTACAAAACGGGACTTAATCCCGAAGATTGTGAGGGCGGCGTATGTTGCAAGAATACAATTTCACTACAGGCTAATTGAATACAGGCCGGGTCGCCCTGAGTCGCAAACTAGTTTCCTCACCAGATCCCTAAGAGGGAATTGAGGTTCTGAACATTACTGCAAAAGACATCCACGTATCAAGCATATTAAGTGTTTTCTCGAAAGCAATGAGGAAATTACGGATATAATGACCAATTAATTACCTTTTACGCGATGAAAAGGAACGACGACGCGTGGGATCGAAACTTAAATGGGTTGTTCCAAGTTCAGCGCGATGGAGAATATGTCACCTAAATCATGACGAAACAGGTCATTTTGCTACAGACAAAACTTTGGAAAGATCAAAGCCGATTATTGGTTACCTAAAATGAGCCGCTTCGTCAAGAAGTATGTTAGGACGTGTATTAACTGCGCTTACAATAAAAAAATGTCAGGGAGGAAATCGGGCCCCTACCCGGAAACCTCGGAAACCCTATCCCTAAAGTAAACGCAATATTTCATCATTAGGACCATTTAGGTCCGTTTATTAAAAGCGAAAGGGGAAACTGGAGGAACTTTGGAGTTAATGATGGATTTAGCAAATTCATTTTCAGCAGTTAGGAACACCAGATCTAGAACAACAGTTGAAGCACTGGATGATATTTTAGCAATATTTGGTAGCCCAAATATACATACTATAAATATATATACTCTAGCCTATATATATACTATATACTCTTTACACATCTAATGACTTCAAAGCCTTTATAAATTCTATTGGAGTAAAACATGTCCTCAATGCCGTTGCTACACCTCGAGCACACGTGCAAATTGAGCGATATAATAGAACAATCCTAAAATAGTTATCAAAAAATAACAATGTCAATAAAATAAATTCACGGGGAAATTACCGGCTGAAATTGTGTTTGGGCAACGAACAACAATGTCAAAGTGAGGGTATTCTTAGAGGGGCTGGGGGAGAATCTGACGAACCTGACGAACAAACAAAAATGAAGGAAAACTTTGATAAAAAGAGGGCGTCAATTAAGGTTTTTAAAATGGGTGATCTAGTAATGATTCCCAATAATAATCCCGGACAAGGGAAAAGTAAAAAGCTTTCACCTAAATTCCGAGGCCCATTTAAAATATAACATAACTACTACTAACTAAAATATAACATAACCTAACTATATAACAGTTTTGGGAAATGACAGTTATGAAGGATGTAGTATCACGGGGCACTGTCAAAAACGTTATAAATATATTTCCTGCTGATCAGCTTAAGCCATGGATCGGTATGGGCGTGTCTCCAATTGCTAGCGAAAAGAGCGATAACAGTGACACTTTCTCATGCCCAATCCGAATTTTCCAACCACTCCTGGAACCTCTCTCTGCCCAACTTTCGCATTCATATCTCCCATTACTATATTTATCTCATGACTCTTTGTAACATCAAGCAGTTGTTCTGCCTCTTTGTAGAAGTTAGCTACATCCTGATCTGAACCGTCAGTGGTGGGAGCATATAATTGGATAAGGTTAATATTTCTTGGCTTTGCCTGTATTTGAAGCATCATGGCTCTATTGGACATCGGGATAAAGTTCAGAGATGCGTTAATGGTTTTGGTATTTATGAGAATTCCCACTCCGTGTCTGTTAGACGACTCACTCGAACCAGAGTAATACAACACATGATTGGCATCAATTTTCTGTGTTCCACTATTCTTCCATCTAACATCACTCAGGCCGAGAACGTCTACATTCATCCGCGTCATTTCCGTGCATAGATTATGTACCTTTTCGGGACTCTTTAAACTCCTTACATTCCAAGTTCCTATTTTAATGTTTTTTTGCGATTTCCGCTCAGAGATTCTTAGCACCCCTGTCCCATCTAAGGGACGCCGAGCACTCGGGGCCGTGGCTGATAATGACTTTTCCATGATTTGTTGTGTTGTCAAAGCTGACAGACTAGGGAAATATAGTGCAGTGGTTTCCCGTTGCCTTCTGCACCAGACATTTTAGGGATTATTTAGACCCCAAGGTCGCTGAAGCCTCTTCTGACTGGTTATCTAGGCAGGATAATGGTTATACCGCCATTGCCCCGGTCGCCAGAGCCTCGTCCGTTATCCAGCAGGGGGCACCGCGTCAACTCTGGAGTTAACGCTGCTGACTATTCATACGAACGAAGTGTATTTGTTTAAAACTAAATATTTACACGATGAATACTTTGGATGGAAACTACTTAGTTAAATGTATCAATTGTATTTCACTTATCATGACTGTGGCTAATTTTACTCAATTGTATTACATAAATTATTTTATTTCGATAGCCCATCTTTAGCTATATGTTAAGTGGTTATTCCGTTGATCAAACCAAAAATGTGATTAATTATAATGCGATGAATACTTGTTAATGTCAACCTTGTTCATGTCATGACTGGTATGTGGCCATGCCCTTATAGGAATGGCCGAGTCGGTCAAAATAGGGACATTCCGACTACAGGATGACCGACTGTTAGCTTTGATTATAAATAAGATATGTATAACAGTATGTATTAATATATCTATTTTCTATATAAACGTTGTTAAACATTTGTCAATGGAAAATGAATGTAATTTAATTTCGCTATGCGCTAACAGATGGCCAGCAGTCGGGGAAGACTCGAAGCCGCACGGTGTTTTCTTTCCTGAAGATTTTTTAAAGTACTTCATATGATTATATTTAATACATTCGACCCCTGTGTATCATTATACGGGCTTCCTGTTACAATCAGAAGTGGTAAGAACGTTGGAAAAACCCAGAGTTTCCTCGCTTTGTATAATTTTATAACGCTTTGGTGTCTACTGTTAAGTTATAAATTACCTAAACAAATAAATAAATAAACTGTTACTCCCGACGAGATGCCAAGCAACGATTCTCACTACTGCTACCAATTAAATGTACATTACTTTTGAGTTCAATCGCACTGGTAAAGGTCAACAATCAAAAGCCTAATGGACAACACTGTCAGTCCGCCGGCCGATTTTGCCCTGTCAGTTTATTGTATTGGAACAGATTCGTATATAACATTCTCGTTGCAACAGGTAGCTGCGTCCCTTCAGTCCGACTTAATCCGTCTTAATCCGTCAGTCCGACTGTTTGTCTGGGCGCCCATAAGCTACAGATCCGGGGGTCACATTTGCCGCTTCAAATTAAATATATCTACCTACGGCTGGGACTATTATTTCGCTATCGCGACTTTGACTTACCTATTTACCAAAATTAATAAAACATCCTAACACTATTTATAGTGGCCTAACACTCCAAAATATACACGAAATCGGTAGTTTTGTGTTAAAGGTATACACTCAAAAATAATGTTACGCAACCTTTTAATCACGTTATGTGTAATGTACCTCCTATACTGCCCTGCAGAGCCTAAACCGCAGTAAGTGCAAAAAGTTCATTTCGAGAAAACGTAAAAAATGTCTATGAAAAGTAATTTTTCTACCTATCTAATGTTTCTTGTGTTAATGATTGACTTTCAATCATTAACACAAGAAACATTAGATAGGTAGAAAAATTACTTTTCATAGACATTTTTTACGTTTTCTCGAAATGAACTTTTTGCACTTACTGCGGTTTAGGCTCTGCAGGGCAGTATACAGGGTGACTTCAAATTTGTAATACAAAACACTACTGTGGTTCAGTTAATGACGAGTAGGTTCAGTTTTTTAATGCAAGAGTGACTTGTTTATATTGATTCCCGAGAGTTAAGTTCCTTCTGACGGCCACAAGTCGAAAAGTTCGTTATAATCGTAGGTTCTAAATCTAAGTTCTAAGTATTAAATCTTCACATGTTTTAAGAAATGAGACTATGGGTGTTATGCACCTGGTTTGTTGAGCTGGTTGCACCGCTGCACCACGAACTGCACCGTAGCCTGCGGTACGTTCCCGTCCAGCACCACCAGCGGCGCCGCCTCCAGCACCCTCGCGTGCTGCTGCACCTGCCCGAACAGAAGTACTAAGGTTGTGCAGCCTAACATGACAAATCTCCGATGGACGGGATTTTTTAACACAGGTAGGTAATATAATTTAATATGTCTAAAATACATACACATACATATATACTTATATATATATATATATATATATATATATATATATATATATATATATATATATATATATATATATACAGTGGTGGACATATAATTAGAAACAGTACATAAAACTTAGGTAAACACAGAATGAACTATCGTTATGAGTAAAAATTATATTGATTAAATCACTATTGACTATGCCACAATATAGCCAATGAGTTAAAAAACTCATAAAATATTTAAAAAAGTAAATCTGTTCTATCTTTAATTATTAAAAGATTTTAAAAATCATGATAGTTGAATTTCTATTACTGGCCGCTTGGACAACTAATTAGAAACAGGATCCATGGTTCGTTCTATTTTTGAAACTAAAAAAAAACCTCTTTTTACGCTTTTTAGGGTTCCGTACCTCAAAAGGAAAAAACGGAACCCTTATAGGATCACTTTGTTGTCCGTCTGTCTGTCTGTCAAGACCCTTTATCACGGGAACGCGAGGAGGTATCGAGTTGAAATTAAAACCATATACTCCGGTCTACAGTCCCGTGAAACTGTGAAAAAATCAAGCTCCTACGTTACCGTAAAAAAAAGATACGGCCGTTTATGCCGCAAAAAACGTGTATTTCGACACTGTCGAGGGAATCAAAATGTATAGGGTATTTCCCGATGACCTAGAACTATGAAATTTCGCAAGTAGCACCGTCTTATACTACAAGTATAGGAAAAAGTCTGAAATTTGTAAATTTTAATTAAATAACCAAAAAATCAGGGCCTTTATGCAGGAAACGACGTGTGATCAATGAAGTGTTAGCTACTCGCTAGCAGATGGCGTTAGTAATCGTAAATAGAACTTTGAAATTTGGTAAGTAATACCGTCATGAACTACAAGTATAGGAAAATATCTGAAAACTGTACATTTTTAATTAAATCACAAAGAAAGGGTCTTTATGCAAGGAACGGTGAAATAAATTTGGTGTAATAAATGAAGTGTTAGCTACTCGCTAGCAGATGGCGATAGTAATCGTAAATGATGGTAATTTTGGTTTGTTAAATCAGTCTCCCGAACTCATTATTTCTTTGTATTAAATTTTCCGTTCGCATTTTTCCCCGAACGCGATATTACCTAATTTTATTTTTCACCATTCGATTTTATTACAGTCGCTTTTTTTGTTGTTCGACTTTTTTCCTAGTCGGTTTTTTTCCCGTTCGATTTCTATCTCAGTCGCACTTTTCCCAAAAGTATTTACATCGTAATTCGTAGGTAGGTTTAGGTTATGTTAGTTTTGCATCAGGCCCGGAGGGCCAAACCACCCAGAAATAGGAGCTCCGCGGTAGCGGAGCTCCGTCGACTCTGTATCTTCGACAAATTGGAACGGGAAAAACATGACCGTGAAAATATGGTGGTAGGAAAAGAAGCGACTGGATAAAACTCGCAAGGGTAAAAACACGAATGTAAAAATAAACCGCCGGAAAAAAAGTGACTGTTAATTATCACTTTCGGGGAAAAACGCGAAAAGAAAATTAGCTTCAAAGAAAAAATGCGTTTGGGAAAGTCATCTAACAAATCCTAATACTAATATAATAATAATGGGTCAATCAACTTTTCTTTGTAGCTCGTTGCCATGGTGACGTCTCCTGGGTCACTCTTTAAAACTATGATTTCAAAGGATATAAGTAAGCACTAAAAAACTTTTATTGGCAATTACACACCCATTCTTTTATGGCCTTTCTCCTGAGTGTGCTGGAACTATATATTATAACATTATTTCTAAGAAACTCTATCACTGTTGTCTCCTGGTTTACGGGACAGAATAACAACAACACAAAGTTGATCCACCCTAATAACTGTAACTATAACTAAGAAATAAACGTTAACGCAGTTCTAGATTCAATTACTTTGTTTGTATGATTAAACACCTAAAATTACAAATTACGGCATATCCAATAGCAATAATAGCAATCGTTTTCATTTTGACAATCGAAAGCTTGTCTGAATACAAAATGAGCACACCTGTTCCGCTTTAAAGTCGATTGCGACTGCGTGTGCGTCAGGCAATAGACCCGCTGAACTATTATATTATATGTACCTACGAATTTGTGCGGAACCCTCGGTGCGCGAGTCCGACTCGCACTTGACCGGTTTTTCTGTTGTTTCGGCGGCAATTAAACGTCAATTTGGAAAATTACGTGAATAATAAGTATTGTTAAAAATGGGTAAAAATAAGAGTTGTGACGAGTCAACCAGGCAATTAATCGTTAAATTACATTTAGATCGAAAGTGGACTTATAGAAGAATTGCTAAACATCTAGAATGTTCTGTGAAGAAAGTTTTCAACGCTATTGCTCATTATAAAACTAACGGAACTACTAAAAGTGTTGTTAGAAAGGCTCGTCCAAGGAAAACATCTCCCCGGGAAGATTCGCAAATAATACGTGTAGCTAAACAAGACCCGTTCAAAGGCTCCAACGAGATTAGAAATTAAGTTTTTTCACCTGATGACCCAAGGAACATTTCCTCGAAACTGGTACGCCGCAGATTAGTGGAAGCTAAATTGTTCGGGAGGGTTTCTCGAAAGGTACCGCTTCTTACCAAGCAACACCGAGAGAAGCGATTATTATTTGCAAAGAAATATCTTAACTGGACCGTACGAGAATGGAAAAAAGTGGCATTCTCGGATGAAACAAAAATAAATATGGTGAATTCAGACGGCAAACGCTACGTTAGACGTCCAATAAACCATGCTTTTGATTATAAATACACGAGGAGCATAGTCAAACACGGCGGTGGTAATATTAAAGTATGGGGATGTTTTTCTGGTTGCGGAGTTGGACCCGTCCGTAAGATTGAAGGTATAATGGATCAATTTCAATACAAAAACATCTTAGAAGAGACAATGATTCCCTACACCGACGACCATTTGCCTGTGACCAGCACGATAACGACCCAAAACACACGGCCCGCAGTGTTAAATCCTTTCTTAGTGAGCAACGTGTTACCATGTTAGACTGGCCTGCAAATAGTCCCGATTTAAATCCAATTGAAAATTTGTGGTACGTCGTTAAAAAAAAAGTCTCCGTTAAACGTAATTCCAGTCAAAATGAACTTTACGAAGCCTTTGTTGAAGCATGGAACTCGATCCCACTCGATAAATGTATGAAATTACTTGAATCAATGCCACGTCGTAGCCGAGCCGTCATTAATAACAAAGGCTATGCAACTAAATATTAATTGTTAAGAAATTTAGTAAACCAAACATTATTTTACATAAATAATTTGAAATTGTTGACGTTGACACGTTAAAACTTTGATTTTTACCTCATTTCTTTAGTGTTTCTAATTACTTGTCCATGACGGATGGTACTGCAAATGTCGTTTAGTTGTTTGTACGTAACTAAATATCTAAATGGTAGTTGTAAACTCGGATATTTATTGGTTTTTTAATTAATTATAAGTTGTTGAACGTATTCTATGCATTTTGTTGTTTTATTTCCAAAAACAAAAGTTTTACGGCAATGTGCCTTGTATAATGTGAAATACGTCGCAAGTGTTTCTAATTATATGTCCACCACTGTATATGTATATACCGTAACCTCGGGTTACTTTAACCCTACGAGGTTACATTGCCCACCCTTAAAAGTATAACTATTTCAATGGTAATCATCTTAAATTATTAAAATAATTTTAGAACTATGTAAGTAGCTTGGTTCTGATCTAACATTTAATGGAATAATTAAATTTTAACGATGGTTTTTAGGGTGGGCAATGTTACCCCCTAGGGCTAAAGTTACCCGAGGTTACGGTATAGGTATTGTAGAATCCTGAGGACTAAGGTAATATACTTACCGCTATGCTTTGTTTGTCACTGTTGTACGTACAGTGTACACTGCTGTATGGCGGCAGCGATCCGAACAGGGGCCCCAGACAAGATGCATTACGCCAACTCGCTTTTCTATTCGTTTCGTTTTTAAACCAATCGCGTCACTGCTAGATCACGTGACTTTTCGTATCACGTCAGCTACAAGTGAACCGATTGGTTTGTCTGGGGTCTCAGACCCTGCACAAGGACCTTCCACCACTACACCAACCTCGAATCCAAGCATGTTAATAACGCTAGTTATATTTTCTAGTGATTCTAATAGCAACCAAGTAAGACTCAAATAGACAATCTTTTTTCGATAGATCTTGCTGAAAGGCCGTAATTTATTAGAAATAAAGAAGGAAAGAAAGAAAGAAAAACATGTGTTCGTGACAAACAACACCAAAGAGACAGAGATACCTACGCCTAAGAAGAATGTAGTCACGAAAAGGTCCCAACTCAGCGTAATACAGATATTTAAGTCAGCGCTGGTCATCCGTTTGAACCCTTGAAACCATCACGTTAAACCACGGAAAGTTACAAACACGTAAATAATTATACGAAGACCAAAACAAATTATATAGCTAAGTAAAATAAATAACAAAATAAAATAAAAATAAATAAATAATAATGCGTCTCATTTTTATGATATAAGTCCAATTAAGGACATCCCTTTGAACTGCGTTTGAGGCGGAAAATCTAATAATTTTATATTGTGTTGTGTAGGAACGCCTGGGACCCCACCTTATGAACATGGCCTGACATTAGGCGAATAAGCATACATGCCAATTAATTGGCTAATAAGTTCTGAGAACTAAGGACATTTTTAAACTAGTTTACTAATAGCACTTACGAGGTCTATCGAGATGTGATTATGAACAGCCATGTCGCCCAAGCCTAAGAGGCACTCTCCTCGAGCGTCCATCACTGCAGCGTAGGTAGCAGTGCGCGCATCCTTAATGATACATCCTGTAGATAATTACAATGATTCATTTAAAACTTTCTGTGACAATATCAAGTTCTTCTTTTGTCATTATGTTCATAGTTCTTGTGAAGAAGAATCTCTTCATTCGGTTCATTTACACATGCTGCCTTACCAATATTTATTTATTTATTTATTTATTTCAAGGGAATCAAACAGCAGTAATTTTACAACTAGAACAAAAATTATAAGTTAATACACTAGCCAAAACAGTTTCCACTTATAGCTAACAAATTTGCTCTAGTTAGACAGTTAATAATAACAATAACATTGCATACCTATATTATATTGATACTATACTATTTACACAGACCCCAATAAAATATATATATTTAAATGAGTGATTTTTGAGATATTTGGGTAATTAACCGGGAAAACCGGATAAGAGAATGTCGGACCATGCTCGGTGTAGGGTTTCCACGCCGCCGTCAAACACAAAATTAGCTCTAAAAACAAGAATTTTCTGATTAAAGTTGTTTGGTCCTGTCGTAGATGGTTTCTAGCAGGTATAATCAATTTACTCGCCTGTATCTCAACAACCAATCAAGTATACTTCGCTGTGATAGTTTTCCTTTATAATTCGTTGTAATAATGTGCTGTAATTTAAGATAATTTTCATATTTTTAGCACTAGAGAAAATGGTACTTTTAGAGTTCAATATATGTATCCTAAACTGTCCCCCTAATCTACTAATGTATACACATAATGGTTTTTTAATAGCCACCCAAAATATGTAGGTATATCATACGATGTTGTAAAGTAAAATAAATATTTTTACCCTTGCCCCATGCACACCCATGTAGGTAGGATCGGTCCCTAAAGACATGTTGTTACTTATTTCATCATTGATTTTGGTGCGTGGTATTAACTTGGTTGATAACATGTATGACTATAAAGTGTAGAGGTCAACGAGATTTCGTTCAACATCGTAATCGATTGTTATTTAATATGACGCACCACATTTTCTCTCACACGCGTTTTGACCCGCACCATAGGAATCTGACACGGACTTAAACAGGTCCTGATCACAAAAACTTATCGACAAAATGTTGGTATAGTCTATTTATTTTGACTTTACGCAACTTTATTACGACGACTTAATTTTAAGCGAGCCAGCAATTAAAATCTGTGGCAGAACATTGAGATGTGATATTGCATTTGGTTCTGCTTAAAAGTTTCAAACTGGACCGCCGACCTAAAATGAATTATTCATATGTGCACTTCAGGCGTGATTTTTATTGCAAGAGGCGTGGGCTGAACTCATAGACAGTGCACGAAGCGAGCGGCTTAAATTATGCCCAGCGGGTTGTACCTAATGTCGGGGGTGATGGGAACTCTCTCAGGGTCACGGATATTTCAAAAGTTGTAAGTTGTTGTTTCACGATTGTCCTGTTGATCCTTGACCCATTTTATTTACTTTGTGGACAGGATATTTCGTTAATAGAGCACTATTCTACTCGGAAAAGCTAACAGCTTTACACATGTCATTGTATTATTTTTATCTTGGCAGCCATTACTGTCAAGTAGGTAAGTGAGTAAATAAAAGTACAGATGTACATAGTGAATAATCCTTTCCCATTTTTGCCGGAAGTTCGTATTTAAGTATCTTACTTTCTCAGTTGGCTTATTGATGGGAACTAAAGCTAATTGAGAAAGCAAGATAAATACGAATTTATCAGCCAAAAACCGCATAGAATGGAGCCCCGGCTATTGTGCCGAACTGCCGAGGGCGGTAGGCTCAAATCCCGCTAGGGGCAAAGGACGTTTGTAGGTCGACCACAGATCACAGAAACAAGGGAGATATGTTATGGGGGCGTGGTTCGTGTCGCCTCGATATGGTCAAACTGACCATATCGGCACGAGGCGTGTCAAGCGTTGACACAGTCACTCACTGAACGCTGTCAGTATAGAAGCTCCGTTTAAATGATAAAATGACTGTATGTAGCGTGAAAGTGTGCAAAAATCGAAATACAAACGTTAATATAAAATCAAAGGGCATAACTTACCACCGGTAAATTTTGTTTTTAAGCATTATTTATATTTTTAAATGAATATTTTATATTTGAATGGATTTCAGAGCGTAAGGTTGTGAAAGTTGTGTTGACGTGATTTCTATCGACTATCGATAAATGGCTTATTCTACAGCTATCAATAGAATTCAATGTGTTAATAGTTCTAGTTATTTATCACTACCACGACACGCTTAAAACAGAAAATTTTTTTTTTAACAAATTTTCACGTTATACAAAATTTAATTTTCTTTACAATATTAACGAACGACGAAGGACTCTAGCAATTCAAATATAAGTAGGCGAATCATACAATTAAGATAAAAATAAATTAACCAACCACAAAGGCAAAGGGCTCTGCGGCTCAGTATTGAGCTGTGCTTGCACACAGCGCTGATTGACAGCTCGCGCCGACTCACTCTTAAAAGGATTCAAGCCTAAAGGTTGGATGGTAGAGATTGCCCCAAGTATTAAGTCTATCTTTCTGTTTTAAGTAATTTGTACCATTTATGAAATAAAGTTTACATAATCAAGTCGGTAAACTACTGGTTTGTCCCAAACTGAGATCTTGTGACGTGACACTCAACCGAACTCATTTTATTAGTATATTTGTATTAACATCATAAAGTCCAAGTTTACAATTTAGACTTTTATGTACTAATCAAAACGAAAATCTTTAACAGCTCCAGAAAATTTAACCAAAGAAATTCGGCCATTTTTTTGTTACGTTCTAATATAGGTATCGTTCCAAATTTAAAATCTTATGTATCAATTTTACGCAAACCGTATTCTTGCTAATAAAATATTATTCTATTCTAACAATAATATATTAAGTTTAAATGATGTTGTATTAACCTAGTAGTAAAATAATAAAAATAGTACTTATTGCCTGTAAATTGAATAGTACCTATATTAACGTTGCAAACAAGTTTGAATTGTTTATCGATATATTTTGAAACATTCCTTGTGGCATCCCTAAGTGGACGACAGGAGAGAAACGCACACCTCTTGAAAAAAGTATAACTAGATGTCGCTGTGTGTGGGTAGTCCTTAACCTGCTGAACATAGGGACTACGATCTTGGCGCCATCTAGCTCTGAGTAACTAATTAATTACTCGTCGCATAGATGGCAGCTAAGTGACGAGTAAGCGCTACCTTACGTTCAGTGACTGAACTACGATGGAAAAAAAACGATCTTTCAGCATTTTTCAACCTTGAGAACTTAGTATAAAGCTTAATTTTCTGCTACTATCAAAACTATGTTACGGCGTTTTTAGTTAGTAAGCTGTAACCAATTATGAGGAGGTTGTTTTTGTAGTAGTTAATAGAGCGTAAGCGTAAGACGCACACATGTTTAAAAGTGGCGACACCGGGTCTTGTACGAATTGGCGTTCATGACATATCTCCCTTGTTTCTGTGATCTGTGAGGTCGACCAAGGATCCAATATTCGTTTGTACCTGATTACATACATACAAAAACTTTGTTCCCAGAGTGGGATAGGCAGAGCTGTAGAATTACTTTAGAATTACTTTTTTGTACCTCATTAATTGACGTTAAAAATCTATTCAATTTCACAAACATAAATGAAATTGCTGATCAGGGTGAAATATACTATTACAATAATATTGAGCATTCTCAATATTGTTAACAAAGATTTCCTCGCGTTAACCAACTCTACAAGTAGTACCGTCAAGTAAGAGTCCCGGCGCGATCTCTCCGAGGAAGCGCCCGTCCGCGTCTGCGCCGACGGCGGTCAGCAAGCGCACACGCCCGCCGCGCAGGCGCCAAAGGGCCTCCGCAATGTTGCGCCCCACGCCGCCCGCGCATTGTGCGCCCGCACATGGATGCGTGCTGCCGTCCAACTGAAACAATACCAATGGGTGGGTCGTCAATCCACTGTTCGGGCGCGCTCGGCTACCGCACCCCACCGAAAGGCTAATGTCAGCAGGTTGCCGCTCAATGTTGGTTACGTATGTTTGGATTTAGCCTAAACGAGTAGATAACGATAACATTTTTTTCTCAAAAATGACCGGAAAAGTTGACATTACTAACTCCATACTGAGACGCGAAGTACATAGTTTACAGACAGTTCCCAAATTAAAAAAAATACATTGCGTGCTCGCTACACAAGCCCGCAATGTTCAGCTTTAGTTTTTTTTTCTAAAGAACTTGCATTTCTCCTTGTCATAAACATAAAGGCGGTAAAGAGTGATGTTATTTCACGTGAAGTTTCTGTTTATATGCGATTTGTATCTTGCGATTTTTGAGAAAAGCACTATATATATATGCCTCGGCAGAAACGGCAATTGCGGGCCTCGTATTTTTAAACGGATTCGCAAGCTCGTCCGTTTAAACCAATACTCGGCCCGCAATTGCCTGCTTCACTGCCTAGGCAATAATCTACTATTATTTGCATAAAATATGCTAACGGATTGGTAATAAACTTAGACATGTTTTGCAAATACGGAAATCAGTAGTAGCACAGAATAGTACTAGCGTAGAAGTAGGTGGTAGAACTGGTAGAGCAGTCGGCTGTGAAGGTAGTTTATTAAATTCACATTGTTATCTTTATTGGTTTATTTTTTATAAATATCGGCGGTGAAATAGTGTAAGATTGTGAGTGTACTATAAGTTTAAAGTGTATGCCTGTCTGCTGTATCGTAGGTCCCAAAAGGATAGACAGAATCGAAAGCGTTTTTAAAAATAGGAAGTTAGTTTAATCGGAGTGATTCATACCTGTTTGTTAAAAATCTATTGTGCTCTGAAAGGGTCCATTCTAAAGGGGGTTTTTACCTATTTAATCCTTGCCTTAACTAACGGGACCCTGTGGTTTATGAGAGTGGCCGTCGTTGCGGATACAATACAACCTATCAGTCAGTACCTAAACGAATTTTTTATAATAATTTTGTGACTTATTCGCTTTTATTGCGATTTTTCTTCCTTTTATTTTTGTTTTTTTTGTTAATGTAAATGTTAGTGTTAATCTTCCGTGGTTAACTGGACGGTTCCAGCGGAAGACCAGCGCTGGTTTTAACGCCAGTATAACGCTGATTTGGAACCATTTCGTGACAGCAGGTATTTTTATCTATGTCAGTATTTTTGTTGTTTATTTGTCTGCTTAACACGAATAAATGTTTTTTATCTATGTCAGTATTTTTGTTGTTTATTTGTCTGCTTAACACGAATAAATGTTTTTTCTTTCTTTCTTTATTTTCTGTATCGCAACTAAACGTATACAATTTGTGACTGAATCGATGCTGCATGGAGACTGAATCGCGAAAGTATCGTTGCAAAAACTTCGTACAATTGGCTACTTGACAGTTGTAACAGTTAAATATAAAAAGTGTTGAATATGGTAGTTTACACTAAAAAAATAACTGCACATATTTATATTTGCAATAAAAAATATGATAAGTACTTTATTTTTGGAAAATAACATCGTCGTTTTTTACCTGTGGCTCCAATGAACCCAAACGCTAGCGGCCATGACTGATTTACGTGTGACGTCACTGCAGCCTAAATTCAAAGTTGTCAAACATCTCCGTAGTAAAAATAAACGACTCGAAAGCTTACCATAATTGTATTCGTGAGAAGTTGCACTAAATGGAGGCGGGATATTTAAAGGCAGATAGTGCAAATCTGCCAAAAGTGGACAGATGTTAACTTCGAATCTCGACGTGCCACTGCCAACTGCAACTACTTCTTTCGATGTTGAGGATTTTTAGGAACGTGTATAAATAATTTTTCAGGAGTTTTGATCGTCGTACGTCTACACATTGGTACGGCACACGTCTTATAATTAGACATTTTCACAAAATATGTTTTTAAAACTTTATCCTTTCGCTTAAGTTGGCTTTATAATAATTCGGTTCGTTGTTTTATGTGTAGTGACGTCACCAACGACAAGTCACGTGACCTACCGTTTACGCGCGTATTTCAAATTAATTTCGTTATACGAGTATACGTGTTTTTTCTAATAATCAACATTTTTTCTAGAAAAAAATAATTGTGAGATGTATAAAATAAGCAAACGCACATTTTAAAATACTTTTCTGAAAACTGTCAAGTAGCCAATTAAATCATATTAGCATTTATGTACTGCATACTTCAGCATTGGGTTCGATTACATCATGCAACCGGTTTATTTTCTTAATTGAGATTGGGTTTTCTCATTTTGTAATGACAAAACCGGGTGCGTCCCACGAGATATAACTACATAATAACTATTTTCATGTTATTAACGTTTACGAGATATAATGATCGTTAGCTATAATAACAAAATCAATATTTTTATAAGGAATAACGGTCAAGTCATATAATATTAATTTTATATAATATTTTTTAATATAACACTCACAATGACTAATTTCAGTTCGTATAACATACATGACATATAGCGATCATAATACATATTATCTTTTAGTATAAGTGTTACAAGATATAATATCGTATGATATAAATGTGAGCGAGCGAAGGTTATTTTTTTTTTGCTCAGAAAATTCAGACTGCTGCCAGTAAAGTTAGTAAGGTAAGGCTGATTGTTAATAAAGAAGGCCACTTAATACTGAAAATAGAATTTAATTTCAAATAACATATGCATGTATTTATATTATACGTGTATTATGTTTTTTGATGTTAGATACTTTGATTAATATATCTTTTAAATCTTAGGTGTTATGAACGTTATACGTTTTATAATAGTTATATAAATTGATATTATATATTAATAACGTTATACTGTATGGAAATAGATATTTTGAAATTATATCTTCCGTTCATTATATCCAGTGAACGTTATACTAAACGTGTTTATACAAAGTGAGCGTATATATTATGAGTGTTATATTATCAGTTCTTATATCTCGTATTACTTACCCGACAAAACCAATTTCAACTAACAAATAATTCGACTAAGAGATAAGAAAATTATATGACAAATTTAATGTTAATTTCAACGGTTGCACGGCGGAATAATGTTAATTATGTTTCAAACTACATTTTTATGAATATAGTCATTCAAAATTCATTTTTCGAATAATGCTATAATTATATTGTCATCGCATTTATATAAATATGCAAAATTTCAATACAAATTAGGAGTAAAAACAGAGATCCAAGACTTAATTACATTCTTAGTTTCCTAGATTGTTTGTGACTTAGTTAAAATTGTGTAAAAACACCGGTCAAAATCAAGTCTGACTTGCATAAGCAGGTTCCGTACCATTACAGTACCACTAACACCGTTACAGATTTCCCCACTTTGTGTGTTTGGTCCCATAATACCCTACGCAAAAGTTAGTAAATTTTACACGGTAGTTTTTATCATTTGTTTTGGTAAGCTAACACAAATCACTCTCGACCGATGAGAGGTGAGTGGCGACGATGTGCGACGCATGCCACGAGTCGCCGTGGCGGCGGCGACGAGGCCGATGAGGCAAAATCTTGCGTTTGCTCCCTCCGCCCGTCGCTCACCGCCGTTGCACTAACTGCCGCGCTAAATCGTTGCCTGGCCATTAAACACGCTTAAAATGATAATATTTTTAATTAAGCTTATTTGTTACTTTCACATATTTCAGGGTGATGGGAGATTTTGTATGGATCCTGTCCCCACTCTCCAACATTCACGGAATGCATGCCTAAGTCAAAAAAGACAAAACACCTATACCTATTATGTATAAGATCTTTAAACTGAGATATGTTTCATCTCTGTCGGTGGGTGGGGATATTTTTGCCCATCGTCCTTTGTGATCTTATAAGTGTTTGTGACTAGTAACGCGCCCTATATTTCGACAACCGGCTTAAACCGCAGCGATACTCGTCACCCCGAGCGTGGGCGAACTTTACACCCTCGACCGCCTCCTTCGCGTGCAGCGTTAACTAGAACTTCCCAGGAAGCTCGCGAGGGCGGGCTCCGCCGCTACAGACACTAGAAACTTGCTAGAAACACTCGCAAGTATTTTAAAGTTTGGTCTCCCATTTTTATTTGCAGGTATTACTAGTTCAAACGTAGTTTTCAAGTCGCGGTGAGAATAGTTAACAATTGCCACTAGCTCAATCTTTTACAAACACCGAGAAGCGTAGCGTCAATTATTTTTAAATAATTGCTTTGTTGGCTTTGAACAGAAACTATTATACACAAATAAGTACATTTTGAGGACACACTTAAGTATAGCAAGAAAATAGCACATCAAGAAAAAAAAATGTTTTGAAATATGCAGATTGAGCCCTTTCATAGGACACCCCATTTGCTATAATAAAACCACTTTTATTTTTAACGCCCCATTCTAGACCACTTTTCTATTATTTTTATTGTTAATGTCATATATTTTTTTGTCGCTGAGAAAACCTGCTGTGACATATAAACAGACAGACAGACAGACAGACAGACAGACAGAGAGACAACGACGTCTCTCCTTAAAGGTTCCTTTTATACCGTTTTGTTACGGAACCCTAAAATCCTTGCATATTCCCTATTGTCAGCTTTCCGTACAATATCAGATGGCAGGCACAAGTGAAGGCAATTATGTGTGGGCATATGGCAATGCAGTTGCCTCGATGTGATCCGGATAATCCGGGAAATAGCGAGCTGATGGGCCACTTTAGTCCGATCCTATTATATTCGTGGAAGTGTGCAAAATACAATCCGGCGCCGGTGAGTGAGCCCCGATCCGCATCATACCGGGAAGTGGCCCCGGCGAGCTTCATTAATGTAATAAGCTGACATCATAATCATCAATAAGTTTTGACATCTAACTTGTAATATGTTTACGAATTATTTGATCAGCATTTATATGAAATATTAAATTTTTAGTAGTTACTTAATTGTTATTTATTCATTGTTTTGAATTGAATTAGCAATTAGTAGGTTTATTGATTTTACACGTAATGTAATAAATAGATGAGTAAGTTCAGATGTTACAAGTTTGGGCCAGATTCTTTAGTTGCGGAAATAAAAATATTTGCAAGTACGTCTGATTCTTTTACATCGGGTTTTTTCGTGTATGTATTTCTATGCAGCATGAATAACGAATCTACTATCAGATCCTAGAGCGGATGTGCTACAGAGAATATTGTTATAGATTATTCACAATAAATCAATTACCTACTGGTAGGTCGCCCCAAACAGAAAGCTGACCGATTCTTTTCAATCTTAAAGATCGTGTTAGCCTTAATCATTATATCTGTTAGGTACTTTACTTATCAACAATACTCACAACCGTCGAACGAACGTTACAAGATGCAGCGCCGTCCCTGTTATTAAAAGTCGACTTGGTCCGGACATAACACAATATGTTCGAGACAAATGTATTTTTGCCAACCGTGTTATTTTTACACGCTCGTCATCTGTTCATAGAGGCCAATCTTACAAGGAATACAGTCATTATTCTGGTACCACCATTCGAATCCATAATCTGACCGACATGCGAGTATGTAGAGGTACTCCAATAACGGAAACTATTTAAAAATGGATTTACAAGGTTTGAACTAAGTAAACAATCACATATTGAGTGTCAAAAACAGACTAAGGTAAACTTCGTAAAACCCTCCAACATGGAATAAAGAACCCATCACGAAATGACAGATAGCCCATCGGGTTTAACATGATAGTAACACCTCGCGTTTTCAGATCGGGGATTAGAATTAAACATACGTACCTACCCCACATTGTAAAGTTACTTAAAATGAAAATAAGTAGGAACCAAAGGGATTATAAAAATATGTCTCTGGTGCCTCGGGGAATGCTAGCTTTAGAATGTTTGTTTCGTGTCGGGATTGCATGGCTGCAGGTCGGTGCAGCGCCGCGATGTTATCGGGGGCTGCACGCGACCGCTGCACCACGCTCCTGTATTGCGCGATCTACTTGTTTTTGCGGTACAATAAATACTGATAATTTATATAACTATACACAAATCAGGGCAAGCAGGCCGGCGACCGCCGCCCGGCGTTGCCAATTTTTAAATCAAAAAGCTGCTAGGCTCTCACAAATAGTTGTGAAACGTTGTTCACCGATACATGATTGACAGTCTTTTTAAATACAGCAAGTATAAAAATGTCATATTAAGATTCCATATGAAGAAGCGAAAGAAATTTGTCAAGATCGTAGCAAGTGGAAAGAAGTGGTCTCTGCCTACCCCTCTGGGTAACAGGCGTGATTTAATGTATATATGTAAGGTTCCATATAAAATGCTAAAAGTTCGATCCACAAACTTGTTACGAAAAACTATTGAAAGTTAAAATTAAAGTTGGAAAGTTATAATTAAAGTTGGAAAGTTATCAGAAAATATGCCAAATTTAACTAAAAAATCGCCGACCGCGAGCATTTTGCCGGATTCCGGCTACAACTACCAACTTAAACATATTTATAAGCTTTAAGTTTTTAGGTAACAACTCTCGTTTTGGATTGATACACGACCTGTTTCTACTTAAGGTGTTTCGGTGCAGGGTAAGACTCCCGGTGAAATGGCTAGCGTTTCATTTCACGTCCGATCTGCATGTCGTGTTTGTCGAACCACTGCAGCGCGCAGCGTGCTCGTGTGTCGATCAATTGGCTGATTCACACGAGCCGCGACAGGGAGGCTAATGGAATGATAAACTGGAAGGTAATTAGGGGCATCAAATTACGTATTAACGAGGATATTGATGAATTTCACGACAGATCTACGAGTGATTTATTGCGTTTATTGAACGAAGTTATTTAATCCACTTGGTGGTTCATGTTACTGGTAGGTTTTGTTCTATATAATGGTGTCTGATACATACAGCGGGCAGCTTAGTTCTGTATTATCTGCAATTCAAGTAAACATATAGTTTAAGTTCAAAGTCCTAGTTCGTAGTTTACGCCTCTATTGTACTCTGCCTAAACCATATGGTTTTCATCAATCATATTGCTTTTAACTGTACGGCCGCCTTTACTATCAAGTCAATATAGCTTCTACTCCACATGTTATTGACCAATATTACTTCTACATCTTAATCATATTGTTGAAGTAATAACAGGTCTATTCTGATCGGTAAAACCATATTACTTTTAATATGTTATCGTATTGTGTTTTACTCGGCTGCCGATTAAATAGCAGCTACCCTGTGCCTGTGCATCTGTGTGCATGTCTGTGACACCGTAGCTTCCAAACGGCTGGACCGGGAGGATTCTTAGCCAGGTTTCATTAAAATCCACTGGGAAGTTTAAAGAGATATCAGCTCTCATCATTATATCGACAGTTTGTCGTAATAGTTGTTGCGGGCGGGTTTCGCGGGGCTCCGGTGAGTAGCGTAGCCCGTCGTAGCACCTGACTCGTAGCAGCCGTAGCCGCACCACGAAGCGGTAAGTAGCTTTGTAGGTACCTAAATAAATACGCTACGCTTGAGTAATGTCAAAAAACTTCCGAGTCCAATAGGAGAAACCATATTTATTTTCCACTTGTACCTAGATAAATCTCTGTTAATATAGTGAATAATTTATAACACACTTATTAGCTCGCTCCATAACTGACTCCCTAACTCACAATGTGATCAAGTCTAATTTAATCAATTTTTAACGTACTTATACTTAGTCATCGGATTTACTTCAAATTTTACAGGTTTATACGGTTTAGTTGACGATACGTTAATATCGTATGTACTATTAAGCTGACTTTCGTGTTTGACCAGGAGATATACATATTATGTCTGTATGTTTGTATTTGTGTATCTCTGCGAATATTTCAATAACTACTGCACCCATTTATAAATAAATACGTTCGCGAATAAAACCTTCAACAAGATGATGATGAGGATGCATAACGATAGAGTTAACGATTTTCGAAATCAGGCAAAATGTCTGGATTAGAGTAGACGTAAGCGTCTGACGCGACGGGACAGATCGACAGCTTACGTTAATCCTACTGTGACATGGGGACTGAAACTAACAATCCATTTACACTACAGGGTGACTTCAAATCGGTACACAAAATCAATGTTTTACACTCATCTTCCCTGAACTAAACCCCTCCCCTAAGTCTCATGTTGCTAGTTTGAAAAAAACAAGTTTTTTTTTCCTTTATTTTTTGGCTTAATGTGGTTACCATACCACATATGTTTAAATTAGATTGATTACATCGAGAGACCAGTATGACAGTAAAGGCTTGTTTACACTTTGTCAAGGAGCAAGTGCAGGTGAGTAAGTGATAGTTAACAAGTTTATACGATGATAAGTGTTAAGTGTTAAGACATCGTTTACACATTACTTAGTTGTGCTTAGCTCAAGTGCAAATTGTGAAACAAAATGGAAGACGGTCAACGATTACAATTACGTGATATTATTAAAAGGATAGTCGCGGTCATTGCTTCAGAAATCGAGAATGAGGTGTTAGTTGGAATCGAGAAACCTTAAAGGTTATGGCAAAGAAAATGAATTAGCAAAAAAAAACATTCAGATTTCGTACTACGCTCTTAACAAGTAGTAGATACTGCTTACACAGTGTTACGTCCTACCGCACTGCGAGTGCGGGGAGTACGCGGGTGAGCGGGGGTAACTACTTAATAGGCAAAAATAGACCGAGCGTCTGTTCACTTCACTTCGCACTCGCACTTTACACTCTCATTTGTCACTTAACAGCGTGACCGTTTGAAACGTTGCTTTTACTAATCACTTTATACTTGCACTTCTCACCTGCACTTGCTACTTCACAAAGTGTAAACAAGCCTTAAGGTATTGCACACTTAAGGATTTTAATTATTAGTTTTATTCTTCGATCAACAATTTACAACTAGATTCAACGTCACAGCTCTGAAAATGGCCAGAGAAATATGAGCACAAAATAAGTTTGTGCTCTTATTTCTGACAGTACGCGTCAACCACAGCCAACGTGAGGACGTGACAAAATGCCTCAATGTGCTTTTAAAAATTGCGGTAGTAGCCACCGTAACACTAAGGTTTCGGAAGGAATATATTTCTTTAGGTAAGTACAAGACAGTTTTTCATTTAAAGTACGTAAATATTAGCATTTACATTAAAAAATCAATAATATATTGTTTGGACAACCATCTTGTCAATAATCGGTGGTTTGGGAACAAGAAATTCATGGAGTAGTTCTCATTTTAAAATAATATATTTATGTTTATTTTTTTGTAGATTTCCTAGTGATCCTTTTTGCTGTGCTTGAGTACTGCAGAAATTAAAAAAAGTCAATCTATACGGCAAAGCTTTGATAAATATCAGAGAAATTGCAATGAACTCAGTGAAAAATTAGACCATAACCCAATTTCGGACGTTTCTTCACAAATAGTAGGTTATATTTCTGGTTTCGTGGTGAGTAGCCTAGTAAAAAATCTTAATTGCGACGATTGCAAAAAGGACATGTGGGCAACAGAAAAACTATGGTTCCACAAGTTAATAGACATACGAGACATGGGTGGATTGTGTTATGCCTCAAACGATGTCTTTGACATATGTATGAAGACCGAACGTGTTATACGCAATTGTCTTCGCATTAGTGGCGGTAAAGACATACAAAAAAAATATTATAAAAACTTTATACGTATGGTTGTTTCAAAATCATTAATCGAAAAAGTTCTGTTTGTTGGAAAACCCGAACATAATCATAAAGTAAATTTGCTTAAATTAATAATAGAGCAGTATAGTGATGTACGTTTGCATTATATCTGTAAAAAAGAAACCTCTCAAGCAAAAAACTGCTCTAAAAGACAGCTATATAACAAGCTAAATTTATTTAAGGGTAATTAATATGCGGATTGGGAACTTCACACCCATCATTAAATTTCTTCGCCGATCTGTGCAGGTTTCCTCAAGATGTTTTCCTTCACCGTTTATGGTAAATTTCAAATTAAATTTCGCACATAAATTCCGAAAAACTCAGAGGTGCCAGCCCGGGTTTGAACCCACGACCTTCTGTTTGAGAGACGGTAGGTCGAACAACTAGGCTACCATGGCTGTTGCCTGGCTAGGCCTGCGTGGGAACTTAGCCCAATCCTTCTCGTCGTAGGGAGCTCTGTGCCTAGTAGAGGGACGTAGATAGGCTGAATTATTATTAATGAATATTATATATTTTATAGCCAGATAATTTAGATTTAAGTTAAATTGTCAACTTCTTAAATTTCTAACACTATCATTTGATTAATAAAATGTATTCTGCGTAAAAAGTGGAATACGTAAATATCTTTGTATTTTAGCTAAGATCTCATTTTATTATTAATTTATTAACAGCAAATTTTAGTGTAGGTATGTATCTCATAATAAGATTAAGTCCGGTGTCAAAGCATCGTTTTGACGTTGACAAGTGACAGCGTTAGTCTGACCTGACATCTGTTATAGGTTTTTTTTTTTATTATTATTGCCCCCTTACTTATAAACGTGGAATAAGCTTGGAATAGTTTATGCCATGCTTTGTCCTTGTCTTTAATTGTTACATTTGCATCTGACAGAAAGTGACAAAGCGTGGCATAAACTATTCCAAGCTTATTCCACTTTATAAGTAAGTTGTTTAGAACCTATAGAATTTGCTTTTGTCGTGTCGTATAGCTTGTTATGCCCTTTTAGAATGAGTAAGGTTTAATCAATTGACAATAAAATAAGTATCAATCCTAGCTAAAATACATAAATATTAGCGTCGACCTGTTTTCACAGGGAATACAATGGATTAATCAAATTAGTGTTAGAAATTTGAAATGTTGTCATTTATACATTTAATAATTAGTTAATAATTTAATTTAGTTCATTATCTATAAGTATATTTCATTTCATGTCAATATTTGTATATGTTAATTTGTTTGTGTTATATCTCAGTCAAATAAAAAAAATGTCTGTCTTATATAATTGCGACTCCATTATTTCCCTGTTCCTAAAATAGAATGACATGTTTTTGAAACGAAGAATGTTCCTTTGTTTATCGAACGCTTTTGCTCTTGAGACGAAAGGTGGTAAGTATTTTAAACAATTATTATTATTTGGATCTTTGTTCCTTAGACTTAAGGTATAATTTAAGTTAATTTAGAAGGTTCACGGAACACGGCCACTTTTTCGCTTTGATTTTGTATGGGACCTTGAATCTAGTTGTAAATTGTTGATCGAAGGTTTTATTAGAAAATTAACGATGATTAAAGAAGGCTAATTTTAACAACTGAGTTAATTTAATACACTTTTCGTCATTCACCAATTATTTTAAGTGTTTTGTATTACCAATTTGAAGTCACCATGTATTTTATCAATTTTCGAAAATACCTGACGTTAGCATTAGACATTTTCTCGGCTCCGTGAGATGGTTCTTGGATGGATCCATCGCACCATCGGTACACTCCTTAAACCCTTTGTTAATATAAACGCCAAGTCAAGGAAGCTGTAGTTTCTGACGTGTGTTGAGACTGTAGCATCTCAGCCAAGATCTGTTTATTAATACGGCAATTTGTATGACTTTCACGCGGCGTTGCTTGTTGCGGCATGGATTGAATTATTAGGTACCTATTTTAATTTAAAAAAAAATTACCTGTGTGATGGGTTTAGTTAAAAATAAACTGGATTTCACGTGGCATTAGGTACTTGCGATAAATTTAAAACATCCAAATCCGCTTACCTACGCGATTAAATATTAATAACAACAGCATTTTATTTTAAAGACTCCTTTGAACATGCATATAACCGGCGCACTTACTTCCGAGACGGTTTAACTGTACAATTTGTATATATACACTACGATAAAAGTCTTAACAGAAAACTGCGGTGCTCTTTGCGGCGAGCTTGGAATAACCTGGAGTAGAGTGGTTCTATAAGCGGTGCTGTGCTAACACATAATAGCATCATAATAACTTTTTTTTTTACTTCTTTCGGATTCATATTGCTGCCTCAAACCTTTTTTCCTGAAACTCAAATTAATTATTGATATGTAATGATTAATATGTTTGAAAATAAATACATATTTATGTTGTGTATAAAAAAATACTCTAGTATAAATTAGAGGAAAATAATACCGGTTTAAACTGTAAACATAATTAGTTCGAAACTCTTGATTTAACTACTAACCCCGTTTTCGAGTAATTTGTTATTTTAAATTATTTTCGTTTTTTAGCAGTACTTGGTAGAGTATTTTCAGTAGATTATTGTGAAGTCTGGTCAAAACCTCATATATATACAAACTTACGAAATACTTACAAAACGCATTGGCTTATTTTATTTATGTATTGAGCGGGTATAATTCTAGTAACGAAACACTAAATCCAAGTCAAAAAATCTTATAAAAATAATTTAAGTAATATACTTGTAATAGGCGAGTATAAACTCGAATTGAGTCGTTGTTTTACATTGGACTAAAATCAAGTCGGTAATAACAATGTATTTGCTATAATAATGTAGTTGCACCGAGGGAGGGTGATGAGAAGGCGGCAGTATCGAGCGTGGGTGCGCCGCCCTAGCGCCACTGAAGCCCTACGCGGGCTACAGGCGCGCGGGCCGCGCACGCTCCGCGCCGCTCCGCTCCGCTCGCCGCGTCCGCGCCGCTTCGCTCGTCGCTCTCCGCTCGCGCTCGGCGCGGAGCGCACGGCCGCCCCCCGCGCCCCGATGACAGCGAGTCGCCGGCAGCGGTTCGCAGTCGGTCGCCACATTTCCCCGCGGAGAACTGCATCGGCCCATTCGACGCACTTACCCGAGTGACTTCGCACGTGCACCGGTGCACGTGACCGCGAGCCACACCGAAGTATTGGCTTCAAATATCGTACTCTGAACTTTCGATTTATTTCATTGTAATTGAAGAGACCAACGATCCGATTAAATTTGTGACTTTTATAATATGTTGTGTGGCACAAAACTCGTGTTTGAAGAATAAATTGGGCGGCGCCACGTCTACGTCATGCTACTTGGTAAAGTATTTTTTTTTATTAAAACACTGCAATCGTATTTCGCAAATTGTGTTGTATCCGAAAAAACGTAATTTTATTTAATTGTTCTTTAGACATTTTGTAATACGATTTGTTCATACATATTTATCTAACAATATTTACACACGGTTTTCCCTCTTTTTATAAATATAAGGGATCAATATTTTAATAGTTACCGTAGTACGACTTGTGGTTACATTAAATTAGCGGAACAGTCGGTAAGGTGGTGCAGTACCTGGTGAGCGAGGTTCGTGGGCGGCGGGACCGGCCATATCATTTTGTCCTTTTTTTGGTAGAGGCTCGTTTCTCTGAATTTTGTTTCATGTTCACACCCGTCTAGTGTAATTACTAAAATAGTTGACGTACTAAACTCCCGAGGCATTGATTTGTATCTATAAAAAATCTTCACAGCTTCGTTAGAGCGGTATAACAGTATGGGGAAATAATGTATGAACATTGAAAACTTTTCCACATAAGTTCTTTATTTTATATGTTGTCAAGCAGTATTTTTTGTTTCAAACTTGAACAGGGTAGTTGTTAATTGCTGGTTAATCCTTGTGAGCTTTTAGAATTTTATTTGTCTAAGATTATATTCAGACCCAAGTACAATTGTCTTTTCCTTGAAAAATCTGTTTCATCAAAAAAGCAGTTGACTTTTCAAAAGTTTTTATTCTGTATGATTCTGTAACCGTCTGATATTACCAGGTACATACTGGTTTTTTTCAGATTCGCCATTTTTTTTTTTTTTCTTTTTTTTTTTTTTTTTAATAATCTTTTTTTTGTGTTTTTTTTTATAAATTTATTATACCAAGGATACACATTGTAAAAACAATCAGAATAGTTTTAATTAATTTATTTTAATTTCTAAATTGGTTCAGGTGATATTTGGTTTCAGTTTTTAAACTGATTATTTTGTTAAACTGATTGTTTTGTTTTAACAAAACGGAAATGAATAAACATAATTCAAACTAAATAGATAAGCTACTACAAATTCACAAATTTAAGTCAGAATAGCGTATTTGAAGAATTTAAAGCATCGCCAAAAGAAACTGGTTTTTTTTTCAATACCTAAGTACCTACGAGTAGATTAAAAGAAAAATCCATGGTAGGTATACTTGATGAAATACAGTACAGTAGTGTCCCTGGATAAAGTGCAAAACGAATAGAGATTAAACTAGATGTAATTTCACAACAAAATAAAACTACAGTCTTTTTTAAGATTAAAAAAAAAACGTTTATTGCTTTGAGTGAATCCTATCGGAACAAAGTGAAATATCTCGCTTCATGAGGTCTATTGAGATAAAATAAACGGTTTTTTAATCCCAGATCATTTACTGTGGCTAAAAAAATAATTACACCAAACACAAAGAAGCATACGGGTTCCTTTTTTACCATTTTGGTACGGACCCTAAAAAGCGCAATTTGTTAGAATGAGACTTAATCATTTATTTATTTTCTACTTAATTGTAGTTAGTCGGCCGGTGAAAATGTGTAGCGTCCTGCACACGAGTCGAGCCTCGTTATCGCAGCTCGTACTCATCCTTTAGTTTCCCAGTTTGTGATTTATTACGTAGAAAAAAATCATTTTTGTTACATTCCTGTTTGCTAGCCGTACCAACCAATTTTGGCACCGTGATCCAGTGACGAATAAACTGTTATTTTGGTATGGTTTGAAAACTTCCCACCAAAAATGTTTTTGTAGGAATAGGTATGTCGTGTCTGACACGCGTTAATTGGCACCCGACGGCGACGCCGCGGCCGGCGCGCGAGTCGGGCACCAGCACCCAGCACACTCGAGTAAATATATTTTCCTTAAGAACGTACTTAATATTATATTTAATCTTATTTCAAGTTGTTTACGCAAAATATGTCGATACGTATTTTATGGACTGGATTTTATATTTCCTATAAATATAACTAGAGATGTTTATCTAATGCTATCCATAATTTCATCGGCTTAAGTAATTATTATTCTACGAAAATTTCGCGGAATGTGGAGATTCGAAACGTGGTTGCGACTGTTTATATGTATAGACCTATAAACCAGTACAGATTTAATCCAAGCAGATTGAAGCCATAGGAGTCGCAATGCTTTATCAATCAGTGTAGGGAGGTACCTAATAATACAGAAACTCCCACGGAACTGATGATTATATTTCGAAATTATTGCGTTATCGGCAGATTTTACTTTCTTTACCCTGCCTACGGAATCGAATACAAACAATTCGCTGTTTCCTATTGATCAGGTTTAACGTTAAGAAAATAGTTTGTACGGTTGTTAGGAGTGGAATGAAACGAATTCATTAAATATTTATGACAGGGCCGACAATGGAAAACAAACGGTCCTAGCGACTGCTTTGTGCTCGTCGGAAACTTGACTCGCCCAGGGCCAGGCTCGCGAGCCGCGCGGGACTTTAGGTACCGAGCAAAACGTTGGATGGCTTTAATGCGGACTACACGCGACCGGAATGCCTCGGACCCGCTAAAAACCCGCCCGGACTTAATTCGTTACTCACACAAACATATCGATTTTTCCTGAGTTGACTAGAAACGTCGAAGGCTGTCCTCCGGTCCTGAATTTTATGCGAACGCAAACTGCTCCGGATGCTTCGGCCACCTTGATTGATAATTTTCGGTATAGTGGACGGGGCCTATAAAATAACGCATGCAACCAAAGACGTAACCCAACCAACCAACCAACTTCGTTCCGAGCACTTCCGGACGAATTTCGCGCCAGTGCACAGTGTGATGACTGATGAGACCGTTGCGTTGGTAGCACGTTTGTTAAATAAAATAGTGGATTCCGTATTGATGAATTTGATGACTATGTACTGAAAAATATTATGTTGTTGAAATAGGATTTTTGGCTTTGTTATCTCCTTTTTCTGTGCACCAATAGTGAGCATTATTAAGTCAACAGGGGAAGATATGGATTTCGGAATCAAACTCGTTTTTAGATTACAAGATGCCAAAATTTACTTTTCTGTAAAAGTCTCACATGACGATATTAGTTTTTTTTAAGGTTTCGGAAAATAATGTAAATTATGAATTCAGTGATGGCGAAAATTACTTTATTGAAAAAGTCGAAATGGGAGTCATTTTCGGGGTTTGAGGAGGATGCAGATTTTGTACAAAATTTTGATTTTTATTTTAAGATGGAGGAAATAAACATACAAAAATAGGGAAGTCGAAAAGACGAAGCTTTTTTCAAATTAAGTACAAGTTCAAATCCCGGTAAGGGCATATATTTGTGTGATGATGACTGATGAGTGCGAATATTTGTACCTGAGGCATTGATGTTTTTTATGTATTTAAGAATATATTTCTCCATATAAGTATTACAAGTATTGTCTAGTACCATTGGATGGGGCTATTTTAATTTACGGGGTGACTTTGATCGCAACTACCATTCTACATAAACATGTATTTTTTGAGGAGTTGGAATACGCCCCCATAATATTTTTTTCGCTACTGGTAGCGGCGATAGCTGCTCCTTCCGAAAGTTAAAGTAGTGCGCATGCTACTGCCTATTTTCATATAGAAAAAAATATGAACAGTTAGCGTGCTTTTTGTCTTGATTTTTGGGGCAAAAATACTTCAAATGTACACCTATGTTATGCAAAAACGCATGTTATTTGAATGGTGTCATATTTAAAGCAAATCTTATTAGTATTTGTAGTTTAACTTTGATCATAGTGTTTTTATTTTGTTTACGGGAAACTGAAGGTCTCAATTTTTTCTAATTAGTCAAGTAGACAAAACAAGAAAAACCGATTATTGAATATTTTTATTTTATTATTTTGTATTTTAGTTTCTTTAAAAACTCGTGTTAAACTTTGAATTTGATCAAAGTTACCCCGATACACGGTACCCATAATACATACAAACCTAAAGCTTAGTTTGGGACTAGGTCAATTGGTGTCCCCTGAAATTTATTCATATATATTATTTATTTAGGTTTTTGCACAGTAATTTTAACATTATCGTAATGAAGAATGGAATGGAAAATTATTCAAGTAACTGAATCAAGGAGTCAGATATTTTTTCCAGAATGAAGCCCTAGTATTGGTTAGTTTTTTTAATTAGTTAACAAAATAGCCACTGATCTAAATATGTACATGTACCTAAAGGTACATTTTGTAATTATTTGGGCACAGATTGTTGGCCATCTGTAAAAGTTTACGCTCTCGTTCACCTACGTGTCCGTGGCGTTAACTCATATTCAATAGCCGTCAATGTTACTGTCAAATACATTACAGCGTTCTCGCCACCGGCTTAACTTAAACTATAATTAACTGTCAATCGGGACCTGACACCTTAATAGTTAATTACTGTGCAGCGCTATGGCTGTGGCTATTCGGGCTAAACCTAATTGCTTTTGACATGTGGCCGTATTGTCAACATTATGACATTATTAACTTTTCACTTCTCGGGCTCTAAAATTACACATAATATATAGGCGGCCTTATATAGGCGGACTAAAGTGATGTGGCTACTTTTTTCTTGTATTTGTTAATCTGTTCTTTGTTATGCATGTCACGAATAAATGATTTTCTTTCGTTCTGTCTTTCTTTCTATGTATTTAATTTCTTAGGGATTAAAACGATACTTTACTCTCTATGGACTAAAGTACTTTTTCTTTTTAATTTTGGGAAGTTTGGAGGATTATTGCGTAGTAATTGTGTATGGACCATTTTTAGGAAGTTGAAATAACCTAGAAATTAATAGTTGCTAAATTACTTAAAAAAAACGTTTTAAATTCGTGAAACACCGTAATGATTACGAATATAAATCTATTTAAATATATTTAGGATAATTTAATTTTATTAGTCATGGTCCAAATAGTTTCAAGTTTGTATCTGTTGGCTAAATATGCAAGCATTTGAAGTGTCACATTACAAAAAACTAACAACCGCAAAATAAATTTGTCAGAAACTTTGTTACATATTTGTTAAATATTGTAATTTTGTATACAACGAAGTTTAATTTTCTCGCATCCAAAGTGAAAAGTAAAGTGTTTAACGCCAGACTAAACAACCAAAATGACACTCGAACTATAGCCATTCTCGCTCGCTCGCTCGCTCGCGTGGCTTAATATCTCGTGTCATTATGTCTTGTTTTAGTCTCTTGTTGAACAATCTACTATGACAGTAACGGCAGCCAAGTTAAACAATACCATAAAAATACATGTAGAGACAAAGTGCATAGAATGGGACCTTTAATCTCGATTGCTGATGACGTTGTGACAGCTCTTACTGCCAAGTGAATAAAATGACGATATAGAAGCAAGAAGGGCTAATACAATATGAAATGGAGGGGCCTAGTTACATGCCGTTTTACCTTGGCTTTCGCACTTCTTAGTTGGTCAAGAATTACAGTTTACTTAAACGGGGTGTGTGGTAGTTGAGTGAAGGGTTTTTATGGGGAGCTGTAGGTAGGCCTCCAACAAGATGGAGTGACGACCGTCCGTCTGTCTGTCAGCTGGCTGTATCTTATGAGTCGTAATACAGGGTGACAGGTGAAATTGTCTCACAGAGGATGTATTTATATTGACGATTTGCTATCACAAAAAATAAAAATGCCGGTATTTTCAAATAGAATTTCAAGTATGAACTAAAAATCTAAAATTAATACTTACTTACTTCTGTGCCCAACAACCGCATAAAATTGTGTGCTGTTCAAAAAGCCTCTGCGTGTTGCCTTCGACTCTATGCACGCTTCTCCAAGGTTAAGGGCTTCCGATTGAAAAATAGACAGTAATTATTCGTTCCCAGTTCAGGCCAGTAACTAGTTCAGTGCTATGTTTAAAAAAATCAAGTCTAATAGCGAAGTTAGTTTAAAATTGATTAAAATTTGATCCGATCTGTAAAACGAATTAACAAACCGAGTAGAAATGAGACGAAAAACAAAATGACAAAACGCTATGAGGTGTGTTGATCTATGCGTCTTTTTTATGCCAGAGGAGGCAAACGAGCGGGAGATCTCATGATGTAATCACCGCGCCCACGAACACCTGCAACACTAGGAGGCACCGCGGAGTCGTCTCCGGCCTTTGAGAAAATAGAGTATCCCAGTTATCATCTTTGAAGGTCCCCAAGTCATAGCGGTCCGAATATACCGCTACAATAAAACAAACGTGCCACACGTCCCATAAAACAAACGTGCACGGAGAGAAGTCGCGTTAAAACACGGTGATAGCCTGCCATCCATTGAGGTGGTGGGGATGGGAGTACACCGCGTGGTAGTGGTTAGTAGGTACGGCCGCAGACAGTATCCCAAACAGTTCTTTGCAAAACTCCCCATGATAAATGCGACGAATTATGCAAAGGCACGCGTAAATGCACGTAAAGCGCCCAATGCCAGTGGCAGGGTGGATCGAGCCGACTGGCGAGTATCAGGTCGTGGACCACCCGAGCCGCTCGACTCCGAAAACGATCAAAATGGAAGGAGTTCATACTGATCTGTCCGTGAAAGCCGCATATTTTTGCACCCTTTGAAGCTATCGAGTTGAAAATTACAGAAAAAAAACCTTGTTAAAGAAACAATAAAATAAAAATAAGAAATCATCCAAAAGGAATTTTTCAAATTCCAAAACAGTTATTGGTATAAAGTTAATAAGCGATCTACCGGAATCCAAAACAAAAACTTTTAAAGTAAAAACAGTTAAATAAATAAGTCGTTACAAAATGTTAAATTAAGTCGGCGATAAAGCAAAATACCATTTTCCTTGAGGGAGAATCTGAGTTGGCACGGCAATACTGCTTCTGATTTATAAAGTGAAGGTCCTTTGGCATTATTAGCTGAAGCGAAATCTGTTTAAACTTGATATTGCAATATTGCGCGTTCATTTTGATCGTCGTAGCCGTCCCTGGCCTTGCGGCGGATAAATCTCCAACTTATTACGAAGACGGGCTCGGTACAATCTCTTCGTACATCGATCGCCACCTGGACCGCGAGAGCTTTAACAACCGCTTAGCTCACGTTCTGCTTAAAGTTATAAACATCATTTCACTTTACTTTGTGCCGTAAATAATTTAAATAATTGTAAATATACCAAGTTATCTTACTCACAATTTTCTTCGACTGAAAGTGCAGTGAACATATTATGTACCTAACTATGAACATTATTGTTTTTTTTAAATTAATTCACTTAAGTCTAAGGCTTGTGTGGGCTTGCAACCGGTCACTTTACGCTGGCTTAATACCTTAGCCTAATTGTGCAAAATGTGGGTACAGAATTATCATCAAGTTTTTAGAGTTGTAGGTAATTCTGCAGCTCTGCCTACCCCCACTCTGAGAACGAAGGCGTAAATTTAAGCTATCATATTGAAACAAACAAATAAGAATAAGAAGCAATCACAAAAACATTATTACGATACATTTTTACGTTAAGTTTTTGTATTTAAGTATACATTTTTTTATATGTATAAAATGGTCTCCTAAATTGGTACAAAACAATTATTGTCTCAAAAAATGATTATTTTTGATGCCAAATCGTCGGTGGTAACGTCGGTAATCCGCGTAGCTAACAAATTTATAATAGAGCAAAATAAACCTAACCGTCTTATTAAATAGGTGCATTTTCTGCTTATTTAAAATATTACTTACGTGTTTTTGCAGTTTCACCGACGCGGTCTCTACAAACCCAAACGCGTTAAATGGAAATTATTTTCAAAAATAACATAAGATAAATATAAATTTAAAAGGACTATCTCACACGAATAGACCCAGCCTCAAACTAAGCTCTAGGCTTGCACTGTGTCGAGAAATGCATAGGTACTTAAATACATAGAAAACATCCAAGACTCGTTCATCCGACAAATACGAATATTTGCCTGTACCGGGAATAGAAACCGGGACTGCTAGCGTCGTAGGCGGGGTCACTGTCACTACCAACTACATACAGGGTGTCCCGTAAGTACCACGTCAAACTTAAGGGGGAGGTAGGTGAGCAAGCCACCTACCTAACGTGGAAAAATCGCCTTAATAAAAATCGCACCGTTTTCGAGATATTTGAATTTTTCTGATTTTTAGAAAAATGTACACCCGCACTGAGTTTTTGATCTGTGGTATTCGGAATTTATTATTTTTTAATTTTTATTTTATTGCAAAACAATCTTGAATAGTTGTGTTATCAAATGGTAAAAACCATTGAAAAGTAACTATTGTAGTTTTTTTTATTTTTTAAATTAAATTTAAAATTTGCCTCTTCCGTTTTATTTTGGTAAAACTTTAGCCCCTCCTGGTGAAAAAAAAATACATGACCACTGGTTAGCCAATTAGATTAAAAACATGCTCGTTTAATGGGCATTTAAAAATGATAAATACTTTATCATCAAAACACTAATAAATATTTTTTTTAAAGAAAAGCTTAAAATACACCGCAATTCACGTTAAGCCAGTACTGCCACCCAAGCTTACTTGCGACGCGAGCTGTATCAGAATTCCATTCTAGTTTCATTCAGCAGCAATGCAAAACTAATCGAACAAATTAAAATCTTTAAATTTCGCTTAATTTATTAAAAAAAAGTTATAAAACTTTTAATCTGCGATATTCCAAGTAGATAAATTCGATTTGGGCTTACAACCTGCATAATGCCAAACTCTTTATTTAAAAAAAAACTGTCCTAAAACCCTTCGAACTTCGTTCGAAATTTAAAAATAATTTTGTTCCTCATTTATTTGTTTATTGTCACATTTGAACCCAATCTTACTGTTTATTCGGTGTGTGGTTAAATCTAATTACTTACTTTTGTGATTTGTCGTTTATGTTTGATGTTTTTCGGACTAACTGTTTTTGCTTGTATTTCGGACTGATTTGCTTAACGATTTGGCCTTTGTGACAATTGTGACTGTAGATTAAATCACAAAAGTAAGTACCGTAACCTCGGGTTATGTTAACCCTAGGAGGTTACATTGCCCACCCTTAAAAAGTATAACTATTTCAGTGGTAATCATCTTAAATTATTAAAATAATTTTAGAACTATGTGATTTAATGGAATAATTAAATTTTAACGATGGTTTTTAGGGTGGGCAATGTTACCCCCTAGGGCTAAAGTTACCCGAGGTTACGGTAATTAAATTTAACCACACACCAAATAAACAGTAAGATTGGGTTCAAAAAAATATTTTTAAATTTCGAACGAAGTTACCGAGTCGCAAGTACGCTAAGGTGGCAGTACTGGCTTAACGTGAATTGCGGTGTATTTTACGCTTTTCTTTAAAAAAAATATTTATTAGTGTTTTGATGATAAAGTATTTATCATTTTTAAATGCCCATTAAACGAGCATGTTTTTAATCTAATTGGCTAACCAGTGGTCATGTATTTTTTTTTCACCAGGAGGGGCTAAAGTTTTACCAAAATAAAACGGAAGAGACAAATTTTAAATTTAATTTAAAAAATAAAAAAAAACTACAATAGTTACTTTTCAATGGTTTTTACCATTTGATAACACAACTATTCAAGATTGTTTTGCAATAAAATTAAAATTAAAAAATAATAAATTCCGAATACCACAGATCAAAAACTCAGTGCGGGTGTACATTTTTCTAAAAATCAGAAAAATTCAAATATCTCGAAAACGGTGCGATTTTTATAAAGGCGATTTTTCCACGTTAGGTAGGTGGCTTGCTCACCTACCTCCCCCTTAAGTTTGACGTGGTACTTACGGGACACCCTGTATGTAGGGTAACGCGTCATCTAAATATTCAATAATTCTATGTATAGTTATTTATTTGCCGCCGTGGGCGGTGTTGGCAGCGCCACAACTGCTACGCGAGGCTGATGCCGCCAGCGCGGGCCCGGTCGTCGTTAGCGAAAGACCTTGTTCGGGAAACATTTGAATTCCCGGCTCTTAAATAAATTGAGTCTCGGAAGTACTCTTTGATTGGCTCTCGGGAAGCGCCCCTCAATCGAGTCCATTAGGCCGAGTCATAGCGCTCGCGCGATGTGCCACGTAACCAGCTCCTTCACTGGGATACACCTCAGTGCAAATATCATGTAATAACTTTTTTATAGATGGCTAGAGATAGCAATTGTTGCTTTTATATAACAAGTAGCTTCTGCCAGCGACTTCGTCCTCGTAGAATTCATAATGTTGTCATCCCATTGTCCCGGGATAAAAAGTAGCCTATGTTACTCAGGGATAGTGTAGCATTCTAATGGTAAAAGAATTTTTGAAATCAGTCCAGTAGTTTGTGAGTTTATTTCGTTACAAAAAGTATTGAACATAGTCGGATTTCGTTAACAAGTACAGACATATAGACTTTTAGGTACCTACATCCTTTATTTTTTAAATCTCTTAGGCTTGTTGTTTGATCCGTAGTTAAACTAACTAATCGTTAAAAACCATAACGAATGGTTAAATCTCAAGGAAATGTGTCAAATTTTCAATTTATTTTTCGAATTTTAACAACTAGTTGGGTAAAATACTGATCAAACAACCGTACCTGAGTAAGCGAGCTCTAGCATATTGAACCAATCCAAGTGCCATCTCTATAGTTAAGTTGTAGTCATTCGACCAATTACCATCGGATTACTTCAAATTTGAAGTTGCCCAAAGAGTCTGTGCGCGTGGTCGCTTCGGCTCCTTGTGCGCTTTCAAAGAACTTCTAAGGACTATGATTGGAAAAGTTAAGCGTGGCCCTATTTGGTCAAACCGACGGCTAGAGACTCCTCCGAGATAACCTTAGTATCGCTGAAATGGTTAAGCTGCTTGATTATTTCGACTAGTCTTGACTAGGAAGCTCAGTCGAGTTCTTTATAAGCTTAAAAATGCTGGAGCATTTGTGCCGACTAAGGTACACCACTTAGTAATTGTTATAACGTGTACAGTCGACTACAAACAGATGTATCCAGTATACACCTTATGGCATTGTAATAAGGTCCAAAAGTGGATACATCTCTTTGTAGTCGACTGCTAAGACTGAAGTGATTAAGTTTTCTTACCGACTCAGCACTGGTATTAGATTGAACATAAAAATGCCTTCTGTTGTGTTTTGGTATTGCATAGTAAACCACAATGCATTACACTAGCTTTTACTGAAAATAGTTATTTGAGATTTATCATGAGCAATGAAATCCGAATTTTGGGCCATACTAGATTTAAAAGTAAGAGATACTTAAACTTGTGATTGCAGTATAAATATACCTATATATGGATGATTATACATTCATAATAATTTTCACCACTCATGCTCTTAAAATGTTACTTTAGTCTCTGCGCATCGGAGCAAAAGCTCCTTATTAATCTCTACGGACTAAAGTATTATTTTGATATTTACTTTGGAAGCCCCTGAACTGCCAATCACGGTGTTTGTGAATGGAGGATTACAGCCATTTTCAGTGTGGTTATAATCTCACAATGACAACTGTGCAAAAACTACAAAAACGATTTAATTTCGTGAAACACGATTAATGATTACGAATATTTTTTTTTTTCATTCATGTCAGCCGAAAGACGTCCTCTGCTGGACATAGGCGTATGATATATATGTTACGAATATGAATCTATTTAATTATATTAAGGATTAATTCATTTTATTTTATTATGCATGGTCCAATTAGTTTTAAAATAGTTTTCAAGTTTGAATCTGTTGGGTACATACCATTAAAAAAAAACAATCGCGTAAAATAGTTGTAAGAAGCTTTGTCATAATAAATATTGTGATTTGGTTTAGAACGTATTTTTTTTCCTCGCATTCAAAGTGAAAAGTAGAGTGCTTAAGGCGACCGTAAACCACCATGATGACACTCGAACTATAGCCACTCTCGCTCCGCTCGCGAGGCTACACATCTCGTGTCATTATAACTTGTTTTAGTCCCTTGTTGAATAATCTACTATAAATAGCTGTACGTCGATTTTCACACAGTTCCAGTGATCTGGTGAATCTAAATATATTACGGTAATCCCAAATGAATACGTCACTTAGACGAGTAAGCACCGAATAAGCGCCGAATAACCTTTCGACATCAGACAAGAAACACTGTAAATAGGTAGACGTGTGCGTCGTTCTGAAATAAACATCTTAAGTTAGCTCTGAGTAGCATTTTCCCTTTCATCCTGCACTCTACTCCATTATTCATATTGCAATTTGGATCAAGGAAATTGTCTTCTTCCGCCCACACCTAGCCTAGCCACATACTAATTTATAGATATCAGGCGATAAAGCTAGACGCCTTCTCGCAGCTTGTTAGCGAGTGCGTCCGTAAGACGGCTCCGCGGCGGCCGCGGCCCCGCCGTTATTTATTCATGCGCCCATCATTCCTTCGCTGCCGCTAACGCCGTGGGACGATTACGCCGCAAGCGTTTTGTTTCAGCGCTCTGATTTAACGGCATTCTAAATAATATCAAAAAATACATACATCTAACATATATATAGCTCTCACTGATTTTCTTAATCTAACTACAGAAATGGTAGTGGTGCGCTTCGACAATGTTTGCGCCAAGTCGAAGGCCTACCCCCAACCTGAAACTATTGTTGTCCAAAAGATTGCCGTAGTTAATAGATGGATAAGCCAGCCAGTAACTCGATTCCTTCTCCGACACTGCTAGCATGCGAACCTTCTCACAGCTTGTCGAAAAGACCAAAATTATCATCATCATCATAGACCAAAATACAAAAAAACACATCATAATCTGTTAGTACACATTGCAAAAATATCGTCCGTTCGAATTCTTATGTACAGTCAAAGACTTGTGGGGGTAAGGGTCGAAATTCAATCTGATATTCTTCAGCAATAAGATTGAGTTTCCTATAAGTATACAAATGACTTGGCGTCTCTAATGGCATTGCCGAATTTACAGAGGCAACACCGGCAATAGTTTCGATCGCATCTGGAGTATTCTGAAATATATATGCCGTGTTAGTTTTTTAAATATAATCATTGAATGTATGAATAATCTGAAGTTAAGTCTGATAGGGTACGAGCCACACTTGCTAGTTTTGATATGGTAACGTTACAAAAATCGTCTCGTCGTAATAAAATCGATATTGTAATTTCGGTGGACATACACATTCGGTTATTATAATATTTTCGAATTAACGAGGTATATTTAAGTCTGTAGGTGTTGTGGGCGTCAGGAGAATCATTCAGATTACGTGACGCGCAACTTTGCTACTCACCAACCTTCCAATGAATCCCTTTCATTTCTAACCTTTTACGAAAATACAAGTAAAAGGTCAAGTAAGGATTGTCTTCGTTACTTTGCTGTCCATTAGGGTGCGGGGCCCAAGACGTCACGGCCTCACGGGTCCCGAGGTCCCGCGACTTTGTCCACATTTAATTGTATCAAATCTTGACTTGAGACTTAACTGTAGGTACTGTTATTATTTTATTTTTATAAACTATGTGAAATCTTGCATACTAACGCAAAATAAGTACTATTAGCCCAACGAGTAGTTTTTACACACCTAAGGCTTCTTACTACGTCCGTGATAGTAAAAAACCAGCAGATTTTCCAAAAAAAAAACATTGTTTACAAGTTTAGTAAGTATCCAAATACCGGAACCTCTAAATGATATGTCTCTCGAAGTTTGGAACGTAATTTAGTAAAAACAATATCAGTCGAAAAGAAAATATCAGTAAAATATATTTGTTTTAATCCTACTACTTGAAGTAGTTACAGTCAGCAAAGTTTTATACCTTTAGTTCAATGGAACTGATGAGGTCTTGAGTTGTAAATTAATTTTCAAACGAGTCGACTTTGACCCTAGACTGTCTTGTGTTTTGAGATTAAGTACCAATTTCACCAAACGATATTAAATTAAATCAATGTTTTTCGACTGCTCTGTTCGGTTCATACAATTTGACAGTTGTTAACGCTCTAATCGTCTGTTAAGTGGTTAACATCGTTTGGTGAAATTGGTACTCAGGCAATGATGACACTTTCTGAACCATTGAATTTTGGCCGACGACGGTTAGATAGAGTGTAATACAATGGGGTTAAGTTTATTCTAAGTTACTATTTAACTCAACTGAACTTATAAAAATACCTAGTTATAAGTTTGAGGAAAGCAGTAGAGAAATATATTACACTCGCGTGCATCCGGCAATCAAAGACGTCTACGCTAGAAACGGAATCCTACTCCATGTGCTCACGGACTGTGACTCTTCATGTATTTGCTATAATTTTGTCATGAAAAAAAACGTTCTAAGCTTACGTGACGTACCTCCTCCTCCTATTACCTCCAGGCAGCATCGAAGGCCACGGGACTCGTGGGGTCGCCGTCAGGGAGCGTTTCAACGCAAGTAACATATTTAAAATTAAGGAGGATTTCATCGTTTCGCACGATATGTGAGCAAGAATTGTTGTCCCGACAAGATGATGAAAAATGTGTACAATTGATATGTGATCGATCGCAGTATTCTGAAGGTGAATATATTTGGTAACGATATTGAGGACGAGCTAAACACGGTCGCATGACATTATTGTTTATTGCTTGACGCGACTGTGCAACGTCAACTTGAGTGGCGGGCGATCGTGAGTGAATGCCGTTTGCGAGCCCTAATCCCAATATAAAATAATTGTTAAAATATAAATGTGAAGAGCTTTTACTTGACTAATTGGAAAATGCGTAAAAATACTGCGCCAAACAAAAAACAATGCACTTGGGACTAAGAGCGTGGCTGACAACACAAATAATATTAACGAATATTTGCCGAGTTTAAACGAACGCCGCCGCGCCACTGCTTTGGTCATGCTATTTGACAATTTAACTTGGTTGATACTGCGGCGCAGTTGATAAAAAAGTTAGAGACAACATCACCGAACAAACAAATAACGAAAAAGTCAGATTGTGTATCGAACTTTACGTGTATTGTATCATTGAATACTTATGAAAACGCTACTGACGTTTCTGTTAACTATCGACTCGAAATGTATGGAGTTGACTCAAGCGGTCATGGGGTCAGCTTACGTCGATCCTATACATTTTGTCGACTTTCGATATTTGCTAACTTAGCGTCAAGCACCAGCCCCCTGGGCGCGGAATGGAAAACGCTACTCCCACTAGCGCAAGCGTTAAACCTTCTCGCTCTTCGGCAAGGAAAGCCCTTATTTGGCACATTTTGTAAACCCGCCCAAGAGAAAATAATTAATTTGAGGTCACCGTCTGTTTCGATCCTCCAGCCTTTGAACTCGCAACGCCTCGTCATTGATTTTATTGGTAGGTATTCTGGAGTTCATTTGGCACCGTCAAAAGTTCACACCACATTAAGTCTTCCCTCGCAGTTTTGGCCTCCAGCCATGGCCTTTCGTTAAATTCAGATAATATTTTTCAGCGTTACTTTTGAATGCATACTTACTTGGCTCGAGAGTGTACGAGATGCCTCCGCGTGGGGTTCTACATAAATTGCTTGCTGTCCTATCTTGACGAGGTTTGAGTGGTTAGGGTTCCGTGTCTCACACGATAAAATGGTATGTCTGTATTTGTCCCGGAAGTATGACATTTCAAAGAAGTGGAATAACAGCAAAAGGTAGGTAAGTGTGTAATTCGAGTTCAAACGAAGCATTTCTACTCCCACCAGTCTCATAAATCCTTTTAAAGGCATTATCAAAACTGTTGTTCTGAATTACGCTTAGGTATTGCCACAGTACAATATTACTAATACGAGTTAGGTAACAATACGACGATTGCAACATACCGACTAAATACTGAAAGCATAACAAAAAAACGGCTCACTGAGTCCTATACTGTATGGTTTACCTTACGCATGAAATTATAAGTAAGCTGCAATTTCAACAAAATAATATATACCTACTGCAGTGCTAAACGTTGTTGCGAAGACAATGGAAAGCCACCAGTGACAACGCGTATGACTTATGTATATAGCATGCCGAAAATTATATTATTATTATAACAAATGGGGTGTCATATGAAAGGACTCAGATCTGCATATTTAAAAACTATTTTTTTTATATTTCCTGGCGTACTTTTTGTTTTATAGCCAGAAATGTACCTACAAAAGCAAAAACTACGCGTACATCCCTCCCTTATAAAACTTAAGAGTTAAAGATAATAATTTATATTTTAAACGAAAATCATAATGATATTGTTAAATTTTACAAATTTGGTAAAATTATAGGCAAACACAAATAGACCTTATGTCCCAGAAAATAAAGTTCATAACAAAATGAGTATTTTTTTTTGCGTTTTCAAACCATATTATTTTAAATACAGAACCCTTGGTGCGCAAGCGTGACGCACACTTGACCAGTTTGTTTCAGTGATTTATTTTTTCATGATTAGTAGAGAATCACTTCACTGGAACTGGTGATGAACGCAGCCGCGGTGGGGTATCTGAGCACTTACCCACGTGCGAATATATCGAAACAATTATACTTGTGCAAAATATCGAAACTCTAAGCGACTTGATTGTCGCTCAGCAATCATTTTCTACCCAGTCAATAACGAAAGAGAAACACTGTAAAAATGTAAGTAGTGGTAGCGGTGTGGGAGCGGGCCGGCTGCGGCCTGGCGGAGCGCCCGGCGCCCGACCCCGCGCTTAATGCATTGCCATTAGGCGCGGGACGCTGAAACACTGACGTTTATGATGCACTATATCCCAATTCGGGAACAGCTTGGAAACTGTCCGACACCAACGTTTCAATCAGATATTTGACATTGAATACCGGAATATAATTAGACGTTTTGGAATACACATTACATAATGTTTGGCCATAAGTAATTAGGAAAAATAAGGGGGTTATTTGGAGTAAAACGGGTTTTATGGTCCAATTTTACTCAATGACTGCTTGTTTGCCTGCCTCTTCTATGAATGTTGTAATTCTAACTGCCACCATGTCGATCTCTTGTTTTGAAGCAGCTATTACCTATGTGTACGTACAGGTGTAGGAGGTTTTTCTTTTTTCTTTTTACATTCCAGCGCAATCTGTATCTCTTGGCAATGTCTAATGACGATTAATTTAATAACCAACTATAAATAAAGAGGTAAATTATAGAAACCGCGGTTTCCTGATTTCTAAACAATGTAATAATCAGGGTACACTTATCCATGACTTATCCCAAACAGCTATCTCTTTCATTCTATAAGGAAGATGCAAGTATAACAGTATGTATACTAATTCATTGAATTAATGATTCGATCGTTGCGCTTAAATAGTAGTGTATCTAACTATAGTGTGAAATAGTACAGTTACCAGCAATAATATATTATCCAACATTGGGTTCAAAATATCTGACACGTCTCTATTATTAGAGGCATAAACTTGTGGGGGTGCCCGAATTATTTCCTAATAATTAGGTTAATAGCCACGATGTTCCTGGTGACCCCTCCTATCTCTGATCACGGGGGTAGTTGTTCATTTTAAATGAATCCTCACATCAGGGGCGTTGTTATGACATAGCTATGCAGTTCATTTTACGGTGAGCGTACAGGACAGCTACAGCAGTTATATAGCTCTACGACGACGCGCTGGCCTAGTTGGTGGTGACCCTGCCTGCGAAGCTAGAGGTCCTGGGTTCAAATCCCGGTAAGGGCAGATATTTGTGTGATGAACGCGAATATTTGTTCCTGAGTCATGGATGTTTTCTATGTATTTAAGCATATATTTCTCTATATAAGTATTTATATCGTTGTCTAGTACCCATAGTACAAGCCTAGAGCTTAGTTTGGGACTAGGTCAATTGGTGTGACATTGTCCCTTGATATTTATTTATTTGATATTTATAGCTCTGTCCTTTTCTGTCAGCGTAAACAGAACTGCATTGCTATGTTAAAATAACCCCTCAGTTCTTCATTTTTGTGAACTAAGAGACGTAGCTATAGCAACATGGCTGAATTTGAAGCACCATTTAGCTTGCGAAAGTTAAATAGGGCCTTCACTGAACCATTATGTGGGGGTGTAGAGTCACGCCACTCCCGGCTGACATTTGTTAAATATCAATAGAACAATTTAGCTTAACTGCCCAGTTCTAAAACAAAGCGAGCATCGCGCTGTCGCCGCGCGGCGGTCGGCGGTCGGCGGCCGCGGCGGCGCGGGGCTCTAATCCGCAGGTTAACTGGGTTACCCAGTTTTGTCCCAAAGCAGCTTCATCGCGAGTTCTCTTTAAAAAGCAGATTATATTGGTATCGGGTCATCGAAGGTTATTTAATTTTATACGATGACACAGTTCCCGGTTGCTTGCAGATAGGCTCACCACTTAGTGCTCCAGCATTGCTTAAGAAATGTATGTACACAGGTCTCAATTATTTGGTTGGCAGGGAGCGACTAGATAGGGGGTTATGCAATAAGCGACGCGTTCCGTGCGAAGGGCGAGCCCCGCGCGGACCGCGAAGCTACTAGTTTTAGACTTACATTCTATATGGCGGCGTAAGCTTATGTCATCCCGCAATATTTTAGTAGGCAATACTAACGAAAAGTAGGCAATGGCAAGGTAAAAGAGCAAAAACAGCGCTTTAAGCCCGCGACGACGATATATAACAAGAATTCCTAATAAAACCAAGTCGGTGCAAGTTAATGGGCGGAGAAACGGAGCGCGTTCCATTGTTATCATAAATATCATACTAGGATTCCGCAACTAGGTTAAGGTTGGGATCTAGCCCGGGTTAGGTAACTGTAGGATTGGCACTGAAGGTGCCACATGACAATATTCGATCATTAAACCCGGCGGGGCGTCCACGGAACACAGAGCAGTTTGCTTGCTTATTTGCCGTCACTTGAGGCTACTAAAGAAAGCTCCTCCTTCCCGTATGTTCAATCTGACCAGACAAAATGAGTAACATTCTAGTTTGAAGGTGGTATTTACTCACTGCCCACAAATTTTAACCTACTTCGAAAAAGAGTATGTTCTCATATCAGTTATTTTTCTTTTTTAGGGTTCCGTACCTCAAAAGGAAAAAACGGAACCCTTATAGGATCACTTTGTTGTCCGTCTGTCTGTCTGTCAAGACCCTTTATCACGGGAACGCGAGGAGGTATCGAGTTGAAATTAAAACCATATACTCCGGTCTACAGTCCCGTGAAACTGTGAAAAAATCAAGCTCCTACGTTACCGTAAAAAAAAGATACGGCCGTTTATGCCGCAAAAAACGTGTATTTCGACACTGTCGAGGGAATCAAAATGTATAGGGTATTTCCCGATGACCTAGAACTATGAAATTTCGCAAGTAGCACCGTCTTATACTACAAGTATAGGAAAAAGTCTGAAATTTGTAAATTTTAATTAAATAACCAAAAAATCAGGGCCTTTATGCAGGAAACGACGTGTGATCAATGAAGTGTTAGCTACTCGCTAGCAGATGGCGTTAGTAATCGTAAATAGAACTTTGAAATTTGGTAAGTAATACCGTCATGAACTACAAGTATAGGAAAATATCTGAAAACTGTACATTTTTAATTAAATCACAAAGAAAGGGTCTTTATGCAAGGAACGGTGAAATAAATTTGGTGTAATAAATGAAGTGTTAGCTACTCGCTAGCAGATGGCGATAGTAATCGTAAATGATGGTAATTTTGGTTTGTTAAATCAGTCTCCCGAACTCATTATTTCTTTGTATTAAATTTTCCGTTCGCATTTTTCCCCGAACGCGATATTACCTAATTTTATTTTTCACCATTCGATTTTATTACAGTCGCTTTTTTTGTTGTTCGACTTTTTTCCTAGTCGGTTTTTTTCCCGTTCGATTTCTATCTCAGTCGCACTTTTCCCAAAAGTATTTACATCGTAATTCGTAGGTAGGTTTAGGTTATGTTAGTTTTGCATCAGGCCCGGAGGGCCAAACCACCCAGAAATAGGAGCTCCGCGGTAGCGGAGCTCCGTCGACTCTGTATCTTCGACAAATTGGAACGGGAAAAACATGACCGTGAAAATATGGTGGTAGGAAAAGAAGCGACTGGATAAAACTCGCAAGGGTAAAAACACGAATGTAAAAATAAACCGCCGGAAAAAAAGTGACTGTTAATTATCACTTTCGGGGAAAAACGCGAAAAGAAAATTAGCTTCAAAGAAAAAATGCGTTTGGGAAAGTCATCTAACAAATCCTAATACTAATATAATAATAATGGGTCAATCAACTTTTCTTTGTAGCTCGTTGCCATGGTGACGTCTCCTGGGTCACTCTTTAAAACTATGATTTCAAAGGATATAAGTAAGCACTAAAAAACTTTTATTGGCAATTACACACCCATTCTTTTATGGCCTTTCTCCTGAGTGTGCTGGAACTATATATTATAACATTATTTCTAAGAAACTCTATCACTGTTGTCTCCTGGTTTACGGGACAGAATAACAACAACACAAAGTTGATCCACCCTAATAACTGTAACTATAACTAAGAAATAAACGTTAACGCAGTTCTAGATTCAATTACTTTGTTTGTATGATTAAACACCTAAAATTACAAATTACGGCATATCCAATAGCAATAATAGCAATCGTTTTCATTTTGACAATCGAAAGCTTGTCTGAATACAAAATGAGCACACCTGTTCCGCTTTAAAGTCGATTGCGACTGCGTGTGCGTCAGGCAATAGACCCGCTGAACTATTATATTATATGTACCTACGAATTTGTGCGGAACCCTCGGTGCGCGAGTCCGACTCGCACTTGACCGGTTTTTTATTGTTTTATCACCGTACTCCTTTATTAGTGCCTCAAATATTACGTACCTACATATGGAGATTTTAGTATTTTCAGTAACAAATTAAGTATTTGCATTCAGAAAAGTATAATTTAGTGAATCGATGAAGATAACCACAGATGGCGACCGGAACTTCGATGGAGATGGCCACTTATTTTACAAGCTAATTACGTGAAATAAAATTAACTACGATAGTTTATTAATACACTAATTCTACGACTTTCCCGCTGCAGCGTTGCTTGCGACGAACTTGCGACGAACTTGAATTATCCTATTTCTTATATATGAACTTTTTATAAATATCCATTAACATACCTTCCTCGAACGTAGATTAAATAAGTTTTTGCTTTTTGCCTTTTGCATCATCAGATCAGCTCTTAGATTCCATAATATTGCAATGTCGTCAGGTTAACACACGTGGTTCAAAGCCCATTCCATTCGATTAATTAGAAATGGTTCAAAATTGACCTGCAAAATTTGACCTCAATAAATAAATAAACAAACATTGCAAGTTTATAAAAAGCTTGTAAAAAACCCATTACTCTGCGAGTTTTATCAAACGATGTCGATAGCATGCGACAAGAACTCCTTTGCATTGCATGAGAAAACGGTGACCTGAGTCAGTAAATATCACATTACAAGGTCGGCCGACCTGTTGGCGATCAAACACCCTAACCGCTAGGGCGGACGAAACAACGAATTGGAGTTACGTTTGCGCGTTTTGTTGTTGGTGATTAAGGCGGTTTACAGAAGAGCAATCTCAGCCGCTAGAGGGCGTAAACGAGGGAAACCTGGCTTTTACTAGTCCAAACGGCACGCACTCTAAATTTTAGGGTTGGTCCAACTTTTTCATATTTAATATAGAATTTAGAATTTATCCGACTTTGTTCAAGTTGCTCTTGGTGCACTACTAGGTCATCTCAATAGTATCAGTACTGGTGTGTGAGACTACGCGAGTTAGTTACCTTTACTAGTCTGTGTTGTTCTATAGCCTCTGGCTTGTCTGTGTCCATAATGGGGATTTGTAAGAGGTTCCGTGCAAGACGAGCTTCAGTTTAATCAATGACGCCAGGGAGTCTATTCTACTCGGTTAATCCTATTTGCTTTTGAAATGTTATCCCTTGATGCCACAACAGGCAGGTTTGACGGCTGTAGCCGTTACCCATTCATTACCAATGAAATACAGCTTTATTTCTACGATAGTTTAGAATCAATCAATAGTATAAATAATAAGATTACAATAATATCTTAAGCATAGTTCTCAATGTTTACGCAAACATATTCAAAATTCATTTAACTTTTGATTATGTGACCGAGGGTTGCGTGGTCAAACCCAATAACGTCCGGTTCCTATATTCAATCCGCGGACAGATAGGCTTACTTCGGATTAAAATTTGACACATTTTGTATGGGCAAATGTCAAATTTTAACCCGAGGTAAGCCTTATCTATCCTCGGATTGAATATAGGAACCCGACATAAGTCGATATAACTTGTTGTGTCAAAAAGAACACTAACGAATACATCAAAACAATTCAAATTTCAATAATCAATTATTTCGATTTATCGGGTTTGACCACGCAACACTCGCATTGTCTTTTAAATAAAAGAAGTGGTAAATGTATAGTCAAATAACTGTTAAAAATGATGAGTATTAAAGGACATTAGTTAACGTAGGTACCACCAATGCAAAAACGTGTTAAAATTATGGTTTTTGGTACGTGTTCCCTTAGGCCTTCGGAGGGCATTGTATAATCACCGTTCGTAGCTTTCCTGGACAATTATTTGTACGTGGAACACTCACTACTGCCGTGAATTTTATGGCAAGCGCTAGTAAAAAGGAGTGTTTTCCTTGTGCTGCCAATATACCTACATAATATCATTTAACTCGCGTCGCGACCGAGCCACGTGCCGCATTTCAAATAGCTTTACGTTAATACACATTTTACGAGTTCTATTTTACCACGTTCATTAGTTCATTCATTCTTGATTAAAAATAACAGGTTTGGGGCGCGCTCTGTCGGAGTCGGGGGTTAAACATGAGTTTAAACCCCGACTCCGACAGAGCGCGTGTTATAAGTTTTACGTGAGTATCTCCTGTACTGTATCTGTGTATCGGTCTTTGGCATTGTAGTCGTAATGTATTTATATTTCTTTCTTTTAGCATTAGTAATTCGGTTAACAAAGAAGCAGGTGCCGTTATCCATTTTCTTCAGAAGATAATAATGTATTAATACGATAAAAAGAATAACAACAAACTTTAACGGAGAATTAAACTCAAAACAATAAAAGATTCTGGGACAACTAGAACGTATCGCACTAGCAAGACATACGACATAAGAGTGACGTTTACGAGTATAAACAAAGGTAATGGCGGACATGGGATTCTCTTGGGGTTTTTGACAAGATGGTGTCGCTTTCTTAATGGTTTCCATATTTTTGCATATTTTGGTGTTTAATGGATAGTAATGATGTATTAATGCAGTAAATTTACATTCGAATGTGCTGTATAATGAAGAATTAAGGTTTAAACACGTATCGCCTTTGGAAGGATTGCTCCAAGAAAATCCCATCTGGTCTTCGTAAAGTTCTACCTACACCGCTTCACGGAGGCTAGAGGGTCACCGTACAACGTTGCCTTATGATTTTTTTGATATGTAAATGTACTAAATGTATAATATAAACGTGACATTGGCAGAAATGGTTGCTCACCGGTTGCCATTAAATAAATAAATAATAATAATAATAATGGCGGACATGTATTGTTACGGGGGAAGGGCATATTTTCAAATATTATTTTTATTCATGATCTTGCTTTTCATTTTTGTTTTCATTCAATTGTTATTCATATTTTTTATTATTGCAGGAACCGTAAACTACTCAGAAGTTCTTAAATATTCAACATTACACATAATATGCTAGGTCTACGTTACTTAGGTTTGATTTATAAAAATCCTGAAAAAGTATCAATTACTGAACAAAATACGTAATGAATTCCGATGCTTATGTTATGACTTATGGTGCGTTCTATATTCAAACCCGTTGGTAGAATTGTGACGTCTCGTTAAAATTTGACACATTTTGTACGTGGCAAATGTCATAACGGTACCTACTGCCCGTAAGGAAAACGATTCGTTTCTTGAATATAGGAACCGGGCATTAAAACACTTCAAGGGCCTGTTTCACAATCGACAAGTAAATTTATCTGCCATTTAAAGTTGGCTTTCTCCTTGTCTATTTTCAAGTGCAAGAGAGAGAAAGGGCTAACGTGTCAAATATGCTTTACTTGTGTATTGTGAAACAGGCGGTAAAAGTAAAAATAATTATGAGAGTCAATGTGGACCCTATTACGGGACACAATCTCTTTAATTTAGTCGCATCATAAGCTTAAAACGTCGCGTTTGCTTGTCACCTCTGCTTCTTTGTAAAAGCAAACCACACATTTTGCAATTTTCTATAGTGACACAAAATGCTCAGACATAATGTTTTTAATAATTTTCCAGTTATTACGTCAAACTACCGTAAAATATTTCCAATAAAAAACCTTACATTTACTTCATGATAGGTCTTCCTAATGCTAAAAAAACGAAGTATACATTTAGTTTTTTTAAATGGAAAGCTGGTTTAACGGAGGCCGTTTCTTAATTTTAGCCAGGTTTGATGATCATCGGTTGGCTCAGAAAGTGGGGGTTGTAATTATATGTACCTATAGGGTTCTATCTATGAAATAGTTATACAACATAACAGAAAACCTCGGCATTTCCTAGGTTATATTATAGTTTCATACACTGAAATCTATAATCCGAGCCACAAACAGAATGAAGTCCGCTGGCTTCCGTCCACTAGTGTGTTAATTTGAGAATAAATTGAACAAATTAAATTGGTTTCCGACACACGTGTAACAGGCGAGCGAGAAATTAACCCGATAGGTTTCGTGCTCACACTGCCGCGCTGCACCTACCGCTCGCCTATCAGTACGTATCACTTTTATCATTGACGAGTACAAAGCTGGGGCGGGGCGGTTGTATTTGCCTGCGAATATTTGATTGAGACGATTCTCGTTTGTGGGTATTATTTACTTTTGTTTACAAAATAATTGAATTTTATATGAAGAAGTATTAGAAAGGAGCAGGGAATCGTGCTCGCGGCGTCGCGTCGTTAAAACATTCAGCACCGAGCTCTGTGAGTTCCGTATAAAGCGAACCCGCCTTGGGGTTTGTGGCATTGAGGGTGTTAATTGAGACGTACGCGGAGCGCTGGCGCCGGCTGCGAGCCGCGCAAGCCTGCTTCTAATTAATGCCTGCTTCCACTTCACAGAGCGTTGTGAACTCTTAGTAGCTCACTTGGTTGCCGTTTTGAGCATCCTTTACTCGTGACTTGCCGCTTTCTGTGTCAACTAACGCCTCATAAATTCTTCACGCTCTCCGCCGTACCACGAATGCGGAGGCGCTGTTCCAGTTATACCTGTATAGGTAGGTGGCAGGTAGGTGGTGTAGGGTGTTTGGTGCATCGTTTGCCAAATTAAAATGGAGGATCTGTCCGGCCCTCATAACACATTTTCAGTTTTTTAATATTTAGAACGCCACGTTTAAATTTGTTAAAAAAAATATACTTTTAATGGTACGTAAATTACGGTTTGTCAAAATTGGAACCGTATAATTATTACGAGTGAACGTGCGGGCTATAGCCCTCACTGATAGCGCCCTTCGCTCCCTCTCGATATCGTCATCGTCTTTGAGGTACTTAGGGTCGTACTTATAAACTCATTTTGGCTGAGATGCCCGTCACAAGAAACGTCAAAGTAAACGTCAAGCCATAGCGAACTGTCAATTTTGACGCATCTTGAGACGAGCATTACATTTGAGATCAGTTTATTATATACGACCCTTAGTAAGCCAGTAGGTGCCCCAGACATTTAAAGTGGTACACCCTTTTTCAGGGGACACCATGTCGCTTAGGCGGAGCCACGCTAGTAAAATTTATTTTCAGTACAGTAAAATGTGCCTACTTTGCTCCCCCACGGGTAATCTTGCTCCATCGTTATATTGAGGTATTCTGTATTGTAAATCATTCTAGTGCTTTCATTCACTGCGCAGCTGGATGTATACATCAATTATTTTTAGAAAATTTGTCATCGGCCTTGTCTTATAAGTAACATACAAAAAAGTCACTATGGAGCATAGTTACCCATGGGGGAGCAAAGTAGGCACATTTTACGGACTTTACCATAAAATTAAATAAGAAACACGAAGAGTTTTATGCAACTCCCCAGCGTGAGGCGAATCCAATGACATATCATTTATCATATCAAAATCGTAAATATGCGAGAGCGAGTTTGTATATCAACTGTTTTGAAACAAAAATACTACAGTGTAATACATTGGCATAAACGAAAGGATAATTAAAAATTGACACAATGCGTCTGTCATTCATGTAAATATTGTCACAGTAAATAAACTGTTTATTTCGTATTTTGTAAATTCTCTTGGTGTTGCGGGTTATAAGTAGCCGACTCAAAACTTATATTTTCTCATGCTAAAGAACTTAAAACAGGTTTGTGTTCAATTCTTGTTTATTTATTTTACATTGTCATCTCAAGTCAAAGCAGGGGTCGGGTGACATGACGTCACACAGTAGTTTTTGAAATTACATTTTCAGTACTTTATCACAAAAAAATAAAAACGAAGAGTTTTATGCATCTCTCCAGCATGAGAAGAATCCAACGACATATCATTTATCAAAATCGGACCATGACTGTAGATCTGATGCCATGGACAAAAATCGAACCCGCGTAATATATATAGATACCACCGTATTTTACGCGTCGGTGTGGGTGCTCCTTAGGTTAATATTGTATTACTTATTTATAATCATTACATGTAGTTGGACGCGCAGCCATGTTCAAGTGATGCCCGAGCGAGCGTGCGCTGCTTCATCATCAGCGGAATCTTAAATACTTACATTGGTATTTGTGTTGTCCTGCCAGCCATGCGATTGTGTATAAAAAATTACTTTTCATGTGTGTCGAAAAATGAATTTACACACACCGATATTACTGACAAAATATTTAAACTAAGGTTTTCTTCGCAAAGTAATAGTTTAAAGCGTTTATGATAGAATACACTGATCTAGTTTTATCTAGATTGTAGACAGCGTTCCTTAAGGTTTTTTGAATGATGAATATTATATTTCACTCAAACAACTACAACCACAACATGCGCTACGAAATATTTATAAACCCATGCAATATGGTTATTTTACTGGAAAATCGTATTTTCTGAACGTAGAACTTGCTACGTTAGGTTTAAAAACATACCGATATTGTGCACTGCGCTAGATCACTACGATGTGGTAATTAAAAAGAGCTGCCTGAAGCAAAAAAAAACGATAACGTGACAACTTGTTTGGTTTGGTTATCTTACAATTATTTAAAGCTATTGAGGGAGTAAGTGGATGTTATTCATTAATATTCATAAGAGATAATGTATTTGTACACACTTATTGCTGTTTCCATTCCTTAATAAATAAATACATACATACATACATTAAATCACGCCTGTTTCCCAGAGGGGTAGGCAGAGACCACTTCTTTCCACTTGCTACGATCTTGACAAATTTCTTTCGCTTCTTCAACATTCATACATCGAGTCATGCATGCACGTCGGTTTCGGGTACTTAAGATTCTGCCCTTTTCCAGTATTTCTCCGATTTGATTCGAAAAAGTACGCTTAGGGCGGCCCCTTCCGACCCTTCCACTCACTTTCGATCTGTATATCTCTTTCGTCAATCTTCTTTCATCCATCCTTTCCAAATGACCGAACCATCGAAGCATGCCCTTTTCAATCTTAGTCACTACATCTTCTTTTATTGCACATTTCTCTCTGATTTTTTCATTTCTTACTCTATCAATCAGTTTCACACCACACATACTACGCAAAGAGCGCATTTCAACTGCATTTACACGACTTACATGCTTGTCCTGCCACACCCAACATTCACTACCATACATCAGGGTAGGTGCCAGCACTCCATTGTGAACAGCCAGCCGGGCTTTTTGTGAAACGCCCTGTCTGCTTACAAAGGAGTACAGGGCCCCATTAATTTGATTGCCCGCATTCACCCTCCTCTCGATATCCTTCTCACACTTACCATCTCTTGTAAACATACTTCCCAGGTACACAAATTCGCTCACTTGTTCTACTAATTCACCATTTATATTTATCACGCACTCAGTCATCTCCTCATCCTTCTCTATCACCATGACCTTGGTCTTGGTAACATTTACTTTCATCCCCTTTTGCTTAAATCCCTCATTCATCACTGTCACCATCTCCTGCAACTCAAGTACCGATGGGGCAAGTGTAACTTGATCATCGGCATAAAAGAGGCATTTGATTAGCAACTCTTGCACACGCAAACCCTTATCATACCCTTTCAAATCCCACATACAACTGTCCATGAATAGATTGAACAGCCATGGTGAGGCAACACAGCCCTGTCTAACACCTTTAGAGATGTTAAACCAGGCCGAGTATGCGCCATTGATTCTGACACAGGCTTTGGAACCCTCATAAAGGGACCTCAAAGCCTGCACCAGGTTGCTGCTCACTCCATACATAGACAGCACCGTCCACAACTCCTTTCTATCTACCCTATCATAAACCTTTTCCAGGTCCACAAAAGCACAGAAAACCTTTTGGTTCACCGCCAAGAACTTTTCTGTGATGGACCGTAGTGAAAAGACCTGATCCGTACATCCCATTCCCTTTCGAAATCCCGCTTGTACATCCCAGATTTTGTCATTCGTAACATTCAGTACCCTTTCAATTAAAATCTTCGCATATACTTTGCCGACAACACTAAGGAGGCTGATACCGCGGTAGTTTTTGCAGTCTTGCTGTGTCCCCTTTCCTTTATACAGAGGGACGATAACGGCCTTGACCCAATCTTCCGGGACTCGGCCGCTACTCCAACATGCATTGAAAAGACGGTACAACAGACTACCCACCACGCCATCTCCTCTCCTCAGCATTTCTATCGACACTCTATCACAACCTGCTGACTTTCCCGCTTTCATACTTTTTAAAGCCTTCATTATTTCACTCATACTAATCACACTTTCATCTTCGCTACTTGCATCTTTACTCATGCTTTCTGGCTCACGACAAATATCTTCGCATTCAAACAAGCTTTCAAAATAAGTTTTCCATCTATCAAGCATTTTTTCTTCCTCACATATTAAGTCTCCAGACTCATCCCTCACCGCGCTGAATTTAGTTTTCTCCGATTTCCCCCGAGCCGAATTAATCAAGCTCCAAAAGAGTTTAATATTCGACTGGAAGTTGTCAGAGAAACTCCTGTCATACTTTTCATTCAGTAAATCTTTCTTTCTAGCCACAACGTCTTTCACTCTTTTCTTTGATCTATTATACTCTTTTTTCTTTCTGTCGCTTAGATCTTGTCCTGGATCTACAGCTACAAAATCCAACCAACACTTTTTCTTCTCTTTCACTACATCATCTACCTCTCTATCCCACCATTCCGGTCGTTCATTCTTGCGTTTCCTTCTTTTTACGACACCACATACTTCAGTGGCCGATTTGACCATTCCATTCTTCATAATCTCCCATACATTATTTACATTATTCTCAACTTCACTGTCTTTCATCTTATTAACACATTCAAAACAATCTTTCAGCTTTCTTACGTACTCATCTTGTATAACTTCGTCATTCAGTTTCTCTACTTTTATCCTCTCTAACGCAGTGGTAGGTACGGGAACACGATGGCGCCAACGTGTGAACAGACCCCTTACTCGTGTTACCACTAAGTAGTGATCTGAACCTACGCTAACTCCTCGAAATGCTCTGGTATCTACAACTTTGTTACGCAACCGTTCATCCACAATCATCAAGTCTATCATAGACTTCTCATTCTGCCGTCTCCACGTATACTGATGAATCTCTTTGTGATCAAACAAAGTGTTTGTCACGCAGAGATTCTTGGCCAAACATACATTGAGAAGACATTTGCCATTCTCGTTCAATCGCTCATCACCATACTTACCCAGAACCGATTCAAAACCATCCCTTTGCACGCCTGTCCAACCATTAAAATCGCCTAACAAAATAATCCTCTCATTCTCCTTGCATTTTGTTGAAACCTCATGCAAACTTTCCCAAAACTCCTCCCTTTCTTTTTTCGATTTATTCGTATCTGGGGCATAAGCCCCAATTACGAATAAACGGGTGAGACCTACCTTGAGTCTCACCCAGAGAAGTCTTGGGCTCACACATTCATGCTCTTGCATACATTCAGCCATTCGCTCTGTGAGTACGATGCCAACTCCCTGACGACCGTGCTCGGATACCGGAACTCCGGACCACAAAGCCGTCAAGGTTCCGTGTGTGGACGTACTCACCCCTTTTTTCTTCGTCTCAGTCACACAAAGAACATCCAGCTTTCTCTCTTTCATCATCATACATACCTCATCTAATTTATGTTCCATCCCTCCACAAACATTCATCGTAGCAAGGCGGCTTTCAGCGGCCCGCTTTTTGCCAACCCCCCTGCGAACACGGCGTGACACGTGGCAAACGGCATCGCCGCCGTTCCGATCCCCGGAGGGATCCGAACATACTGGCACTCTTTTGCCCCCCCCCAGAGTACGAAGGGCTGCCCAGGCTAGGCCTGGGGAGGGATTCTCTGGCATTGCCAGTACCCTCCTGGGGTATAAACCTTTTAAATCGTGCTCGCATGGTCCATTATGCAGGGTCGGGTTTGAATTCGGAGTTTTCCTTCTCCTAGATAGGTAGCAGCCCAATGCTGACGACGCCTATCCCGCCGGGTTTGAATTCGGAGTTTTCCTTCTCCTAGATAGGTAGCAGCCCAATGCTAACGACGCCTATCCCGCCGGGAAATAAATAAATAAATAAAGGTCGAATATTGACGGATTGAACTCCATACGATATTGTTAACGACGATGACCAAACAGCCAAACTAGCTACTTTCTGTGAAACATACACATTGGATTTTTTTGGTCTCAGTATTATTTTCATGGCATTGCCAGAACAATAATAATTTTACTGTTATGTACGGCACCAAAAAATCTTAATAAAAATACATAAAAATTGTAAATTTAGAAAACGATGGAATTTATTATTGTTCGGTTAATGGCAACAAATTTACAAAAAGATTAATCGATGGTTTGTCATCCTTCCACCAACCGTTACTGCATCGTGAGTTATAAATAATATTCACGATAAACTAGCTATTAGCGACGCAACTATTTGCTGGTGGGCTTGAGTTTAGTTTTCGCTAAACTCTGCTTACTTAGTAAATATGCATTTACCGTTTGTGAGGCAATACGTTAAAAACATATTGAAGGTCCCATTGTACAATAAAAATTTCATAAAACATTAGGTTTTTACTCTTGTTTTTCTTGTTGGCACAAAACGTCTACTTAAGTAGGCACTTTAAAACTACCTGTACATTGTTATTGGATAAAAACAGTTATATCGTCTTGAATCCATACGACGGTAGGCAATCATAACTCTGCGACGGGGGAGGGGAGGGGCGGGGAGTCAGTGTCTTATTCCCTGCGCTTGGGAAAAAAGAAAGCAACAGATATTTGACCCGCTAGGTCAAGTTTGGTATCGTTTTCAGTTAAATCAAGGATGGTCAATTATCTTTATCGGTGGAATTAAATATTTTCGAAATGCATTTTACTCACAAGTAATCTTTGAATTCAAAACGAAAATTCTAATTACGTACATAAAAACACGTTATCCCAGATAAAATATAATAAAAGTCTTCATAAAGTTCAAAAGCAGATACCTCTTGTGTCAAGTTTCAAATCCCGAAAAATGGAAAACTGAAATCGGTTACGGTAAATCCGGGATAGATGCCACAAAGGGATAGGCACCTATTTTTCAAAAACCTAACTTCTCAAAATCGCAGCAAAGAATTAGTGGTCATAATAGGGAGCTCATGCGCCGCACCCCTCACCCCCGCCGGCCGTCGCGAGGCACAGACGCGGCTCGCTTGTGTATGCAAAAATATCCGCGACAAGCGCCAAAAACGAATCAAATTTTCAAACGTTAGTATTTGTAGTTTCATAATTTCATAATTAGTATTTCTGTTCTGTTTTTATTCAATCAATATACTGGTTATAGTGCACAAGTGTAAAATATTGCTCTTTTGTATTTGGTTGAGATAAAAAATAAAAACCCTTGGGGCACCTATCCTCCGCTTGTTTATGTTCTGTTATAATTTTTATTGCCTTTTTCAATCGATTTGTATTGATAGGTTTATATGTTCTTCTAAGAATCTATACCTACTTACCCCGATAGTGTTGGCGTATTTTGATATTTTTTTATTGCTTATCTCAAATATTATGCATGTTTTATTTACATTCATACGAGGGCTGTTTGATAAGTCGTTTTAAAAAGTATAAAAGATTTTTATTTTTTAAACAATTTACATTTATTTCTCAACATAGTCTCCTGAGGCCCAAACACTTGTTCCAGCGAGTTTCCAATTTTTTTATCCCCTCCAAAAAATACGTTTTGTCAAGGTCTTCAAAATAGGCATTTACACCTGCGATGCTGTCCTCATTTGTCAAAATTTTTTGCCCTCCAAGCCATCTTTTCAGATTTGGGAATAGGTAATAATCGCACGGAGCTAGATCCGGCGAATACGGAGCATGCGGAACCAGCTCGAAGCCCAACTCGTGGATTTTGGCCATTGCAATAGTTGACGTGTGCACTGGGGCATTGTCTTGATGAAAGAGGACTTTCGTGCAGACAGCTTTGTCATACCCAAATCTTCATGCAGGATTTTATGTACTCGCTCAGTGGAGATGCCTGTGTTCTCAGCTATTTCACGCACCTTCACTCGGCGGTCGTCGAGTACAATATTATGGACCTTTTCAACAACATCCTCAGTAGTAAATGTTTTATAACGGCACGAAATTCAGATTTTTCCATAGTTGTTGAAAATTTACGAGTGATCACAGTTAAACAATGGTTATATTGACAAAGACTTTTTTTTTTTTTGCTGAATTTTTGACAGTCTTCATTTGAAAGATTGTGCCTGCCAGTGTTAATGCCATTTACCAGAAAAAAGGTTTTACAAATAGTTTTTAAAAGGACTTATCAAACAGCCCTCGTAATATTATATTCCGTAGGGCATCTATCCTACACCACAAGCATCTATCTTTCTTAGCTTTCATGGTGGGGCATCTATCTATATAGGTAGGCATCTGCAGAAACTCAATTTGTATACAATCAGTAACTATTAGGTCAACAAAAACAAGTTTTTAAGTAAGATAAACTAGCTATATCGAAAGGAAATATTCATGGCAAATTGATAGTTTTGAACTTAGGAGTCCTTTTCAAAAAGTGCGAGGCCTATCCGCGATTTACCCTATTCTGTTCGGGCTATAACAGACAGACGAAGACAGGCGCACAGACAAATAAAAAGAGTTTACATACATACATACAAATCTATTAAAAACATATTAAGGTTAACGCCTGTTTTTGTGTGTAGTAAGTTAAAAATATTCCGTAATAAATATATTTAGTTTAAACATTTATTGGAATTACGCAGAATATTGATAAATGAAAGGAAAGAAAGAAATAATAACGTCTGTTTTTGTGTGTAGTAAGTTAAAAATATTCCAGAATAAATATTATTTAGTTTAAACATTTATTGGAATTACGCAGAATATTGATAAATGAAAGGAAATAAAGAAATAAGTTATAAGTGTTTATTTTGATTTATTATTTACAATTTTTAACAGCTTTTTACCCTTCACCGAGAGGCAGAAAGCCTATTATGAATATTCTCTAATGATGATAATTGCTTATCATTTTTGATCAATAGATTAACAAAACCCCAAAAGATTTAGTTATAAAAATAACAATTAATGGAGGGAAAAATACTATTCACATTGGAGGCATTTCAATTGGAATGCTTCCATCGCGATGACAGCCGTCCGCCGCCGCCGCCGCCGCCGCCCCGCCCGGCGACACGAACGTGCACCAGGATTAGCAAAATTGAAAACGAGATAGCTGAACCACGCCAGTGTCCACCGGATTTCATTACTTTTCCATTTCATTCTCGCTCAAAAATAAAACCAGCATGCCAAAGGCAGCACAAATCAAGTGAAACAGTACAGCTTGGCAAAAAAGTTTTGAAAAGTTGGTTCTCTGTCCCAAGCTATGTCGGGTCTTTTATGTTGGGTCGGGTGGGATGTATATACTAGTGACTTCAAACTATCCAAGGTTAAACTATGGTTTGCATTCATTGCCATCAAACTTGCAATCATCACAGTCTTTTACGTATGACAGTCATCAAGATCGTCGACAAGCCATTTCATTCGTTTTGTTTCTTTCTCGCAATCATCTCTCGTAACTGAAGCGTGAAAGCATAGAAATTTGGAAATTTCGTGATTAGTATTAAGGGGTAACCCACCCGTACAAAATCCATAGCGAAATCAACTGTTTCCTTAGACTAAAAATTAACTCGGATTCATAGTGACCATGACGGATAAATACAATCCAACGGACGCCAAACGTGTCAACTGCAGGTTTACTATAATTTGCTAAAAAATCCTGAAATATTTACAGTTTTAAATAAATGAGTTTGTGAAATGTTATTTAGCGAGGTATTGGATACTGAACTGCAACATAAAACTCAGTTCGATGACGTGTATGCTGTATCGCGACCTTAGACCATGACATGACATGACATACCTACTTTATTCAAATAGTAAAACCACAACTTGTTAACTTATATCAAATAAAATCTGCGTTTGTGGTTCAAACCTCATATTGCATTTATTAAATGCTCTTTCTGTATTAAAGGCACTCATTTAACGCGGGATCCCGTGTTCGTGTAAGTTTGTGTCGTGCTCCTGAGCATATCGCAGCGAACTTTTAGTGCATACCTAATGAGATGGCTGTGAGGACATTAAATATCTATAAGTAGCTAGTTTGTCCTGTTTAAAGTCGACATTACACTTTCCTTTGTTTTTCATACAATTATTTCGCTGGCATTCCTAACATCGTATCATGGAGTATGGTCAATAGTTGCGCTGCCTATAAAATTAATTACCTAATGGATTGGTAATAAGTATATTGGCTAAAGTAAGCGTACAAGTATAAGAAGTAAGTTATTTATAAAAGTGTTTAAGTATCATGTTTGTACGGAAAATACCTTTGTTGGTTATACATATTACAATAAAAGGAAAATATTATAATAACGGTAATTTGGACGCCGATTTTCAACACCGGAAAGTATAGCATGTTGCGTGAACAACTTGAAAGCCGTGCTTCCCTCGCTGAACTACTCAATCATTTACACGTTACGCAGCGTTTTGTTTGATAAATGACTCGTATCATCAGATTATGTACAGCTCGGACGGCAGAACAATAATACTACAAATAACCAAATTTAAAAACGTTTACAGATTGCCCAGTACGAGTACAGGTACCTACCTACTACAAATTCAAAATCGAATCGCTCGTTTAGTGTAGTGTTTTGTATGCATGTCATATGTATGTGTGTGTATTATTACGTAACAGTGCTACCGACAAGTAACTTATTTAGGTAATTATTTGACGGCTACGTAACGGTGGATCGTCATTTTAAACTGTGCATTGGTTTATTGGTGTGGGTGTATTGTGGGGGCATTGCACAATAGACGACATTCGCAACGGATATTCACCGGCAATGCCATGTTGCCTTTGACACGTTATGATATTGTTGTTAAGTCCGCCGCCATTACTGTGATCAACTCCATGAATACCCCGTAGAATAGAGGATTCTTCTCGGTAAAACTATATTGCTTTTAACATGTTTTAACCGGGTGGAATGGAGCATGAGAATTTTCATTTCATCCTTGACTTGTGGCCATAGACATTTCATGTGGAGGTATGTTTTGTTATACGGTGTTACAAAAACGTAATTTGGCCGGTGTAGTTGACCGGTAGGGCGGGGATATTGCGTGAGCCTCGGGGTCCATCGGAAGACCCGTGACGCCGCCGTGACCCAACAACTTCCGCCCATCGATTTACCTGCCCACAGGCTATAGGTACGCGTACCTCTACTTATGTAGCGGAAAAATACTCGTCATCGATGTTAACAAGCTCCGTGTTCCAGTTCCGATCAAAGCCATTATTTTCGCAAGCATTTTAGACGATTACATACAAAAATCGGACGAAATATTTCATAGTAAAACGGAAACTGTTTTCAAGGGTCAAATTAGTTACCAATAAAGTTTTTCTACTAATCGATGGCAAATATAATTATTTACATAATAGTAAATATTGATACAATCATGTTTCTTATAAACCATTTTAGGAGCTTAATTTCTAAATATTCTTCGTTATGGATTGCACTTAATTCAAAATAACGTACCTGTCACATGTTAAATCATTGTCTAACTAATGTTATTTCGTTTTTATTGATTACTAAGTTCGTTTATTATTGTTTCATCTGGAACATTTCTATTTTCTGAAAATTAGCCTATGCGTTAATCCAGGGTATAAGCTATCTCCAAATACCATCCAAACTCTCCCAGCCGTTGCAGCGTGGACAAGCAACAAACCAACACACAAACTTTCGTGTGTATAATATAATATTTGGAGGGTATCATTTTGTGTCAGATTGTTTAGATAAATTTCTTTTCTTGCTTCCATTTTTATTTCAGGAACGACCTAAAATCTCGAATTATTTGATTCCGAATTTAAAAACACCGAATTTTTACAATACCGAAAAAATATAAGGCCGAACGAAGGACCAAAATGTGAAATTTTATATTACCGTGTATTAAAATCACGAAAACGTTTTTCCGAATATTATATTTACGAATGTTGACAATTCTGAATTTTCGTTGTACGAAAATTATAATTCCGAATATTTGAATTCCGAAAGTTTACAAACCAGATCGGTAATTTAGGTCATTACTAAATGAGGTCAATCTCACCTTGGTAGGTTAGGGTAGGTTAGAGTTGCATCAAGGCGCAAAGCGCCTTAGTCACGCGGATTTTTTTTTGGACATATACAATATTTTATCAGGCGCTTATTTGAAATATTATATCTTCGAGAATGATTGGACTGCTAAAACTTCGTAATAACGAATACCTGTTCGTGATTCGGAATAGAATACTAAAATTCGGAATAATGTTGATTCGGAGATTTCAAAATCGGAATTCTGAAATTCGTGTTTAACAAATTCGGAAAAAAACATTTCATGATTATGTAGTGTACCTTTTTATTTCATATTTACGTTATGTGTCAAAAATAATGAAAACAGGGTATGCGGCGAGACGTTTCGTTCGACCATGCAGCTGTCTGCCAAGCGACGGTTTTTTTGCAAATTGACAAATTCGGCGTCGTATTTAAGGTTAATTTCTATTTATGGTTTTTCCAGAGTCGCCGTCCTTTTCGGACGAGCTCTAAACAATGGCGTTCATAAACAAACACCGGCACGCCCCGCGACACGGTAAGCCCTGCCGATACCTCTCGCTCCTTTCAATAGCGGCCTGTTCACCGTAATTATTTTACTATTACAGTTGCATTTACACGTACGGTTCGGACCGAAGACTGGAACGGCGGCGCGTGCCGTTTCCCGCGGTCCGAGCTTTACGTGTAAAGGCCGCTAGGTTTGATCCCCGGTATGTAAATATTTGTGGTTCTTTGGGCTCTATCATGATCAGGTTTCACCTAATTGCTTAAGACATGTATGTTATCGTATCGTCAACGCCTTATTTATTTGACAGTAACGGCAGCCGAGCCACCAACAATACGTGTAGAGACGAAGCAGAAGCGCTTGCGACTGAGTGTAGCTACAAGGTGCTAAACAACCCGTTAGATTAAAAAAACCCCTAGGATGATGAAAAACTTAGTCGTACTTAGTTTTTTAGTAATAGAAGTAGTTCTTTTTCAGAACTTTCTGTAATCATTTGTGAATAGCTACTAGGTATGTATACCTATAGATGACGGTGCAATGTCATGAAATCGATAAAAAAAAAAAAACCCGGTCAAGTGTGAGTCGGACTCGCACACCGAGGGTCCTGCGCCCCGCGCAGTAGGTATTATTATGTTTCGATTTACATTCGATATTTAATAGTATCAGTGCAAGCCCGGCTCACACTTGACCATTTTTTATATTTGTTGTTTTTCTTCAGGGTTTGTACTAAAATTACCAAGTACCGTAGGCTTATTAATAGGGTCCTATAACTTTCGGGTACGGAATCCTAAAAATATGTAAAAGTTGATGATAACGTAAAGCAGGAGACCAAAATAGTGCTTGTGAAAAGGTTATTCACCTTTGTGCTCATCACAAGATGTATGCATGTCAGTAACTCCGAGCCATCAGTTCAATCGATATCTTATTCAACTATGCAACACAATAGCCGGAAATGAATTCAGCGCATTAATTTCCTGAGTAATCTCATTATTTTGATTAATTAATTATTATTAGCTAATTTCAATCTATCTACGGTCCTCGGGCGCATCCGGCGGTGATTATACAGCGATGAGACCGGACAACACCTGACGCACTCGAGACTCGCTTTTTTTGTAAGCTGGGATGCCACCCACCCTTTTATCCATAAATGCTTGTGCACCCATAGATACTGGAATGGACACAGGCCAAACAATAGCTATTTAACCCATACAAGCTCATAATAATATAATATTTGTAGAATACTACTTTTTGTATTGACAAAAAATAGCCTAAAGAAGGGCGAGTTTGTCGTCATTTAATCATACTTTGGGCTTTAAACAATTGTGTACGGTTGTCAAATGATGTTTATATTAAAACAAAAAAGGGCACAGGCCCCAATCGTTAAAATAAAAATTATTTTGAATTCCAAATAGATAGCTCCTTTAGTTACCTTGTTGTTATACTTAGAGGCGCGGAGCGACAGGACGGGTCACGGCGCGGCGCGCACGCGTGCGGATCGATGCTCGCGAAATGAGCTAAGGCAGCTAAGGTGCTAATTGCATTACGCGCCGTCGCCAACTCTTTGCTGTGCTGACATGCATGCATAAACTGATCCCTTGTAATCTATGCCACACAACATCTGACAGCAAGATAATGATAGTAGATTTGTGTGTAATGTAATACCTACCTGTAACAATCAATCTTAATTCATTAGCTAAAACACTCAAATATAATTCAAATATCCACTATCAAATACCATCAATTATCAATTTTAAAGACTTCAAGTTTAGGAGATCATGATATTTAAAAACCGGGGAAGAACATGTCGGACCATGCTCATTGCCCAGTGTAGGGTTTCAACTTCCGAAGCCGTTACTACAAACCGAAAAAATGCACCAACAAAAGAGGGTATCTTCAAGGCACTAAAGTCCTTTTTATTGAAAACCGCAATTTTTCTTCAATAACTCAAAAACGCTATATTCGATTATGTTAAAACAATTCTGGTTGAAAGTATTTATTACGCGTTACTTTTTGATTTTGTCATATTTATGGGCTTACGGTTTAAAAGATTTTAAATATGCAACATCCGGAGCATTTTTTCGGAAAATATTCACCCTATCATAAAAAATGCTTAGACACTTAGAAATGTGTTAAAAAGAACTGTCGAAATTATGTGCAAAACGATGATTTAGGCTGAATTATGTTTTCATCTTTTGTTACATGTGTGTGTGCCTCCCCTAAAAATATGTATTTTTGTTATTTAAACTACCGAACTAAGTAGCGGCTTCTACAAGACACCTGTCTATACTCCAAATTTCATCAATGAACCTCTTGCAGGTTTTGAGTGAAATGCCTGTCACATACAGATGGACGGACGGACATGCCGGAACCCTAAAAATAGTACTTCCATTTTGTCTCATTATTAAATGTGCTTATTACGGTTACTGGGCATTATACACCATATTTGTTTTATGATATATATACGCAAGTGTTGACCGAACATATGCGTTAAATACTCGTCTGGGCAGCGTATCCCTAACTTATGAAAATATGTTTTGCATACAACATAACAAAACAAATGCCAAGATTCAGAGCGAAACTAAAACACCACTTTATTGTAAAAACTGCCTTTAGACGCCCTTACATTTCAATTAAAAATAATTTGAATGACAAAGTTAACAACTAGGTATAAAGTTTAACGCTGTTTTCCACAGCTAAAATTGCAACATACTCGTTATATATCAGTGCCGTGGTTACGAGTAATGAACAGAGACGCCATAGCTATGACTTATTTTGCGTAAGGTTTTCAACTATGTAGGAATGTCAGACTTTGGCTCATATTTTTAACCTTTCTAGTGCTCTAATTTTAGATTAAATATAAAAAAAACTCCTCACAAAATATACATCCTGTATATGCGACCGGCATCCTTAAACATTGTTAGGGCTACTTGTACAAACAATTTAACGCAGTGTAGAAGTGTAAGCGTAAGACACTAACTCTAGTTCTCTAGTAATAGTTGACAGTTTTCGTATGAATCTGACGTTTACTAACTCGAGTTAGTGTCTTAACCCAGCGTTAAGTTTTTTGTGCAAGTGAGCCAATGCACGAAATCGCAAGAGCAAACCGATTAGTCTAGGTTTATACTGAACATAGAGGTTTTCGGGGCAGATCGTCGGGAGATTAGAGACTAGGACAACATGGCAAGTCTCGCGGCGGCCGGGGCGCCTGCTCGTGCTGCTTCCATCGTCGATCTTGATAGGCGACGTTGCCGCGCCGCTGCAGCCGCCGCGTGTACCGCACCTACGTGTACGTGCTCGACTACATATTGCTAAGTAGCTGGGATATAGCTTTACTCGTAGTTGCTAGCGTACTCGACTACGTCTTTTAAATAAAATATGAACTTGTGGTAATCACGTTGTCTGGCAATTTAATACATCCGAAAGAACTGTTTAGGTATATACTTTTCAACTCGACCGACGAACCGACTACTTAAAGGGGCATGATGGAACGCATGCGGCAAGTTACTATTGTTGCTTTTTATTTAAAAAAATGTAGGTATGTACCGGATTGAACAAGTTTTATAAAAATATACTCGTTACTATAAAATAAATAATGCGATATAAATAAATAGGTGGCTACGCTGCATGACAACACATTGATGTGCTGAATACTATTTACTTTAATAATCACCAAATTGCTCTACTCGTAAAATGTTTATGTACCTGTGTCACTACTCGTTCCATCGCAGATATGAATTATAAACCTATTATACTCGTACATAACACTATCATAATAACATAGGATAACTTAAATTAATCACGGGATGAAAATAATATCAAAAGCAGACTTATTTTCGCGGTAAGATGCTATTTCATCAGTTTGTGACCATACAGCTTACTTAAAATGTTGTTAAATTAAACGACACGACCAATGGGCGTGTTTCTGTTTCGTCAAAATGATTTGTATAAAGTATAACCTCTGAAGTATCGATAGACTTTCGAGGATCGTTTGCGCCGAGCCTTTGAGCGCGGCCTCGCGGCAGGTGACGGCACTCGACAGAGATAAGGCACGACCCCTCAATAACGGAGATAGCTTCATATCTACAATATTCTCTAGCTCTAATCAGGTATATCTCTGTGCGTTCTTATCCAAATATCTCACGTTTGTCTATACTGTTAGGCATTTTCCTTAAACAACTCTCTTTTTAGTTTGTCTACGGATTAATAACCGGCGGGGAGCGGGTTGTCCCGTCAGAGTGCCGTTAACGTATTAGTGCGTGTGTAGTTTTGGTCGCGGTATTGGTCGACAAAGCCGTTCATGGAAACTTGAGTTAGTTAAAACTTTGTGGTCGAATTAAATTACCATTTACTCGTAGTGGCCTGCTGAACCACGCCGTGTAGCTTCATATGGCATCGCACGGCAGTAAAACCTACCTACACGGTAAGTTAAAAGCTTAACAAAATATAAATGAGATTATTTCAATTGAATATGTGACCACGGTTTGTTGTGAACGGGCCAACATTAAGTAAAGTGCATCAGTAACGTCGCTGCAGTATTGATTAGAAAGGTCGTTGTTCGCTATCCATCTTAGGCAGTTAAGAAGTAAACGATTATTTAGTACCTAAACTGAGCAGATCTCGTAAGTGTCATAACATACCGAGCCGGCCGAGTTCACCAAATACAACATAATCGTTGTTTACTTAATCGCTCTATTAACATTTAACAAACCTCGTTTTTTTTGGTGTTCACCAACCGTTTCTTACGAACCGGTAAATAACCGAGCGATTTTGAATCAATGACCGAACGTATAGTATTACTTTGTTAAGATGGCAATGTATTTACATTTTTTTAACTCGGCCCTAATAAACTCAACACGTGAGCAGGGCCTGTATTCTAGACGCTAAAACCATATCGTGTTTGATCTGTTATCGTATCGTCAACGTTTTGATAGCCCTTATTTACTTGACAGTAATGGAGGCTGGCGTCAAAACAATACCGTAATAGGTAAGATACGATATGGTTTTTACCGTGTTGAATAGAGGCCCTGGCATTAGTGGTGTATACAGGGTGGAAAAAAAAGGAACTGCCTTAAATCCTTTAGTTAGCTCATTTTACTGAAAGGAAACATTCCTTTATTTTTTGCTTGTCCCACCCGGGAATCGAACAAACTAAAAATAAAAAAATAAACCCTCGCTATTTTATTATACGAATCGGTAGGATTATTCTTCAGGATAAAATTTGTCTAATAAACATTTGGACTTTCGATTATCGTTAAAACTGCATTTTGTTTCTTTTTAAAAATAAAGGAATGTTTCCTTTCAGTAAAATGAGCTAACTAAAGGATTTAAGGTAGTTCCCCTCCAGGGCCCATAGATTTTTTCCACCCTGTATATTAGCGCACCCAGAAAGACTATTCCACTATCGACCTTTAAACGGGAAGAAAAAGGGATAGAAAAACAATTCTTTGCTTATTAACTAAGTAGCGAGCATTCTCTAGCTAGTAAACTAGTAACATTGTAACGTTAATTTAGTCGAACTCTGTGAGAAATGTTAAAGTATTGTATTTAAGGAAACAAATGTGTATTGTTAAATAATTATTCTTCGTTGACCGGTACAGACTTTATATTTTATTGTTAGTTATGTTTACCGGCGCTGCGCCACGCGGCAATGTCACCTGGTTGATAAATCACTGAAGGTATTTTATAAA